>CM023451.1:38377329-38801703 GCA_013339765.2 Haemaphysalis longicornis
TCTGTCGTTTTTTTGCGGTGCGGCTTGCAAAGCGAACGTAACCCACGTGCATTTTTTCAGATCGGTAAATCTTGAGTGTGGATGTGACGTTACGAGGCACGCATGTGTGTTTATTACTCCCATACTCAGTATTTACAAATAGCAGACGACGCTCAATGCGCCAAGCTGGAAGTCAAGCTGGAAGTGAAAGTTCGTTGTTCATGCAGTTTTTTCATGCCTGCATGCAGTTTCGCGAATCGAGGAGTATACTGCCGCTAAATGCTCCCACAAAGCCGGTGTGGGCAACTGATCTAGGAATGCTGCGGCGCTGGCTTTTTGCAGTCGATGACGGAAACGGCGCCGACGTCGTGCACAAGCGAAAGGACAGAGTTGGAGGGTGTCTTCCGAAGATTTACCTCAAAACAGAAATTGTGACGGACGACGCTTCCGTATCTTTCATTACCTACGGCTTGAAACGTGTTTAATTTCACAGAAATGTTCTTACTACAGTCCTCGGGATCATTGATAGAATAAATACTCCATGATAGTAGAATGTTATTGCTTGTCGTGGAGAAGCATTTCTTTACAAGAATTGCAATGGTTGCTGGGCTAGTTGGTAAATGGTTTTTCAAAAAACCAATTCCTGCGTGGCTGAAGGACGCAAGACAGGAGGGTGCCCGACCGAAACCTGTTACTCAGCTTCACAACCGAATGCTGCATGCGGTCGGTTTACAAGCTGCCACCTACGCTTGAAAAATCATGCAACCTCGTCTAACGACGATGATAGTTTATCGCAAAGCTCTATCGTATGGGTTTCCTTGGTTGTCTTCTGGATTTAAACTCTACTAGTTAAGCGTCGAATTTGACCAGCACGCAGTTTGGTCTTTTGATCGCAGCGACTTTGACTTTGACCATTTCCCATTCGATTTCGCACGAAGAAAGATTTGTGTTCAACCATCATAATAATTAGACGGAGGGCTAGATGATTTTGCTGTTTAATTTTGAACTTCCATGCCCCCTCTCCGAATCTAAACTTTTTCCAGCGTGTCGGAAATGTGTCTCTTGTGGAGGACTCGGGGCTCATGCAACCATATTTGAGGCAACTAATCGCGCGTTTTTGGCGTCTTCACCAGGCATTACACAATTTTTATAGGTACTCTGTAAAGAATACTTAAGCATTAAAAAACACCGTCTGACATTAACACTGCCACATGTTTTAACTATCGGTGCCAGCCTTTATTCTACGCAGGTGGAAAAATGGGAAGGGGAGGAGGGATGGGTTGTAGCTTGGGCTGTTGGGTTGGTGAATAACTTTGGCTCTTCATAAAATGACCACCACAAACGTGGGATTTCCACTTCGGCTTTCAGGCTCCCATGCTGTCACACTGTCGCTCACCAAAACCGAAGGTACAAAGCTCACGGTTACAGAAAGTGTAAACTACCGCATATTTCTACGGCTACACGGTAATCCATCTCGTATGCAGGTTCCTTTCTATTTAAAGCACAACGTATCGAGATATCCCAGCGCTAAGGCTGGCGTTGGAAACCGTAGACATTGAAACCAGTGAAGATAATTTAAAATGGTAGAAATGAATTTCCATTATTGCTAATAGTTTTATTCCTACTCAGATCGCGCGGAGCCAGGCGCAGAGCGCGGCAAAAAGCGCTCGTGTCAATGTAGCCCTTCCCCAACCTTACAAGCATCCAATAAATTTGCGTAGCCGTGAGTGCATTTAAGAAGAAAATAATATAATAATATAATAATAATAATAATAGTAGTAGTAGTTTTATTCATAACTCATATCGGATGGAGCCAAGTGCAGGTCGCTGCAAAAGCGGCCTCATGCTATATATTGCAGCCGATACCCAACTTTAGACGCGTCCGACAAGTTTACGTAGTCATTACTGCATCTAAGAACCCAACACATCTGTTTAGATTTCTTTTTATCTCACATGTCTGCTCTCAAGGCCACCAAAACATACAAAGCACCGAACCAAACACGACAAAAACACAACGGGACGCTGTGTAGTCCAATGCCCGGCTCATTCCACGACGAGGGGAGCGCCGAGTGGGGCGCCACCCGTCCAGCTGCCCGGTCCCTATTGTGACGTGCTCTGCTGCGTGTGCTGTTTAGCTTGACAACGGGGTGGAGGCATACCAAATGTGATAACTGCCACCCTGTTAGTCTTGGCTCGCGTTAGCGCAATCCGAAGTACTCGGAACCACTATCCAAACACAGAACAAAATGTAGGAGCTTTGCGCCGGTCTTCAGTCTCTAGCATGCGTATTTATGCAAACGGCAATTAAACTTCGCGGTTCGATGTCTCGGAGTACGAATGCGCTAGAAGAATTCTGCCAAATGGAACTACTGGGAACGCGATTCCGTTCAACTTCTCAATACAAACATGTCGGCTTACATCAGCCACTAAAGAGTTAATTATTAAATTTTAGGTAATTAAGCCACCGACATAAATAATTACCGCCTCATTCTGTGTCCCCCTGGGCACATAACCTCGATGTAGAGGTGGTATTCACATAAATCCAACCGCGCAATTAAAAAAAAAAACCGTCGACCTAACTATGATCGCCCTGTATAATTTAGGTAGTGAAAACAAAGCAAGTTGCCATTTCACATATTTAAGGAAATTGCGCTTGCTGTGGCTAAAGTATTCAAGAGCCACATTAAAACAAGCTGTGCTGTCTGGTGAACCATTTCTTTCAAAGGAACCTCGGGACAATATACGAGAGCAAAATAAACAAACGTCGGTAAACATTGCAGACTTCGGCTCAACTCTACAGCCAAGGTTGAAAAGTAAAATGCAGGGAGTTGCCGGTAAATATAAAGGTTGTTATGGCTATTTTGAGCTTGCAGTGTTTGGTTTTTGCTTCGGCTTGTAGCACGAAAGAAAGCCAGGGTATAGTGTACCCGGATTGTAAAAATAGTTTTCAACTTGTGCTAAATACTCCACAGGCGTCAGATAACATCGCACCCTTCGGCCAGATATGGGCAGTCGCGAAATATACAACGCCAAAGGCCTCCGCAGAAACAATCCTTGACCCATGTAAGTTCACTGCAGCTTGTCTGGACAAAATATTAATTATTCCCGCCCTTGTTTGTATCTTATCTCTAGGATTGTGTTTTAAACTTCTAACGTATGTGTCTCTCATTGTAAGTGCATGCCTTGCAGTATACGCCTTATATACTACACCCGCATATAACCGTGAATGCTGGCAGGACAACGTATTGCTCTGAAACCACCGCTTCAGAAGACTTCTAGTATTCTAATAATGCCATCTGTCATCCTAATGATATTCTATTATTTCATTGTTCGTGAAATTTTTTCTACTGTACTTCAACAGAAAAAAAAAAAACACCCACTGGAGACACTGCTGCGGTAACTTCCTGGGATTTTCGCCCGCGTGATTAATGCAGTCAACATGATCGCCGTGAGCAGGAAGTTCATACTGGCCGTTCTCACGGGGATGATCGGCCTGTGCAGCCTGGCGGCCGCCCAGTTTTGCTACGGCGGTTACGGCGGCTACGGGCGCGGTTTCCGAGGGCTACGGACGGGTATTTGGAGCCTATGGTGGCTTCGGACGAAGATTCGGAGGCCACGGCCGTGGCTTTGAGGCTACGGTGGATACGGACGTGGTTTCTATGGATAGGCTTGGCCTGGAACTCTTTCAACGCTGTGATAGATGTTTACGGCTGACGTCAAACAAAGCTGTGAGCGACGCTGACGATGCACCTGCGGCGATGTTGGTTTTAGTCAAATAAATTATTTCACCAAAGAGCATGAATTTCAGCTGAGTCGCTGTAAAGTGGTAAGATGCCTTTGATATTCGCTTTGCCTAAAGTGCCCCCAGATGTCTCTATACGCACTCCACTAGAGTAATGTCCGACCCTTTTATCTTACCTAACGTAGCACATGACAGTATTTCCGTCTTTCCAACTTCTGTTGATCGACCAATATAAAAATGATTCGATTTTTTTAACGCAACCTTTTCTCCCGCAGCCGAGCCTAACGAGGCGAACCTAACCTAAACTAGCGTAATCTGACCTTTTTTAATCTTACCTACCGGCAACCTAACTTACAGAACCTTACGTAACACGAACTACCCTAACCTATCCTCACCTCATCTAGCCGATAGAAATAATCATTTAGAGCTCTTAAACCTGAATAATTATATAATTCAAGAAAAGGGGCGTCCGAAAGATTAAAAAAAAAGAATAGTCTCAGTGCCGGATTCCAATATATGCATTCGCATCAGGAAGCCTAGACCGAATAGCTCCACCATTATGCCAGACATGCCACGCCGTAACAGCCGATCGTTGAACTTACGAATGCCAGCGTAGGGCACTCCAACGACGGCTGTAGCGTGAGCTGTAGTGCTGTCGGATGGCACATTAGACACTGTAATTTATATAATGGCTTTTTAGCGTTTTATATTAGCGATACGGCAAATTTTGAAAGTACAACTTTATCGCTCGAAGGAATTTTTGAGCTCATCTGTACTAGGCACAGAGCGCGGACAAATACCAACCTTCTGTAGCGTGAGCTACACTGGCCGAGGTTGAGCAGTTTCGCGTTGATCCTGAAAGCCGTGCTGCGCATGCGCGAGGAGCAGTGACCTCTCACGGCACACAGCTTGCTCTCCGCCGCCGCCGCGACTGGATTGGATTGTATTAAATTGTATTGTATTGTATTGTATTGTATTGTATTGTATTGTATTGTATTGCATTGTATTTTGGATTGGATTGGAAATTGTTTTAGCAGCAGTAAGCATGATAATCAGCTAATCCTAGACAATCCGGAAACCTAAGAATAACGAGCTGAACCTTAGCTCACGCTACGTATATCCTGGCCTAGCCATGCTAAGCCGCTGCTAATTTTTTGATGTGTTGAGAGAGAGGGAGGAGGCTCTTTATTAGAGGAAAGCAGAGAGGTCTGCTGGCATGTCGTCTACATGCTACTGTGCGGGGGAGTGCAAGAAGGAACAAAGGCCCGAAATTAAGTATCGCGGGAAGAGGGGGCAAAGAAGAGCTAAATAAGAAGGTAGCAAACGCGGAACTTGAGTCCCTAACGTGAAATTCGGATGGTCTGTCTCTGCGGCGCCGATCTCATGCAGGGAATCACAGAATGCGGCTAGAACTCTCCGCTAGAAGGAGACGGCCATGGTCCGAGTAAGGTAGTTAATCTTATGACGCCACGGTTAAGGCATTCAATTATCCGTGCGAAATGGTCCCCTGCCTGATTGCATGCCGGAACCTGGAGCAAGATGTGCCAACTGTTTCCGGTGATCGGAAGCTGTCACGGTAAGGGTTCCAGGTTTGCCCAAGGCGGTATCGCTAGGAATTTGTGAGAGCTCCGTCGAGACGTAATCAATAGTACGAAGTCTCTACAACACACTGTACGAAGTCTGTAGAACATGCAGCAATACCTAGAGAGTAATCTGGCGCTGCGATCGTCCGCCGCGACGGACGTGATAAGCATATGCAGATTCGAGTTCTCATTCGATGGCGTGCAGAAAGTACTACCGATTAGATTATGCAGCCAGTTTGTTTTCGTCGTGGTCTTGCATGAACCCCTTTACTTTTGCGGCGTGTTGAGAAAAACTTTCGACATCACGTTTCTCTTTGAAGTGAATCTCGCACACGCGCTGATGCCGCGCTGGGTGGAAATGTTCTATAAAAAAACTTGCAAGTAGGGTGGGTTATCAATACATTGCCGGCAAAGCTAGCACGACAACACAAATGGCGGCGCTGTATGCGGCAAATGCACGACGCTCATCCGGCAGAGCAATGTATTTTCGAAGCAGAGCGAAACTGCGAACTGATGGGGCGGCCACACTTTTCGAGCGAACGCCGGCTCCTAGGAAGTTGACCGGCAGGACCGGTGGCTGATAGGAACACATCGGGATTAGCGTCACATGTTCAGGCTGAAATAATTTCTCCGTGGTTTTTCTTTCAGCAGCACAAGAACGTTTTCTAATAAAAAAAAATCAAGGACGCTCACACTAACGCTTTCACTTTTACTTTCACTTTCACTTTATTTCCTCAAAGACCCCACAGGGCGGTGTTACATAAGGGGTGGGTTGTACATCATAGATACTAAAGCCACAGGTTAACATTGCAGATGCATAGACACACTTTGAATAAAACGTGATGGACAGGTGATTGAAACAACATCGTGGGAAAGGTCATTCCATTCTTTGGCAGCGCGGCAGAGAAATGATGCAGAAAATGTTGAGGTGCCAGATCGGGGTCGGAAGACTTGAAGTGGATGGCCAGTGCGGGGGGAAATGCGTGCGGCGGGAGCGATGTAAGGTGGTTGGTGGAGTGAGCTGTGGTACAACTTGTGGTACAGTGACAAAGTAGCAATTCTGTGCCAAAGGGAAAGACTTGACAGACCGGATTCATTTTTAAGGGATGAAACACTGACATCGTAAGAATAAGAAGAATGAATGAAGCGAGCGGCGCGAGTTTGCACTCCTTCAATAGCTTTGATCAAATAAACTCAAATAAACTTAAAACGAAGCTAGCGAAGCTGTACGCAACCTTCACGACCACCACGAAGGTTTAAGCCCGCGATTCTAGCCGATTGGCTGCTTCTTCACTGCCGCAACGACCTTTACCCCATCATTGTTGCTATAATTGTGAGCTTCTGTAGTTTTTTTTTTTTTTTTTTTGAAGTAGTAATCATTTAACATCACCTTGGAGGAGCGTACGCTATCACGTGCCTTTCCCGTTCGGAGCAAGTGTTGCCACTATTGCGGCGAGCGTTGGAGTCTTTCTTCTTCCGAACAAGTGTTGCCACGATTACGGCGAACACTGGAGTTTTAAATGCAGAGCATTTCTTAGCCTCGCCTCTTCCTGCGTCGAACGGCGTCCACAGCTCCGCGTCCGCAGCAGGTGCACCTCTCCTCCTTCTCTCCTCTCTCTCAACATCAGCTGGCGCGCGCATGCGTCGTAGTCAGCCCGTTCGCTCCGTCGCGGTCTCGGCGTAACAGGTGCGTGATAGCAGCGCGGTGGGGCGTGGAAGGGCGCGCGCTGCTTGCGCATGCGCGCTCTCCCCCCCGTTCTGCTCTCCCTCTACTGCGCGCGCTGCAAATATAAAGCGGCTAGCGGTCGCTCGTGCTTCAGTCAGTGCGTTGCTCCTTCCTTCCTTGGTTGACGCTCGCTCCACCCTTACGCGACTTTACTCTCCTCTCTCTACCCCAAACCAACACCAACGCAACTACGACCCAACTACCCACCCTAACGCGACTTTACGCGGCGTTAACGACCCCCAATGCTCTGCATTTACTCGTGTTCCCCTCGCGGGAAGGCGCGGGAATTTTTTTTTTTTCTTTTTAGGCCAACATTGGCCAATCTCCTTGAGTGGGTATGCTTGGCTTGACAAACGTGCACAAGTGACGCTGGATGGTCTTTGCGAGGCCCGCAAAGACGAGCGCTAGGCATTTTTCCTTGATTTTGTTAACTGCCTGGCGGTCGTCGCGAGGCCTGTGCGCTCACCTGCGCGCTTGACGATTTCCTGGCATTTTTAACTGCGAACCGCAAAAATTACGATTTCCTAACCAGCTTTGCTGTTAAAACCAGCAGGTCCGAGAACACGGCTTCCGAAGCAAGCCGCGACTTTTGTAACAGCTTTGTTGCAGTTGTATTGATGTTCCAGCCAGAAATTATAGTGTGAAGAAAGCAGCGTGCATTGCTTCTCGTAAAGCCTTGTCGATTACTCCACCAGAAGTAATAGCAACTCTTGTGTTCGGGACACATTTCTGCGCTCCAGAGGATACATAAAAGATTCCCAGAAAAGCACATAATTTCTGTGTTCAACAATCCTGGTGCTAGCTCTTTAATTTATTGGCTCATTAATTATTATGCATCCTTAGCCAGGCCCACGGCAGCAGCAAGCTTTCCTGCCAACCAAGTGTTGTCGAATACCGAGGTGACGAAGTGTGCACCTCCGTAGGTATATATATGACTTCGGTTATTTAGCACGAGGAACCGGAGGGCATGTGCCTAAACAGGAAGCTCGGGCCTAACATTTCATTTGTGATCTTAGAACGACACCCGGTATCCGATGCCTGTAGAACGTTCCGTCTAACGGGCATTTTTTTTAGTAAACGCTGCTTGAGAACGCTGGATTCTAAATATTGCCGTTCCATGTAACGGTAGGTGAACTTCACTTTTACCCTTTCTGCATTCCAAAAAGCACTGTACTCATCTAAAGTCGGTATGTGGTTACCGGTTCAAGACTTAGTTACAAAATTCACACAAAAATTTCAGTTTCACTTCTGTATTCTTCGTAATGTTATCTATGAGTAACCATTTACCTTTGGTACAGAAAATTATAAAATATCTGCAAATACGGTTGAAGTTGCTCTCACTGTTTCGTTTATCACGACCTTGTGAAGACGTGGCCGACAAGGCTTTTTTCTCGCGCTCTAGGTGCGTCAGGAACACAATGATGCAACATGGTTTCAATGATCACTGAAGTACATCCACAGGTGACCATCTGGGGAGAATTTCAGCGTTTCTTTTAATAAGTGTTTTTTTTTTAATAAGCCTCTGAACTCGGAGTGTTTTCTTTTTTTCTTCAAACTTGTGCGCCAGTTGCTTTTTAACGGTAGCTTGCACAAACATGATATTTACAGCCCTTATTTAGGCTTGCCAGGAGCAGCCCTCACTAAAATGTGAACGCTGTAGCTCCAGTATACGATAATACTGGCCCGCAAAGTACAGGACAAAATGCGCTCTGGGCAAGATTTGGAAATTTATTACAAAAATTATATGCCTTTCGGGCCAACAATATTTTCGGGGCTAAATATACACCAGGCGTAAATTAAGCATAACAATTACCATTCCCGCCTGATGAGTATATTTTTGGTAGACGCCGCTAAATTTGGCCGTGGCGCAGGGGCAGGTAGCGGCCGGGGTCCGCGCGGGTGCGTTCCAAATATTTTTTCAGTCGGCCAAAATTTTTTACGCCGAAAATATTTGTGAATCTGCACATTACGTACATGCGGGAGTGAGGTAAAAAATTTCAAGCGAATTGAAGAGGTCGACCAGCCATGCTTTGGTCGATCTTATCTGAAATGACCACACTACTCACTCTTCTAGGCTTTGTGATAAATCCTACTAGGCTCAAGTGGAACAACAACAGACGAAGGAGAAGAAGGAACAGCGCACACCCTATTCTGTCAACTGCTGTATTGAGGAATAAACATTGTATTCTTTAAATTCTACAAGATCGCCATATGCGGGTACTTCGGGTGTTTCCCAAGATACGTGAAACGGAGCGTTGCAGTTACCGTGCAAATTAGAATAAAAAAAATAAAAGCCGTTACTCTCAATGCGAAAGCTGTCGGAAGTGCAGAGCAGTTATTCGAAATAATGGGCTGCAGCGCCGTTATGCGCTCACTGCTGCCCCCCAATGCGTTTCAAATTTCCCGCCTTCGCAGCACTCGCGCGCCCCCTGCCTGAAAGTGCCCCTGCGGGAGATTTGTTTTTTTTTTGTGCCTCCTTTAATTTCGTATGCTGGAGCCATTTGCGCCACTTCGTACATGTAATTTATTGCTTGCGAGGCTGGAGCCTTTCTGCGTCATTTCGAACGCGTCATTGTTTTCTTGCGCGGCAGGAGCCTTTGTGCGACATTTCGGACGCGCCAGTTTTTTCTACAGCGGCTGGAGCCTTTCTGCGTCATTTCGAACGCGTCATTGTTTTCTTGCGCGGCCGCCTTTTTTCGCTTCCTATCGTAAAAACCAACCCAACGAGCGTTCGTAACGAAATGAACGAGCGGCTGCCAGTTATATAAACAGAGTTTGCCCGAAATGTACGTGCAGTTTTCTTTGCGCTAAATAACGGGGACATGTGTGAAAACCGCAAGCGGTTACCGAGGTTACCGAGGCTATGACTATTTAAACAGTGTGGTTTTCGAAGCATCAGCGTGACTCCCTGAAGACGGTACGAGAGGGCTACTTGGGTCAATTATCAAGCTGCGCCGCCTGATACCGGCAGTCGCATCGAACGTTAGCGAGGTACGACGACAAGGCGAGACCATAAAGTGCTCTGCACTTAAAAGACGCAGGACTTCTACACCTTTGTGACCTATATCTAGGTATGAAAGCCTACGGCTACGGAGTGTTACTGAGTTTGAGAAAGAATGCGACAGAATTCGATGTGTCGATGTGAATATTTTGTGAGCAGCGCGAAAGCACAGGCACTTGGCCACGTGGCGCCATGCATTGTTTGGCAAATGGAGGTCGTGGCAGTAAACGAGCAGTCAGTAAACATTGGTTCGTAGGTACCCTGTGACGAGAGAAGGGAGGTAGATGATTAAGAAATGTACATTCACAAGTATTCACACACACACTAAAAAGACAAAGGATGATTGGGTTAACACAAAATACGCTGGGATCACTAAGAGGGTTCAACTTAAATTGAGGAGGACTGATCGCGCAATGGAACGGAAGATGATAGGTGTAACATTAAGGGACAAGAAGAGAGCGGAGGGGATAAGGGAACAAACGGGTGTTAGGGACATATTAGTAGAAAATACGAAGAAATGGGTGTGGGCAGTGCATTTCAAGCGAAGCCAAGATAACCGATGGTCATTGAGGGTAACAGAGCGGATCCCTATTGAAGGCAAGCTAGGCAGGGGGCGACGTAAAGTTAGATGGGCAGATGAGATCAAGAAGTTTTCGGGGATAGGTTGTCGGAGTTAGCACAGGACCGGGGTAATTGGAGGTCCATGAGAGAGGCGTTTACCCGGCAGCGGGCGTAGATAGGATGATGATGATGATGATAATAACAGTATTATCAATGATGATGGTGATGATGAGGGGGGGGGGTGAAACTACGCTGCCACAAATGAACGGTATCGCTGCATGGTCCCTGATAGGGGCCCACAGTCTTGAAAACATGCCGAACCGCCGCCCGGTTGGCTAGGTGGCGTAGAGATCTCGCGTCCAGAATTCACCACGGTAGCGAGCTTTCCTTGCGACCACTCCCGACAGCAGCTTCAGACACACTCGAAGAGGTTTGCACATAGCCTGTCCCCTTCGACCATGCCGCCACACCAAGTCGTGCGCATAACAGTTAAGGCTTTGCCATCGGCTCCGTCCATCATGGCCCCTCAGAAAGGAAGGACAGCTTTCCCCCTTGCGTCGCGTACAAAGGCGATGACCACAGTCTGTATAAACGTTTGCAACGCGCTGGAGCCGTCGGCGGTCAAAACATTTTTCTCTGCCGATGGAGGGGGACGTGGGGTCCAAACCAAGTTGCACAACTACACTTGAACAACAACGTACGGTAGGGGAGTCATCTCCCGTCGGGGTTAATCACCACGGTCATTACTACAGATCCCTCTCCAAAGGATGTGTCAGGACTGCTTGGACGACTAAAGGATTCACGTCGAAGTCAAGAACAGGGAAGCCAGCCGTCGGCTCTAGTAGGGAATCTTTCATCCGGAATGAGACCGCCCCGCCTCTTACCCCCTTCCCTCCCCCCCCCCCCCCCCCGCAAACCTGAACGCGCTGTCTAAACGTGTTTTGCTCTCGCTTCCTCGATGGGACCGACTTATCTGACCTGACCATCTGATACGTGATGACTATCCTTCTTAACCCCGCAATTCCATTGCCCTTGTCGAGCCTTAGTTTGGACGGCTTAGCAGAGACCCTCGGCCCGACTACACCGCCACCCATCTTATGCGGCCGTCTTTTGAAGATTCCCGACACCCTGCCGCGGTGTGGCGTGGTTTTTCGCCTTGATCCGAATAAGCTACCTCAAATATGGTCCCCTCGGTAGGGCTGGGCTGGATTCACGATCGAGAAAACGATGACGGCGGCAGTAGGCGTACGAATGTGCGTTTCGGCCACAACTGCAGCACGGCCGCACCACATTGTCGTTTCCCGGTCGCGCTAGGAACTCTGCTTCCACAAACTTTACAACTAGCTCCAATTACCGGGTTTTTGAAAATAAACATGTTCCGCCGCCTATCTAAACTTCACGATATCAATCTCACCCTCAAAGGCTACGAAGAGGCCTGAACCCTGTACTACAGGAGGAGGCCTTGAAAAGAAAACCAAGTTAGCCTAATCGCCCACCCGTCTCATTAGCAGTGGGAGAGAGAATTCGCGAGATCCAGCAGCGAAACTCGGCATCGTCTTGTAGGATGTGCGGAAAAGGCAGCAAGCACCAATGGGACATGAAATTACCAATCCACCACGTGATCTTTTTTTTTAAAGAAGTTTGCTCTCTCTTTCGCTCCCCTTAGCTAAACTCACCTTATTAATAACTCATTGATCGATTAATAGATTGATTGATTGATTGATTGATTGATTGATTGATTGATTGATTGATTGATTGATTGATTGATTGATTGATTGATTTGATTTTGATTGATTGAGCGTTATTTATTTATTAATTATATATTCAGTGTTGATTTATTTACTACGTCTGTGCTACTCATGGAGACACTCCAAATAGTGAAGGTAGATTGTACGGAAGCACGTCGAAACTTTAGTCATTGTTTCTTAGAAGGTTTTGGTGCCTCAACCACGGATTATCGTGTGAAAGTAGCATGCTGTCCTCTTTATACAGTGTGGTCTACCATTACATCGGGGGATGTGTGCAACTCGTGATTGTGACACAATGCTGGGCTTCAAAATACGCATACAAGATTCAAACAAAGGCGCATAATTGTTTGTGCTTTACCCACCTGGTGCTCGAGCTTCAACTCATTAGTTGAAAAATAATTACTTGATACACAGCCCAGCATCGCCCTTAGCAACGCCCGCGGCCGCAGCATGCATTGTTCCTAATGAAACATTCTTCAACAAGCCCGTGCCGGTGTGAACAGCTCCGTGGGTACATGCAACGTTGCTTACTTAGCAGTTGGGTGCGTGCTCGATCAGCGAAACCTCAGAGCTAACGTTTTGTTTGAGGAATTAGGACGCCAACCGTTATCCGCAGCATGGGGTGAGTTCAGTCCAAACAAGAACACTTAACAGTCGGTACAACTTGACGGTGTCAGAACCCAAAGCTCGACCTTAAGCACCAAGCGAGATGAACTTCTAGTTTAGCCTTTCTACGTTCCAGGAAACACCGTTGTCGTAGTAGGTCAATCTACGGTTGCCGGCTAACAGAGTTGATGCAAAACTGTTACTTTATATGCTAGCGGGATTCCTCCGGATGCCTTGATCGTCATTTACTGCACAATCGGCCGTTGCATAAGCCAGTGATAGACAGGAAAACACGGAATGTTTGAGGTGTGGTCCCCGACATTTTACGCGTGGCTACTTGCGCTTTTTTGCAAAACCTGTATTAACCAAGTCTAAGGAACATCTACGAAAGTATGTACGTTAAATAATGCGCACTGGGACAGTAGAGTATTGAATAAAGTTTTATCGATACAACGGCCTCGCACAAATGACCATACGCTCCATAGCCGCCTAATTAATAAGAATAGCTCCAACCCCATTCCGCAAGAGACAAGTAAATAAGCAACCACATTTCTATTAATTTCCACGTGGGTGTTAGTTAATTGCCACTGCGTACACTCGTTTAATGACCCAAATAGACCTCAATATCACATATTCATATAACTCATCACTTTCAAGTGTCCCAAAACAACAGAAAAGTGTGTCTATAGAATGGAGCGTTGATTAATTCAGTCGATGCGCAGCCGAAAGGGTACACCGGCTGTCAGGCGCCATAGGCGCTCCTCCGGCGCAGAGGAACGCCCTCGCAAAGTCTTCTGTCTCTATAAGCGGCGCGTTCGATCGGCGCACTATTAACGACGACCGCTCCGTTGGGCAGCGCTCTACCGTGGTGAGGATGTAGAAGAGCTGGCTTTGGGAGAGGTACTGTATGCTCCATGCGCGCTTCACCGTATGCCAGTCCAATTGGTTGAGGGTTCTGACGACAGATTTTCAAGCCTAGTACGTCGACGGCCAAGTTATCACGGCCTTCATCCGCGTAATTCCGATCAAAACAGTCACGGAGGCGTTGGAGGTTGGCTGCAGTTTTGGGCCCCCATGTTTGGTTGAGTACTACGTTCCACAGACTCTCGGCCTTTAGGCGTCCAAGGATGGTCATGCTGAGCAGCTGCGTTCGGAATGACGTGCCGGCTTTTGCGTGCACGTAGAAATCCGGTGGAAAGTAAAACAACTTGCGGCTTTTCGAGTACAACACACGATTATACCAAAAAGTCTCCGAGCCACCCAACTACAATAAAAAGTTTTCGCGTTTGAGCGACGTTATAGGCACGCCCTCGCAACAAATTGACTGCGAAATGCCGGTCCGACTTAGGAACATCAACAGGTGAATAGACTTTCAGTGGACTGAGAAGGGACACTCCTTGCAAAAATGTTTTCAGTCGTAAATGGTCTTCAGGTTCGAAGAGGGAACTTGATCGGCAGTCATCGTAAACAGCATCTTTGATGTCAGTAAATACCGTAGTCGCCTTGGCATCGTTCTTCGGGTCTACAAACAGGTTAACTAAATATGAGTATGCGGCTTGTGGAACACTTTGAAGGCTCTTTTTGCAACTGTTGATCACACCTATTGAAGTCAAGTTAGAGGAGATGTCAAACTGACCTTGCACGCTTTTGACACTCGTCCAAACAAGGCAGAGAGCTTTTACTTCCACGGAAATGTCGTTCGGTGGTGCGGAGAAAATATCGTATATTGCCTTAATTGCATTCACTCCTATCATCGAAACTTTCGTACCATTGGGTGCCAAGTACTCCAGCATTTCCAAGCTGGCTTTAAAGTCCTCAATTGTCCAGAAATCCTTGTGTACAATGTCTTTGAGTGAGTTGGCGACGTCATAAGAGTCTAGCCCCGGAAAAGCGGGTGCATAGACTTTCTATAGCTTTTGTTGCCCTTACTTCAGCACTTGTCATGTTCAGTGTTGCAATGTCTTGCGAATTCAGCATGCTCCTTACGGCGACAGCCGACGCTTCAAGTGCTAGTTGTGCGAAGGGATTTGGCGTGCACCCCTGATATTCAAGCTCAACCCAGAAACCGAAATCTTTCCAAGACGCTTCAATAAAAGAAGGAATGGCGAACTTCAGAGACATCGTGATGACGTACGCCAACGCATTTCTGGTGTTTGGCCTCGTGAGCAAGTGGAGCATCGTCTTAACTAGACCTAGGGCCATGTCAGATAAGAAACGTTCAGGGCGCGAAGTGGTTTCCAGGCACGACTTGAAGTAGGTGGTCACGAAGGCCCCAGCTGCCCCCATGTGCGCTCCCTTGGGAAGCACTCCTGTCACAATAATGCGTGTGAGGACATCCTCAACTGATTCAGAAGATGTACGATTGTGGCTGGTGCACACGTACGCTGAGAAGTCTTTGCAAGGTTCCACGCTGACATTCACGATTCGGGCCGCCAGTTCGGCCTCTTCCGGGCAGCAGAAGGGCGTACCGGTGTCCCGACGACGAATGCCGCGCTTGGTCATGTATGCGCCGAGCACTACGAGGGCGGCGAAGACCACCGTAGCGGACGCGAGAGTGCACACTGCGCAAAGGGGGCGATGACGGGCATCCACAGTGGGAGGGAACTTTGGAAAGTTGGTAACCTTCGAAATCCAAGAACGGCGGTTGGCCGCGTCTACCTTGTCAGCCATGTTGTCGTTCTTTTTCTTCGTCATCGTTGACCAGGAAAGACCAAAGCACGATCACGTATTGCGTTTATTTCATTGTGATCTTTTGAATGGAAATTGCGCCGGGTATGGCTCACGAAGACGAACACAGAAAAGTGCACACCTTGACGTGATGACGGCGAACTCCCCGCGCAGTTTGCCTTCAAAAGGTGCTTCACCAAGTAGCCCGACGAAAAGGATTACTGAACTTCCTTATCGTCGTTTTTCATGTTTCAGTAGTGTTGGGCGTACAACTGTAGTGGCGATGTCCGTGTCTACCTAAGTAACACGCCATGGCTGCCACCGCCACACAACAAGCCGCATCTACTGTCCCCCGCATGTTCAAGCGGCTTAAGTGGATGGTTTAGACGGACAGTTGCACCAGTGCAACTTCAAATTTAAACGAGATAGAAACCAAAATACGGTAAAAGTGTCGACAAGAGTCACTGTGATCGTCGAACAAATGAACTGATGTATGAGCAATTGGAAACAAGTGTCATTCATAATACATGCATCGTAGCCAAGAAAAACAGGATGACAAACGAGCGGCAAACGCATGGCTTTTTTGAATTTTTATGTTACATGCTACCGAATGGAGCCACAACTGCAGAACGATCGCGCCAGTGGAGAAAATATTTTCATTGTTGCAGTTGTAACGCCCTACATTTCGCAAGAGCCGCTGCCAATTTTCGCCGAGTCGGCTAAATCGAAGCGGGCAAAACAAGCGACGTGAGCGGGTCGGCGAGGGTAGAGTGAGGCGCACTCCGTTACCCCTTCCCGGTTGTTTCAATAAAAGTTTTCTCTCTCTCTCTCCCTCTCTGTCTGTTTCTCCTGCAGAATGAGGCCTGCTCTAGGTGCATGCAGCTCAACAACTTCCAGAGTGATGTAACCGTGCTGGTGCCTGCTTTTTTGCCGGAAAGAGGCTTCGTCGTATCGCGTGTCTTACTCGGCAGAAACAGGAAAATTCGCGCATCTCCACGAAGTGAGTCATGAAAAGCGGTTGAAGCACTAGGGATCGTTCTTATCGTAAATCACCCGTGGCATTGCCCACTCGCGCATGTAAATGAGTGACAACGCGTGTGTACAGTATATACAATTCCAATGCCATCCAATCCGATGCAATTCAATTTAATCCAATCCAATCTATTTCAATCCAATTCTATACAATACAAATCCAGTCCAATCCATATAAATGTAGTCCAATCCAATACAATCCAGTCCAATGCTCCCCGCGCATGCGCTACACTGTGTACACAGACGCCAAGCGCACGAAAGCGAGGTCCTAACGGGCTTCGCCCCTAAAACAGAATTAAGCCACTGTCATATTTCAGAAGAGCGAGTGCCCACCGGTAGCGTGTTTCTACTCCTCTGTCATGAAAGAGGAGGAGGGAGAAAAGGAGAAGGAGGATCCTCTTACCGTCATCGCCCGATGGGTCAGCCGTAGCTGGCCTTGAAGGCTGGAGCTGGTCAGCCTCTCTCTTCCACTGCTCGTCAATAGTTTCTATTGCTGCGTTCCGTTGACATCCCCACACCATGTAGTAAATTGTGGCAGCCTCTCCACAGTCTGGGCAGATTGAGTTTTAAAGAAATGGATTCAACGCTGCTGAAGCGCATAAATATGCCGCGTGATCAGGAAATCACATTCGGTGGAGCAGACCAGCCCGGCAACCTTCATAAAACCAGTCTACTTTACTGCTGCGTAGTGTTTGCCTTTCTTTCTTTGCTTTCGTTTCTTTGTCTTTTGGCGTCACCTACGTTAAAGGAGTAGTGACACAAATTTCAAAGCTTAGATAACTATGTATAATGGTTCCTTTTTATCAAAAGATATCTCCCACCAAGTTTCAACAGAAACCGTTCAGTATAACATATTAATTCATTTAAATCTTTGCCCGCACAAGAAAGCCCAGAGCGCGCCGACATGACATCATCTGCTACTTGTCCCAAACTGCCGATGTCGGGGCTCCCGTGATGTAGCCGACGCGCAGGCTGCGGTTGGCGCGCGCCGCTATGCCGTGGGTGTTTCGTCATGGTTTTGGGACTGACGTCATGCAGCCCGGGCTCGTGGGGATGGTGAAAACCTCAGCTGGTCTGGGCGAACGCCTGCGCTCGCCCGCGGGCGCGTCCAGACCGTCACGTTCAGATCGTCAATGGTGGCATCCCGCGCATCCTCCTGTCATGGCGGCCGCTCGGCGTTCGTTTTGTCTAAACCGAAACTGACACGAATAAACTACACCGTAAATGATTGTTTACGCTGAGATCAACCGTGTAATGTGCCATTTTATGATTAGTGTGCTAATAGGCACCCATAGCAGCAAAAAAAAACGTATCCTGAAAATTTCGTATCACTACTCCCTTAACAAGCAGACTGGTAACACACGCCACAGCACCTGCACCCCTGGGGTTACTCCCGTTCTAGCTACATGCCGCCACGTTCACGAGTCGCGCGGAGAGCACACTTCAAACTTTTTTTTCCGCCACATCAAATGTGCGGAGTTATCCTGGAGGTAAATATCTCGGCAGCTGCTCTGGAAACAATGGTCCAGTTCCTATACGAACTCACATGTTTTATTTATTCTTTACAGCGCGACCATTTCCTGTACCTGACAACAACAAACACAACAACGAGATCTTTTAGAGGCGAAGCCCCTGACGGGCTGGGGTGGTTGGCGTCTCCTGTCGTCGTCGTCGTCGTAATCGTCATCTCATGTAATCACGGTACTAATAACTCGCTTACGCCTCGCGCTAGTACGTAACGCGTAGTAAAATATGCACCTGAACACTCGTTTACGTCGTGCCCTAGAGAGCGTCGCGCTTGAAATACCAGAGACCTTTACAGCAAAGCTGTAAACCTCTTCCCCCAAGCAGATTCATCTTCGTTGACAACAAAAACGCCAAGGCGAAAAAAATACGTTTATTCATTGCATGTTTCGCCCCTCCTCGGGTTTCACGTTAGGGGAGATGGCCCGGGATTTTCTCAGAAGTGGGCACTTAATTCCCTCGCCTTAAAGTTCACAGTGAAGTGTCACTTCCTGGTCTTGAGTTATACGCAAGCACGTGCAGTGTTTCAACAGCGGAGCCTATCAGATACGAAGCATCTCATGCTCGGGGCTGTCCCTCCCTCCTTTGTCGTTGTCCGCCGTCTGCACTCTACTGCGCATGAGCGTCTCTTCGGCCCCGTCAGCGTTTGGGCTGACGTCAGCGCAGTCCACTATAAAAAGAAACAGTTGGGCGGTGCCCGGTTTCGATCCCACGACTCTCTGGCCGCAACGGGAGGTAGGGGGCGCTCTTCCCACTGCGCTACAAATCGATACGGGAGCATGTGCTACGAACGCGCCTTACATCCTTCACTCATTCAAACTACGTCAAGAAGCTACTGATACAACGAAGGCACGCGAAGCTGAACGTCAACGCAAACGACGAACTGAAAACTTCAGAGTAGGATGTTGAGTTTCCAGCGGGAAAGCTGTGGCGGGAAGCGCCATGCACCTTGCAGCTCAACCAGAGAAGAGGACGAAGAGGGCGGGCAGCGGGGTAGGAGCGTGAGCGCGCAATAAGGAAAGCCGAGAACCAGGAGGTGTTCGATCAGGTAACGTGGGTGTCGGTCTCTTCGCTCTCTATACATTTCTCTACATTTCTCTGTCTCTACATGCGGTCACACTACATTCCCATTCGTCTCCGATAAATGAAACAACGTAACGGCAACCCAATGGGACCTACACCGAACCCCCATGATGCTTCGCATCCTCCTCATGGTTCCCCACGGGAAGATGGTGTAATTTTGGGGTTGGGCCAGGCGACAGTCTCGGCTGGCAGCGTGCACTATCTCTCTCTGAAGTTGGTTTCTAGGCAGCGCGAAAACCGGTTTACAGCATTGAAGAAAAAACTGTGGTTGATTGCTCTGTCACAGCAATCGGTAAACCTCGAAAGTTAAATGTGCAGCGAAACCTACAGCGACGTCCTGCTAGCGGGTCGCTTCAGGAAATGCGCGACCACTTCCACCCTGCTCTGTGGAGTATACGGCAGACGGTTGCGATGAGCTCAGCTTATGGAACGCGAGAGGTAGAATTTGTAGCTTCACCGACTTGAACAGTGCACACGCGAACGCGTTCCGCTGCCCGCCGACGTTTCTCTTTGCTTCAAATCAGGGGCGGTATTCTCGTGACTGTCCCTTTTGAAAACGTCCCTTTTGAGTCCCTTTCATCGTGACGTACTTCCGGTTAAGCAATGGGCGTTGGCAGTAGGTTTGTTGCGCTTGCGTTACGTCACTTCCGGTTGTTTGCGTTTAGCCAATCAGGGCTCGCCAAAAGGGACACTTTTGAAAGGGACGCAAAAGGGACAAAACTCGAGAATACCGCCCCAGTTCTGCGTTCGCGTCATTCGCCCATCGGTGTCGCTACTAGAGCACTGCACGGGCCCGGGCCGGCCCAAAAGCCCGGGCCCGACCCGGCCCGTGGGCCGGGCCGGGCCGCCCGAAGTCGATTATCGGCGGGCCGGGCTCGGGCATGAATTCATAGGCCCGGCGGTTAATAGTTCCGACGTGAAGTGTAGAAAAGAGCATAAAATTGAATATTCTGAGTATACTTTTACGGGCTTTTTGATGTTAGTTGTATACACTGTTTTAAAAACGTGTTTTGCTAGGTCTAATAGTCACTATACTGTAACTTTAATGACATTTCATCTACTGCATCAAGATTTTATATTTTGGTGTATACGATATCAAAGATACGCGTGTTACAAGGAACGCCCTAGCGGGGAAGGAATTAAGCCACCCTGGAGCTGTGCACCTATGTCTATGTACGTGTATTTTAGATGTCGAACCAATCTAAATGCGGCTGCCGTGGCTGGAAATCAAACTCGCGTGCTAGAGAAGCGCCACCGCTTAACAACCACTCGAGGGAAAATATTTCAACGCACGCACATATTCGTGGGTTCAAATGGAGAGCAGAAAATTTCATTAATACAAACTTGGGACCGAAACAACCACATGAAGTTGCCAAGAGTCTGGTCATCAAAGGTGATGGTGTCTCTCGCGTAAGAATACGAGCTATTATTACGCCCATGTGGCGTGAACTGCAGGCGGTGTGAGCTAAGCTACGTGTACTTTCAAACCCTTATTTTTTGCGTTACAATTCAGGGCGTGCTTGTACAGACTAGATGCTCCATCTGATTTCTCGCTACGAAGACACTCGACCAAATATAATAAACAAATTTTCTTCGACGTTAAGACCAGGCCTGGTCACACACATGCGGGCCCTCCCTAGGCTCAAAAAAAGACCGTGCCCGGGTTGGGCTTGGGCTTGAGACGACGGGCTTGGTCCGGGCCTGGGATTGAAACGACGGGCCCGGGCCGGGCCTGGGCTTGAAACGACGGGCCCGGGCCGGGCCCGGGCTAGGCTCACTTAAGAATGCCCGGGCCAAGGCCGGGCCCGGGCTCGGTGTTACGGGCCCGGGTCGGGCTCGGGCTTCACAAAGCGGGCTCGGGCCGGGCTCGGGCCTTAAAATCAGGCCCGTGCAGTGCTCTAGTCGCTACGGCACAGTTCACGCCTTCTGTCGACGCTTGTTAGAATCATGATGCCCTACTTCGCTTCACCTCTCCTAGATGGCAGCATCATCTGTGTCAATAAAACTTTTTCTGGCGTTTCCTCTGTTTTCGTTGTGTGCGTTGTGTGACGTCATTTCCGTGACGGATATGATATCATCCAAATATTGGTGTACCCGGGAATACAAAACTTTCGTGTAAAAATAACTGGTTTATTCTGGGACAACGGAACCAAAAATGACATGCACAGAAAGAGCAGCTTGAAACACAACCGTCATGGGAACAACGCCACAGCGGCGCCTTGCCTCAATTCACGCGCGTCCCCCGTACACGAAGGCGCTGCATCGAGACACCAACTGTCAGCGCTCATTAGCGGCATCACAGACGAAAGAAAAGGTAGTATTCTTTCCTCCATGAACGGCATGATGCGCTACTTCGCTTTGCCTGTCCCACAGAGTCTCATACTAATATATACTAGAGGGAAATCTGTCGCTGCAGTCGCAGGCCACCGCGGGTGGCCCCATTGCCGCTAAAGACGTTCCTCGCCTACTTGGCTTAGATAGCCATGTGGCTTCTTTTTTTGTCACGAAGTCGAGATCAACAAAAAAGGGTAACATTTTTTTCTTGTTCATCGTACATGAAGCTTCTACATAATCACTGACAAACTAATCTTTCTGGAGGATCAATTTTATAATAACACAACAAATTTGATGATCCTTCTACAGAAATATTGTTCCTTTTTGCAGCCAGAGCCAACTTTCCAGACTGTTCGTGAGCCATGCCAAGGACAAGAGGAACGTGCCTTCCCGGTACATGTTTGCTGCGTTCGAATTCGCAGACAGCTTGGTAGACAGTCTAGGAAGCAGTCTTACTAGACGTCTAAAGGAATGAAATTGGAACGGCGCCTCGGCCGCAAACGCAACACCAGCGCAGACGACCAGCAGACGACAGCGTCGTTGCAGACATGTTGAGATGAGCAAGGCGCAAGTTTCGTAACTAATATTACCGTTGTTATTACAAACGTTACATAATTTAAAAACTAGGCAAAGTCACCTTCATGACTAGTAAATTTGACTAAATATTTAATTAAAGGAACAAGTGCTTTTGGTTCAACATAAAAACGCAAAAAGGTGGCGCTGGCGTCGCTTTTCAGTTTAGACGGGAAGGTAGCCTGCATCGTTGCTGACTTCGATGCTGTCTCCTCGAAGCAGTCTTCGTTGACTGCTTCGTTCGAATTGGAACGGGGCTTAACATGGCGTACTGTCCGCGAAGACGGCAACGAAGCTGTCTAAACGGTAAATTGGAACGCACCCGTTGGAATGCTCGCCGAAGCGCGGCTCCCGTAGACAGTGGCGCCAGATTTCCCTCTAGTGTATATTAGAATGAAACTCTACGGCCTGAACTAGACAGCAGGACCATCTGAAGGAGTCATAGGTAAGGACATAAGGAGCGTTCGTAAAGCTGCTCACGTCGCTGCTCATAGCGCAGTCGGTAGAGCGCCGCGTAGCTCCCGTTGCTGCGAGAGGGCACGGGCTCGAAAACAGGCGCCGCAGCGTTAACGGTACTTTTTCTGGCGACGTCACTTCCGTGACGGATATGACGTGAGTGAGATGTTCGTGTACCCGGGCATAAAATACTTTCGTGTTAAAAGCTCCCGAAAAATAAAGCAAGGTGCTAGGGCCTACATATTTTGATATATAGGACGGCTAAGTACGTAACCTGAAAATCGTCTTCGCAGTAATGCCTTTGAGGTTACAAGTGAAGCCCACTTTAAGGGAATCGGTTTAAGCTTGGTCTTAGCTTCAGGTTTTCCCACATGGTGTGTTTCTCAGTGAAGCATGCCCACCTACGCACGGAGAACGGTTGCACAAAACGGCTAATTCCTGTATTATCGAAAGTATGACGACGAAAATTATGTGACCCATAGCCCCTAAAGCGAGTCCCTCATTGTGCCGAGTTTCATTACCTCGTCATAATTAGTTCACCGTGAAGTAGTAATGGTTACAGAACTAATTAGTTTACAGTGATGTTGTCGCTGTTAGAGAATTACTGTCTGCTGCTAATGCACGGCCATATGCGGTCAGGAAACGGCTACACCTGTTGTTGTTTTACCGGAACTACCCGGAAACAAATGGTACAAAATATAGCCGCTAAGTCTTCTCTCACATTACGCACCCCATCTTCATTGATTTATTGATTATGAGGCGTAACGTGCAAACGCTATCCTGGCGATGAGTCCCGCCGTAGCATAAGCCTCCGGATTAATGTTGTCCACCCTGGGATCTTTAAGGTGCTGCGAAATGTCGAACACACGGGCGCTTTCGCTTCTCGCCTCTATCAGAAAAGCCGCCCCCGGTGCCGGAAATCGAGCCCGCGTCCTTGGGCTCAGTGGGCACCCGAGCTTCGCTGGTAATCCTTCTTTTCACAGTGGAAGGGTACTGGAGGATGATGAGTAACCGTTATTGAAATCACCAGTTAGTTTGCCACCATGGTGGTGGGAGGCCTTGTCAATCCAGAAATCCCTGATCAGTAGCTGGCATACCGATCCTTTGGACAAGCTTACGCTGCTCACCGGGGTTCGGGCTGACTAGCACGCTTTACCACGGCTCAGGCCTGGGGGAGACGATGGGAGTAAGAGAGGCAGTGTGGGAGCGCGTTGGGGCCAAGTGGTACACTATGCAAGGTTTGCGGCCAAATTTGCAGGCGGCGGAGTAGGAAGTGGGGTACATGGCATGGAGGAGGGTGGTGTGGGTTTGTGTTGTTTTGCAGGCGGCGGCGGCAGGTGGGGGGGGGGGGGGTTTCTTCTGTACCAAACATTTTCGGGATGCAGGAGTAGAGTGCGGCGTTCGATGCGGTACTGATGTCTTTGCATATCGTAGGCACGGGATGGTGTTATTCCGAAAGTGTGGCTGTCCCTGCAGTCACCGAATGTCGCGCGGAAGCTGCGCACATTATTACTTATAGGGCATGGGTCAGCTCCCCAGTGTGAGCACGTGCTTTCCTGCATGTCGGCAACACTTTGATAAGTTCGAGAAGGCAGTCAACGGTATCGAGAGTACGGTCACTGCTTTCTCGTGGTCAACCCTCCTGGTGCTTGCGCAGTGATTGGTTGGTTTATTGAATAAACACTTGATTACTAATGAAATATTTCATTCATTGATTGATTGTTTGATCATTTTATTGCTTACTCATTCGCACTAATCGATTAATAAATAAATAATAATCGAAAAATATTTATTAATTTTCCTTGAATTGGTTATTAATTCATTATTCTGTCCATTTGGCATTAGTGTTTGTCTAGTAGTTCACACTTGTGCAACGTATATTCTATCTATCTATCTATCTATCTAGGTATCTATCACTTCAGTAGTTTCACCGTAGACACCACCGCGCGGGACCGAATTCCTAACGTTTGGCTTGGAGATGTTGCGACGTCATGCGGCATTCACATCTACCCCTGAGGCCTGGGAGAACCTGGAGACCATCCGAGATCTGACATCCAGATACTTTTGGCCTCAAGAGCCAAGGCTGCTCCCTCATCACATGGATTCCTGGAATAGGGAACCACTCCTATCCACCGGCTCCATATTATGTTTTTTACTAGTACTACCACAACTGCTTGAAGTACGTTAAATACAGGTTAAGTACATGACGTTGCACTTCGTCAAAGCGCGTGGAACGTTTTTAAATTCCTTAATTAGGCTGTTTGAGTGCGCCAACGCAAGAAGATCGTGCGAATAGAGCATTCATTTTTTGTCTTTTCCATTCCTTATTTTTTTCTTTTTTTTTTGCGTTCTCGCACAGTCACTGCGCCACTGATCTGCCGGCCCACTCACAAGCACTGCGTGCTTAGTTGTGGCAGTAAATAACCTTATGTATCTCCAAACTCAATAAAGCTTTATTATTATATTATTTCTTTTAATAATGTGTTGTATATGGTGTGCCAGCACCAAGACCTTAGGGTTGTTCCAGGGCACTGAAAATAAAGGTTGATTGATTGATTGATTGATTAATAATATTATTATTATTATTATTATTGAACACAGTAAGTCAAACATCTATGATATCTCTGTCGTTCGTTTTCTTTCTCTTTTTTTTCTTCTATAATTTCGTTTCTCTGCGGTTGTGTCTAACCAACTGCTGGTTGCCTATTTTTCAAACTGTTTACTGTCATTTGTTCGTCTTATCATTTGTCTCTACGCTCTTGCCGTTGTTTTTGTTGCATTACTGTCAAACTTTGTTGCTCTGCTTGTTGTATCTTCTTTTTTATCTTTTTACCTGTACCCAGGCTCCGCCTGTGCTTTATTTCTGTCATTTTCAGTACTTCAATTTGTGTGTGTATTGTCACTTGTTTGTTTCTTGCATTTTGTTTTTATGTAACTATCCGTGCGCCAGCAGTCAGGCCTCTGGCTGTTTCTGGGCACGTAAATAAACATGATTG
The DNA here is from genome assembly GCA_013339765.2 of Haemaphysalis longicornis. Classification (NCBI taxonomy): domain Eukaryota; kingdom Metazoa; phylum Arthropoda; class Arachnida; order Ixodida; family Ixodidae; genus Haemaphysalis; species Haemaphysalis longicornis. Next base: position 38,402,941 of record CM023451.1, read on the forward strand.
ATTGACTGATTGATTATTAGTAATATTTTATATGTTATTATTATTATTATTATTATTATCTGCAGAATACAATGTGCATATAATGAATATTCCGATCGTCTTGATATATTCCAGAGCTCTTTGTCTTTGTTCTCTAATGAATTGAAAACTGTTGTAGCTTAAGTGCCTTTATGTCATTTATGTGCCGTATTTCTGTTCCGTATTTATTTTATGCAAATCATCATCTTGCTTGTTTGTTTTTCACTTTTCCTGATTTTGTGTTGCTTGAATTTCTGTCGGTTTAAGTGTCAGTGCTTGTAATGCTGAACTTCGTTTTTCCATTTTGAAACTTCCTAACATTTTGTTACAAAACCTTTGTTTTATGTGTATAATCTATCTCCGTCATGTTCATTGAGTATTTGCTTGTGTATTGTCAACTTTTCACGTGCCTTCAACGTTTTTGCTGGCCGGGTGTCGTGGCTTCTAACACTAGGCTTCCTTTTTTTTTTGCTGTTTTGCTTTCTGGGATCTCTGTAACTATTTTTACCTTATTGTTTCTTTCATATATATGGTTTTCTGTGTTGTGTTGTCTTGATTTTAGTTTGTTTTTATGAATGCTTGTATATGGTGTACCAGTACCAAGACCCTAGGGTTGTTCCTGGGCACCAAAAATAAAGGTTGATTGATTGATTGATTGATTGATTGATTGATTGATTGATTGATTGATTGATTGATTGATTGATTGATTGATTGATTGATTGATTGATTATTCCTCCTTGTAAACGATTGTGGCAAACCGCACTGGGAGTATGTGTCACTAAATGTGTGTGCAGCTTTGCTTGGCCTCAGAAAGCGCATGTACAGTGCTCACGGATTGAAGCGCGACACTGCGAGCGCGTGGCCGCCGGTACATGCAGCGCCACCCGTGGACGCCCGTGGAAGCTAGGTGTTGCATTGTGGTATACCGCGAGGATGAGAGCGTGTTGACCGTAGGCTTACTGCTTCCGGTTGCCAATAAGCGGGGCTGTAGTTTCCCGCAGCGACACAGCGGGGCGCTGCGAGCTTGGAGCGCATAGAGTTCCTGTATATCGCGTAGCGCAAAAATTGCGCGTCTGATTGCCACATGCCGCGGGTTCCAGTTCGACAGAAAGCCCGCTTTCAGTGCTGCGCACAGTCAGTTCTACCAGAGTCCTTCAATGAAAGACTCTGGTTCTACTCAACTGGGCATCGGTGGTTAGGGAAGCGGCGGCAGCGGCGGCCGCTCATCTGATAAGCGGTCCAATATCGTTTTTGCCCCGCCGCTTCTCGCCACTCCTCCTCGCCGCTGCCGCTGGCCCGGCGGCAGCGTTTTCACGCGAGAAGGGTGGCTTTCCCGCAAGACCTGGAACTCAAGATGGTGGATGGACGCGCAACTCTGCTCCCCTAGGGGAGCTATATACAGGAACTCTAGGAGCGCATGAGCGCGTTTGTGCGCCGGGGGTAACCGCCAGGCGGGCGGTCCGCGCAGCCAATTTCGCATCGTTCGCTCGCGCGCTCTTGCTACGCGTGTCCTTTCGATGCGACACAGATAATGGGCATTTAAGGCATGGTCACGCTTATCTGAATAAAACGAGCTTCTGCACGAAGAAACAGCCAACTTTATTCCATGATAGAAACTAAAAAAATAGGAGAACCAACGAAGTACTAATGCACCGCACCGCACGGGAACGTGCCTGCAAAGGCGTCTTTCATTTTTTTTTTTTTTAGTTTACAACCTGAATTGAAGTTCGCTGCTCCTTCGTGCAGACGCTCGATTTATTCAAATAAGCGTGGCCGTGCATTACATGAACATTACTGCGTCGCATCGGAGGGGCACGAGTAACAAGAGCGCGCGCACACGATGTCGCGAAATCGGCTCCGCGCACACCCGGGCTAGTACCGTCGGCTAGTACTCAAAGCGTGACGCTAGGTATGACTTCAATCTATCGAATAGCCGAGTCGCCCCTCTCTGTATGGGCAATAACATCAGTTGCTCATTCGAAGGGTGAACTGGATGTACGGAAGCCTCGTCGGTGACACGGTCACGCCGATGTCACCGACGAGCCGCTTATGCTTGCGTGTAAAACCAAAATTCCGCTGTGTCAAAATGGTGGCGCACGTTAAATTCCACTCAGGGCCTAAATTATGCCGTAAAACTCCGCTAAAGCCTCTTAGCCAAGGTGTAACTTAGGCAAATTAAGCGCTATTTGCACTTTTATAGCAGGTGGTTGAAACCACTTGTTTTGGAGGGAAAAAAAAACGGATTTTAAATCAGAGATTGTTTAAGAAAATTAGGTTGCTTCGAGTGAAGTCCGCTAGATACTGATAGCGCAAGCCACAACCGAAACACGGTCCCGACCAAACTGCCGTCGCTCGTCTCATTGAGGTAGGCATGTACGATAGCTTTTTGTAGGTTAAATCAAGACGATCCGACCGCATTACTTGTGTCAGCAGCAATATGGGGCCAGTTTGCAACATTGGCGCGTGGGGAACGCGCGGTATCACTGGGGACCTCTCAAATACGACAAAAACGAGAGGCAACAAGCCGTATGTATTAGTGGCCTAGTATGACATACAAATGACGACGATGATGATGATGGTGATTATGATGATGATTATGATTAGAGGCCCTCCCTTGGTATGGGGACTATGGCCCTCAAGTTCAGGCTCCCTCATCACACCAAATTCCAAAGCCTCCGTCAACGTAGCTTCACCATCGCTCCACCGTGGTCGTACCTCTTGCAGTCTATGATAATAGGTTCCACGGTTTCCCGAACCCTGCCGCAACATACAGCGTTTTCGTCCTGTTGCTTCTAGTTAGCCGTGTATGCCCGTGTTCTCAGACACACAGCCCTTGCTTCAAAAAGCAATGCACTGCCTCGCGTATCGCCGTACAAACCTTCCTTCCTGATTTCTAGTTTCTCTGTTCCATAAAACCTTCCTCTGTCCTATAAAGCCTGTCATAGAAACCTTTCTTCCGGATTTCTACTATGATGATGATGATGATGATGATGATTAAAGGCCTCCCCTTTGAATCGGGGTGATGGCGTGCGCCATCTAGCCTATATTAGTAGTTTGAATTTAAATTTAGTCCCTCAACTCGGATTTCTTTTTAATTCTGCCCTGCCGCTACCCCTGGCTGGGCTGTTATTTTATCGACTTCCCTGCTTTTTTTCCACCAATACTCTAGCCGCTGCTTAGTAATACCTACTGCTGACCAGTTAATGTTTCCATCTATTGCGAAGCCCAGTGCCTCAGGAAGTAGGACTTTCCCCCCAATTCTATCCGGCTGAATCTTTTGGCATCCTATTACTATGTGGTCGATTGTTTCTTTATCCCTGCCACATACAACACATGTCTCATCCTGGGACGAATATTTGCTCATGTAAGTTCGAGTTCTCAAGCAGCCAGCCCGCGCCTCAAAGAGCAACGCACTACCTTTATTGTTGTCATAAAAGTTCTCTTTCCGGATCTCTTTTTTGCTTGCTTTGTAGATTCCCAGCGACGCCTTCTTTTCCATCCTCTCTTTCCACATGAGCGTCTCTGTTTCCTTCACTTGCTTTTTAAGTGCCCCCCCCCCCTTGTTTACTTGCCGCGGTCAAGGTATATTTAGTCGCCAGCTTTCGCGTCCTCTTCCGCCATTGGGTGTCCACACTTTTAAGGTACAGGTACCTGTGCACTCTGGCTGCCCAGTTCTTCTCATCTAAATGTCTAAGCCGCTCCTCAAAACGTATCTTACTTTGCGCTTCCCTCGCCTCAAATGAAGCCCAACCCATATCGCCTTGTACCGCCTCATTTGTAGTCTTACTGTGAGCTCCCAGTGCTAACCTGCCGACTGCCTTTTGGTTAACCTCCAGTCCCGACAGGATATCGGACTTTAAGCATAATACTGCATTAGAGAACGTGAGCGTCGGCACCATTACCCCTTTCCAGATGCCTCCACTACCTCGTACTTATTGTAACCCCAAAGTGCTCTATGTTTCATTACTGCTGCATTTCGTCTCCCTTTCAGTTTGAGGTGTTCTTCATGGGCATTCAGGTAGCCTTTTCCTTCATTAAGCCAGATCCCCAAGTATTTGTACTTATTTACTAATGGTATGGCCTCCTGTTGAATTCTTATTGGTGCTGTATGAGCTTCCTCGTTGAACACCATGACTGCAGATTTCTGTGGGTTAAAATGTAGGCCTAGGTACGTTGCCTCATCACCACAAATGTCGGCCAGTTTTTGAAGGTCTTCCGCATTATCTGCCAGCAACACTATATCGTCCGCGTACATCAATCCCGGAATCCGTTGCTCCACCAACTCTCCATTGCTTCGGTACGACAAGTCAAAGCCTAATCCACTCTCCTCCAATCGTCTTTCCATTCCTCTAATGTACAGTGCGAACAGCAATGGCGAAAGGGGGCACCCCTGCTTTAAACCTCTTCAAATGTATACGGGCTCTGTGCCTGTACGCCCTTCCCATGTAATATGCGCCCTGTTATCCTCATATATTGCCCTTAGCAGCCCCACAATACCCTCTTCTTCCAGTATATGCCACAGCAATCCCCTATCCACGTTGTCATAAGCTCCCTTTATGTCCAGAAACAGTAGCCATGTTGGTCTGCCCTGCGCTGCCGAAATTTCGATGGTCTGGGTTATTACGAAAATATTGTCTTCTAGGCGTCGACCCGGCCTAAATCCATTTTGCAGTTCCCCTAAAATACCGTTACTTTCCACCCACTTCAACAACTCGACTTTGATGGCTTGTATAGCTAATCTATAGAGCACTGACGTGACTGTAATCGGCCTGTAAGAGCTCGCCTTGTCCTTCTCTTCCTTGCCTTTATAAATCAAACTCATTCTGCTTACGCGCCATTGCGTGGGAATCCACTCTGATTTTATAGCGCGCTCGATGGCTCTATACAAGTGCGTCTTTCCCGCTGGTCCCAAATGGTTGATAATCTCTATTGGGATACCATCCGGTCCTGTTGCCGTACTTTTGGGAACACTGTGTTCTGCCTTTTTCCAGTCCAAAAATTCGATATTAAATTCTTTATCTGTCGCTCTTCTATTGGCCACATGTGTCCGGGTAGCCGCTATCTCGCGTGTTTAGCCGAAAGTATTTGCTATGACTCCATGTAGGTATTTTATTGCGCTGTCTCCCAGAAGAACGTTACCGTTCCCGTCCTGTATCTGAGTCTGCACCTCTTTAGTCGTTGTTCCCAATGCTTTTAAATGATTCCAGAATTTTTGGGGGGCGCTCTTATCCTTCTTACGTATACCTGATACCCATTTCTCACTCGCAGTTTTAATCTTTGCTTGTACTAGTTTTTGCACCTCAAATTTCTTTTCTCGGTACCGGCTCCACCGTAGCTGCACCTCTTCATCCTGATATCCCATTTGTTTTGCCTTTCTGTGCAATCTAGAAGCCCGTTGTCGCTCTTCAATAGCCAGTTTAATTTCCTTGTCCCACCAGCTTCGTGGTTTCCTTTTACCCCTCCAGCGGTTTTGTTTCCTTACTTTGTATATTTCGTTCTGTATACAACTCACAACCTCGTCATATTCCCACACCTTCGTGGGCTCGGCCTCTAATTCTCTTTCGATGCTATTGACGATGTCTGCTACCTGCTTTTCGCTCAATTTCGGGAGCCCAACCTCCGGTGTTTCCTGCCTAGCCCCTCCACTGTCAAATTTCAGGATTATGCGCCTGTGGTCGCCGCCCAGGCTGTTTTCTCCTCCTTCATCTATCGTCATTTGGTTCAACCGCTCGTACGTGTGCTCCGAGACCAGGCCGTAGTCTATGCAAGACTGTCTATTGCCGCTTTGCCACGTTATCTGCCCGTCGCATTTATGCTCCCGGTTAACTATTACTAGTTGCTGTTCTTCACACATATCTGGAACCATTGAGCCATTATAGTCCGTATATCCATCTAGATCCTCACTGTGGGCATTTAAGTCGCCTACTAATATCACCTCCCCGGATTCTTTAAATTTATTTATGTCATTCCTGAGGCAGTCCACCAACTCTTTATTTTGTTCTCTGGCGTCATTCCCTGTCTACAGATAGGCCACTCCCAACCTTGTCTTTTTTCCACCCACCGTTCCACCCACCGTTCCACTATATCTGGCACCAAGGCGCCATCTGTTGAGGTATACGAAAGGTAACATGCGGGCTTCGTGTTGTGGAAGTCGGTAGTTCGACGCTACCCGGGCGCGTGTTTTTCTTTTTTCTAATGCAGCTGGCAAATTTGGGAACTGAAGACAAATATTCCAGCAGAAGAAACGGCCCTGACTGATATGTAATTTTGGAGCAACGTAAAACATAAGTAGGAAGCTCTTTCACTGGGTCTGTTTACCGAACGCCGCCGTTTATTCTGTACATAGATGTTCACTTAGCCACACTGAAATCAGCCCAGCAGTGACGCGGCGGCGGGCGGCATGTCTTCGCTTCATGTATTTCAGCCCGACCAATATACGGCGTCGTGTAGCGGAATTTTTTAAATGCGAATGCATTTTTTAGTCGAGCCATGTCAGGCGCCGTGCGACGTCTACGCGCCCGCAGGTGTTATCTCTACGCTCTCACCCCCTCTCCCATAGCAACAGCTGGGAGCGCGCGCGCTCCTCCTCTCCCCTAGCAACCGGAGCAGGTGGTGCGGGCGGATCAGCGGCGAGTGAGTGGAGAGGAGTAGCGCACTCGGGCGTGTGAGGGCGCTCGCATCGCGGGAGCTCTCCGGAGCTCCCGTGTGTGTGGGAGAGTGTAGGCGAGGGTAGGCGCGGTGCTTCGGTGCTTCTCCTCTCGACGCTCGCCCCCCTCTCCCACGTCCACATGCTTCTCAAAGACCCTTTGACTGTGCACTTTACCGACCACAAGCAGTGATCGTGGCCGTCAAGTACAACGACAGCACAAACAGGTGTTAAATAAATGGTTACGCTACAAATCACCGTCTCCTCATTAATTATAAATACCCCGCACTCTCGCGCAAAAGAAATGCATTCGCATTTCCTCACGATTACCTTCGGGGAGGTGGGGTGAATGTTTTTTTCCTTCGTGCGAACTTCGTCGTGAAAGTTCGCTCCATGTATTCTGGCCTTAAGATGTCGGCGCGAAAGCGTGATGTTACGGGGTGTTGCTGAGTTTGAGCGGGAATGCCCCCCTTTCAATGTTTTCAAGTGTATATTTTGTGAGCATCGTGTAAGCACAGGCGCCTGGCCACGTGGCGCCAGCCGTCGTTTGGCAGATAAGGGTCGCGTGGCAAGCGAACTCGCATTTGGCAAACATGTACAATGTGCCAGGAAGCACCCCCAGGGCACCTCTTCATCGCGTGGTACACTTGAAGGATGGCAGAACTAGCTGAGTCGGTGGGTTACACCGATTTAAAAAAAACACACCATAATTTCGTAAAAGAAAGAGTAGAATTGGCCCAAGAGAACGGTTTCAGCAAAAAAATTCCTGGTCTGGGTAAAATATATATTCAGAGGTGTGGGGCGCGAACCCATACCGCCAGAGGGAAAACCCACGACTCTACCCCTGCGCCACTGAGGGGGGAGAAAAAGCGTCCCTTTTATCAGCATTTCCTAAAAAAACTGAGCGTTGCAAGTGAACCTACTAGATGTCGATAGTGGTGTGACGTTTCGGGCGACTAATGTTAGTCAAAAAGGTCACAGGGCCGCGCATTCGCAATCCATATGCAGCACTTGGCACAATGCGCCATCTAGGGGCACGTTTTCACATGCATCCAAGCATACTCTGCTGGCTAGTCTCATGGTGAACAGGTTACACTTCTCTGTAACAAGCTTGTGCCGCGGAATTCAAACACCATAAGCACCGGTTCTTGCTTAATTGCATGTTCTATACTTGCAACAGATGTTTCTAACGCAATTATCTATTTATTATTTGTTGGTGCATTATAAATGTAATTTCGGGTCTATTGGCCTGTTTACGAGAGTTTAGGCGGTCGTTTTTGCGTGCGTTTGTGTTTTGATTCGTCTTCGGTCGATTTCGATGACATTTTCGGATTTCGACGGCGATTTCGATGAGGACGAAGATATTGACGACGACGAAATTCCGCTACAGGACGCCGTGTATTGGTCGGTCTGAAATGCATGGAGTGAAGACATGCCGCCCGCCGCCGCGTCGGCGCTTGGCTGCTCTCAGTGTGGCTAAGTGAACATCTATGTCCAGAATCAACGGCGGCGTTCGGTAAACAGACCCAGTGAAGGAGCTTCCTGCTTGTGTTTTACGTTGCTCCAAAATTACGTGTCAGTAAATGGCCGTTTCTTCTGCTGGAATATTCGTTTTCAGTTCTCAAAAATGCCAACGGCACTAGAAAAAAGAAGAAAAAACGGGCACGGGTAGAGTCGAACTACCGACTTCCACAACACGAAGCCCGCGTTTTACCTTCGTCTACCTCAACAGATGGCGCCTTGGTGCCGGATACAGTCGAAATCAGGAAGGAAGGTTATCCGTGGTAGCGTTGTTTTATCCGTGGTAGGTGGGTTTCCTTTAGAATGTTTGAAATTTTCTTGAATTTGTTCATTTTCAGTTCCTTTCGACTGTCCCGCAGCTAGATCAGGGAAGGCCAGTTGCCTTGCGCATACTTGCGTGGACGTTGCTGTTGCAATTGCAGTTGTTACGGCGCAAGCCTTAGATATTTATGTTTGAAGTACGCGCATTGCAGGCTACAAAGAATGGTAAGAACAAGTTTAGAATATGGTAAAAGAGAACGCGAGATAAGGGGCACAGCAGTGAGAGATCTCGTGTGCAGGTAGCGTTGATCAGCGGAGGCCTCCGAAAATTGCAGCACTCAGCCCGGTCGGAAACGAAAACTGCCGCGCACAAGTAGAGTAAGCTCTGCCGCCCCCTCCTTGAGAGGTGACGGTACCGATGGAGGCCAAGAGGAGGATCTTTGGGATGGCGAGCCTTGGAACGAGCTCCGGAGGGAGCTGCCCAGGGACACTGGTCGATTGGTGCCCGGCGGCGTGTTTCGAAACGCTTTGTTGCACCACGGCCGCTCAATGGAAACAAGGTCTATCAAGCAGCCGTGGTTGCACATAGCCCTCACGTGACATGTGTGATGTCTCTGCGCGCGCTATTCGTTTGAGCGTCGGTTAAAAGGAGCCTACCTTTCGGGCTCTGTAGCCTCGATATAGAGTACTGAGTACTGGTGCTGACCGGCTTGGGTTCGAACCCCAGCAGGTCCATATCTAGTTTTTGTAAAGACGAGAGCCTTTATTAGGGTACTTACACCCACAAATTTTGGTTTGTCTTTCTCTCGGTCTGGGTCTCTTCTGTGACTTGATTCATCCACCCGGCCAGAGTGAAACGAAATCTGCGCAATAGTCATATACTCAGAGCCAAATCTAAACGTCTAAGTCCAGTTTAATGTTCACACTTGTCAACATTGTTGCAAAAGAACAAGATATTACGCAAATTAAAGACATGAAATTATTACATAAGGGTTATTCACAGTGTTCCTTTATAAAAAAATCATAGGTGCTTGATTTTGCGATCCACTGCAGAAAAAAATTCGCTTCATCGCCTGCTGTCGCCCGCGCCACTATATCTTCTGGCAGCATTTGAAGAAATCAAGCGGCAACAGTGACGAAAGGTTCCACTAGATAGGTCATGTTCTGCTTGGAAACGCACGTGGACTAGGGCAACTGTGGTTCTATAAACTTTGAAGTAGGGCGCCTCGATTTACGCGCGTCTCGGCCGTACTGCAGCGCTGGCATCGAGGTACCCGACTCCCAGCAGTGAAACGCGGTAAATTTAAGTAGACTTGAGCAAACCTTTAGTGTGTTTACCGTGCGAGGAGCGCAACGGAAGAGGAACAGCATGACAGGTGAGCGGGAAAGCGAAGGGAGGCAGTTACTTGGCGAATGACAACAAAGACTATCGTCTTTTGTCGACATTTGCAACGAAAGGACTAGATACGCGGCCATTTTTTTTATTTCTTAGCTTTTTTTCCTAAATTTATTATTTTTTTCTTAACACAAATCTGCGTGTTACCACAAGTCTACGTTTCTGTTTATAATAGTGATTTGGTATGTTTTCGGTCGCTTTAGGCTTGGGGCGCAGCCAATGACGACATTTAATTACCGTTCTGCATCGCGCGAAGGACATGTCACGTGGGTTCTTTGTGCATGTGCAGCAAAGCGTTTGGAAATACGCTGCCCGGCATGGCCACGAAGGTCAACTGGAGGTTGCGACAGACGATAAACGCAGGCTCGTGGAAATGACGAGACAGCGGAATGAGCCTCGGATGGTCGCGTACAAGTGGGGAGGGGGGAGCACGAGGGGGGGCGGGCCTCGACAGAAGTTTTAACTACGCATTCGCTCTCTCATTCTCAAACTTCTAAGCATCCCCTGTAATTGTTTTGCCTGTTTATGCCGTTTTGCATATTACTTAATACCCTTGAAACGCTTTTTGTCCGCTTTAAGGAGGTTTCTGCTGTCTAATTTGCCCCGAGCCGCGCGTGTCTCTACAAGATATGAAAGGGACTCTGCAAAGAATCTGATTCCTGAAAGCATCTCATTCCTTCGTGTCTGAGAGCACTGCGAAAGCTTTAGTTATCGCCAGCACGGAGCGGCACTGCGTGATTTGCTCGCCACAGCAGGTATACGCCATCTGTTTCTGCTTTGCTTTTGTCGCTTTCTTTGTGAGGTTGCTATCGAATGCGAATACTAATAGCCAATACTTTACACAAACATCTACGTTACTTTCCGCAGTACGCGAAGTAATAAAATACATATTCAAACTGAAAATGTCGCTCCAAGCGCACATAAATCCAATGTGCAGTAGAAAACCAGAGGTCTTGTGGTGCACATACCTATTGGTGCACATAACACACCCAAGCATCCTCTAAAGGGAACCCGATTCCCTCCGCGAGCCCCTTAGCTTCCTTCGGATCTCATCGACCACCCAAACTCTGGCTAGAACGCTTTTAACAGCGGAGATGTTGTTACTGGCCCGAAATTCACCGTTGCTGGAAAAATACCAAGAAAATGCCGAGCGCTCTTGAGCGCGTTCCTCACGGTGACCGCCGAGTCCGCGGCTCGCACAAAAACTCCAGTGTTGTTGTCAAGCGCTACCACGCATTTAAAAAAAAAAACCTTCATCTCTACCGCTTGAGATGAAAAGACCCTGCTTGGTAGAGCCTAGAGGTCACCGTGGCCGCCGCATTATCTAGAAGCCATTATGAATAATTGGAGCCATGGCTACGTGTGTGCCACTCCTTCCCGTGATGCCTTGCAGATCCCGCCACCGGTGCCTCGAGTCGATGAAGAAAAGCTGGCGAAAGTCTCCAGTGATGAGGATGACTTTGCATCCGCCACTCGCCGCGAAGAAGACGACGACCTCTTGGATGCAAATGACGACGACTACTAGCACCACAACTATGCAAATAAACAATGATACTGAAGTTTGCTATGCACCCGGCCATGCACAGTTACCACAGCTTCACCAGTTAAGTCTTGCGCGTGAGCGCAAGCTTCCCTGACTTTTTTTCCAGCCGTCGTAAGGCGCTTTGAAGCCATGAAGTCGTCTTTAACCTTCTTTACCCGCATGCGGGATGGCCCAAGGTACTGCTTAGACAGCTGGCAATCATAGTCTTCTGCCAGCAATTAACCGATGCGCCGCGCAAGGCGGAATGCCTCTGTTGCACGCGCCATGTGGTACGCGCGCTGAATCTGAGCTTGCGTAAAAGGGGCTGGGCGTTCTATGCGGCCAAATTCAAAGGACCAATCGACACACGGAAAATTTGAAAGTAGAAGCCATTCACCCTGTATGGGGATCGCCGTAGTGGCCGGTATGGCAACGGTAGGGCTCCAAAGCTATTATCAGTCCCTCCCCCCCACCCCCAACCAGGTATTTCCCGAGGCAGACATGAGCGCGAGCCACAATAACACAGTGCGAATCTTATACGCAATCAAATTTATTTTTTCCCAAGGGCCCTGACATCCCCCTACGGGAGGCCTTTCGTCACTTTATCACCTTGCTGGATGAAGCAAGGCTAATCCGGCGGCCTTGTTGTGGATGACTAAATCCTGTGGGGCACGTGTTGTGCAGTTTCCATCTCAGTGCTGTATAATGTATGCTGTGCGGCACAGGTGGTCCATGCTCCGGCGAGCTCGTTGCTCTCCCGCCTGCTAGTGTGACTGCCTCTACCGCTTAATTACAAACTCTTCACGTTTACTTCCAACCCTATCCTCTCCCCATAAACTGCACTTCCCTGCACTGCCTTGGGTGCAGGTGTACCCCTTGACTTGATACCGTAATATGCGCAGCGCATGCTCTCTTTCTATACCATCATCTAGAATCAATATACCAAACGCACGGTTGCACACCGGTCGAAGATGTCTTAGACCCTCCCGAAGTCGGCGCCTGCTGCAGCCTGCAGCCAAATGGATGCGACGCTCCCCAGTTTCGGCTCGCCTTTCGCCCCAACATAACCTTAGCCTGTCCCCATTTGCACGTTAGCACGGCCTTCTTGGAGGATGGCCCATCGAGCGGCCCCCAGTAGCTCAGTACGTTTTCCGCGCACAGAATGCTGCCAGTGAAATAAGGCAGGTAACTGTGTTCAATACGAAGAAAAACTTGTAATTCCCAGCAAAGGAAACACAGATCACGACGTGTCATATCTACGCACTAGAGGACCCATTATTTTGGAGAACCAAGAATCGTTCACCGAAACCATACCGGAAATCGGTGGTTGCTACCGCGCAATGCCACAAATCCCGTGCAAGAGGGGCATCCCCTTTTCCCGGTAATACCTTCCCAGCCTTGAGACGAACGACCATGCGATCGGGGTTTTACCATAAAACACACGTTTCCGTGCGTTGAAACGTTCAGTGTTTAAACAGTAGCGGTTTGTGACTTCAAAGTGCGAAAACTGGAGTGACGTACTTTTTGGCGAGCAGGACAAATGTAAAGGAACCGAAAACTTCATCTCTTACTGATGCGATTCATCCCATGCATCTATTCGGCGTGATGGTTCACTGCATATTCCGTTGGCTCACTTCATGGTTTAGTGCATAGTCCGTTTGGTTATGGACCACATCCGTAGTGTTTCGTACAGTGGATAAGAAGGACTGCTACTGGGTCATTCGGTGCAAGTTAAAAAACCCTTCCGAATCGTTTAATTCCACATTCAACTGCGTTACGTTTCAACTGCGTCCCGCATTACCCGCAACTGTTATTTGGGTGCCCAACATACTAAGACATGGCATTCAGAACCTGGAAAAGTTCCTGGAATTGCAACTATTGTAGCAGGAAACTATTTATTCCGTCGCTATTTATCCAAACGGACACAAACAGGGAAGAGGGGCAGGCATTGTTTGCAACCTTTTTCAAAAAGGTGAAACGGTACCGAAGTTCCTTGAATTAGGTTCCCCCACCCTCACTGCACGTATTGCGCAGTGCATACGTATATGCACTCAACCGGCGGACGACTGCTTGTGTGTGCAGCGTCAACGTAGTTTTCAGCGTGACTCTTATGTGTTCCAGTCTGCCCAGCACGTTCAGAAGTTTCAAGAGGTGTAATAGAATATGCAGCCGCTCATGCCCAAGGGCAGCTTCGACAGAAACGCAAATATTTTTAGAAAAGCGAATTGCTAATCAATTTTGTTGCGTATACGCCAAACGTTGGTGATTCGCAGCCGTCTACTTTCAACAATTTAACCAGCGTAATTCTCACCAAAAAATGTCGGCATTGGATTCTTCTCTGAGTCATATAACCTACTCGAATCGAATCATTGCAGTTTTATTTAATCCACTATATTTTCATTATTACAACCCCATTAGTCCCACCGACAGTACCACATTCGAAGGTTGGGATTTGCATGACGTTGAGGTCACTGACCAAAGAACGTGTAGGGTTTCAATGTCGCTGGCCTACGGTAGGCCACGCCCCGAAAGCTAGTACTGAACCATACCTGGGGGCAACTTTCTGTGGCAATACTGATGATGGATTGATGATTGAATATTTGTATTCCCGTTTTGGCGGGGGTATGACGTGTCATCTTACTAAACAAAGCAAATATACCTATGTTTTACACTCCTCGTTTAATACTAGTCATTATTCACTAGCCATCCAGTGAAGGTTACAGAGCCGAACCACGCCGCTTCGCTACGCACCTGGAAGAAGTTCAGCAAAAATAATTGACTGGCTGGAATCTAAGTAATTGAAAAAATAAAGTTCTTATGTTTTTTGCCTTGGATTGATAATGTCTCCGAATTATTAGCAAGAATATATGAAACAGAGAGCAATTCTTTTATATTTTTCGATTTTTGCGGTTGCAGCTGTCGCCACCGGCGTCGCAATGGTTCTCTTTTGAAGAAAACATGGCGTCCTCGTCGACTGCCTTAGGCAGATCGCCCCTTGATTCTCCTAATAGGATTTGTCTGAATCTTGAGAAGCGATAGCTGCGAAAACAAACGAAACAAGTGGTTTGCAAAATGTACGCCCAAGTGAGATGGATGCAACCGGGACTCTCCGTCGTTCCCGCAATCCGTTCGGTTAACCAGTTTGCCGGCGTAAGCGAGCATATGTGTAAGCGTGTGTGCGAGCTGCTCTTTCGGTTTACTGCGCCAGCTCTATGCAAATATGCTACACATGTCAGTGGTGCTGCCCACTTTTCAGCTCCAGAAGAGCTTACAAATCAGTGCATGTCGTCAAAGCTGCAGCGCTTGCAAAATTTACTTCACTTCTGAACGATACAGACTTGGCCGGTGTAGTCTAAGGTCAGTCTGATTTCTCCAGTCAAAGCGTTGGCTTGTTTTTACAGACAAATGATGCGGGGGGAAGGAGACACCAACATTTCTGTAGGCTGGGCGATCCTGGTTCAGCGTATCCAAGTACGGTGCTCATGCGAAAAAATGAACCGATCAAATGCGTATCTGTCACGCTTAAACTGAAACCGAAACCAGTTTTTTCGGAACTACTTTGGCGCAGTAACACAGAGCAGTTAGCTCCCCCTCCCATCAAAGCTTTCTGTCCATTGCCACAGAAAGTTGTTCCCGAGTTTAGACAAGAGCATGCAGCATTCAAAATCAATACCTCGGTACGACTCTCCGAGTGCTATTACGGTCACTCGCGCCGCCCGTTGAGCTCTTTCTGACGGGCAAGTGTGCAGTAAATACCTGCAAACACAAGCCCAAAAGGAAGAGCACCATGACTGTGGGTACTCGTTGTAGGAAATACAAATTACCATGCAAAGTTTAGGACTAGCCTTCATGTTTCCGAGCTTAATCCACAGTCAACGTTAAGGGATGTCGCACCGAATCGTAAAAAATGGTATGAATGACAGAGCAAAACATCGAAATAATCTTTATGACAAAGCCGAATGGCTTTCCCCTTCAAGTCACTTTTTCTGGCGTGATAGACCAAACTATTTTAACACGGAAGCGTTTTATTCCGGGATACAGGAATAATTTCAGTGATATCATATCCGTCGCGGAAATGACGCCAATACAACGAAGCAAGCGGCCTGTAAAGGGTGCACCCCTGCACAGGGAGTGTTCTTGCTGGGAAGCAACCTTTAGTACTAAAGAGTTCGTTATACTTGGGGTTGTTCGTTTTTCGTGCTTATATTTTAATACGAAAGTGTTTTATGCCGGGATACACCACCATTTCACTGATGTCATACCCTTCACGCAAAGGACGCCAGTACACCTTTACGGAAGCGACCCGCCACAGGACGTCGCTCGCCAAGCACACCCACAAGACAGCCGCCGACCCGCGAATCATGCCCAGCTGCAGATTTCGCTGCACATTTCATTTTCGTGCTTTACCGATTCCTTATGACAAATAAATGAACCACTGTTTTCATGTTATACCAGCGCATCGGCGGTCATACCTAATTTGTCATACCAGCGCGCACACGCTACGCGCACACAAAGATTTAAAGATGGTTTGGGTACCACCGGAGGGCACAACGCCAAGGCTTAGTGGTTGGGACGTCGGGCCTCTTTTCCAGGTGACAGGGGCGGAATCTAGATCACGGCGGCAGTTTTAAGACGATAGTCTTTCTGGGCTAATTAAACCCAGAAATTTTGGTCTGTGTGTATGTCTGTCTGTCTGGATGTCCGTCTGTCTGTCTGTAACTCGATTCAGCCACCCGGCCAAAGTAAAATGCTTGCTGTCCAATAGTCTTAATACTCACCGCCAATGTGAGCGTCTAAGCCCGGTTTATATGTTCATACTTCTCCACTTTGTTGAACTAGAACTTGACATTACGCAATTATAAGACAGAAATCAATGCATGAGTGATATTTGCAGTGTTCCTTTATTAAAAAAATTCCTGGGTGCTTGGTTTTTCGGTAGCAAATGATATTCTACATCTACTGGAGAAAACCGCCCCCTGCTGTTCTGTTGCCCGCACCACCTGCTGGCGGCATATGAGAAATCACGCGGCAACAGCAAAGAAAGGTTCCACTAGCTAGGTCTCACGTTCTGCTTGGAACGCACGTGGAGCACGGCAACGCGGTTCTATAAACCTTGAAGTCGGCCTCCTCGATTCACGCACGTCTCCGCGTACTGCAGTGCTGGCATCGAGGAACCCCGCCTGTAGCAGTGAAACGCGGTAAATTCAAATCGCCTTGAGAAACCTTTATTGTGTTTACTTTGGAATGAGCGCAACGGAAAAAGAAACAGCATGAGAGGTGAGCGGGAAAGCAAAGGAGGGCATTTCCTTGGCAAATGTGTGCAAGACTATCGTCTTTCGGCGACATTTGCAACGAAAGGAGCAGATACGCGGCCAATTTTTTATCATGAAGGCGGAAGACATACTATGGAAGCGGAAGACCAAAACAGCCGTCTTTTGCGAGGTTCCGCTTCACGTAATAATTCTCAGGTGGTTCGAATCGTTAGGTAGCGCATTTCTCAAACTGCATGGGTAACTCCGGCGCGTAAAATATCAATCGTGCCAATGCTTCGCGCAGGTTTCCTTCCGAAGTAAACTTGACTGGCGGGAAGTCTGCACCGCGACCAGTTTTTGCATTGTCGCGCCGTACCCAATATGTTAGTATTGTAATTTTTTAAAGGTACACATCAGTAATGTACCCCCGGATGGACGTTTCCTTTTGCTGGACATCATTTTCTACTCAGAACCTCCTACATCAAACTAACAGGTGTTCTTCATCAAATGTCAGCCTTTTTACAAATATCTGCTAACACTGCTCTCTGAAAAACCCTTAACGTTTGCTATTCAGAAGCCTGGTTTTCGTGGTTGCCGCCATTTTCGCCATGCTTGTGTATTTCCAGCTTCAAGTCGACTGTAACAGTGATTAGAAATCAGTGGAAGTGAAAAAAAAGTAGGGGTCCAAGTTCACAGCAAACACGATTTTTGGAATAGCAAAGAAAAACAGCAACAACATACGCAGCCGTTCTTGCATTCTTCCATTCATAATAGGCTCATTCATTCATATCTATAGCACGCCATTCAGAACCTGCCGTGTTAGACTAGAAGTGCGATTAATTTGTATAGTTGGTTGTCAACCGGCCGCCTCCGCACGCGCGGGTGCTAATTATTCCTATTTAGAATGCGCGGAGATGGCAATCTCATTACGCATGTCGCGGTGGGTTGCGACATGATCGTTTCGTATCGAACAATTTGGGCGGGATAAGAACCAATATTACGGGGAAATTCCATTCGCAGGCGGATGTGTTGCTGAGGGCTCTGCAGAAGCACACGGCAGCGCCGAGAGGCGTTCCAGCGCGGCTCAACCTTGAAATAAATGATCGCGTTTGCGGTAGCAAACGAACGGAAGCTGCGCCACGTGCTCCGCAATCACCCTATATAAGCGGGTTACAGAGACGGCCGTTGTATACGCTGACCACTGTGGAGCAGCCTGAATCTTGCAAAGCTACAAACGGTGAGTTTTCTGAAACTGTAAATAGACATTTTCGCTTTTTTTTTTTGTAAAGCACACCACCCTTTTTCAACCGGAGGTGGTTATAAATTGTAGATGTAATATGTCTTCTTACAAATCTCATTATTAACGCGAATAAAGAAAGTAATAGGGTGTAGAAATGCTTTGAAGATCACGAGGTACTTGAAGTCTGTGCTTAGTGCTTCATCCCGCACTTGCCGAAATAAACTTATGGGAGTGACAATGACTTTGTAAGTGAAGATAAGGACAATTTACCGTTCAGCAGAGTACTGCTTTGGGTAAAGTTGGTACATAGCGAAGTATCGAAGTGCAGTAGAAGACGAAAGACAGAAACACAGAAAACTAAGGCACACAGAGCACTCTGCGTGTCGTCTTCTCTGTGTAACTGTCCCTCGTCTGGTGCTGTGGTTCGATACTTCGCTATGAAAAATTTAACAATGTACTACGTAATGTTTGTTGTGAACAGTACTCCTTTCAAATCTTAGCGTTGGTTTGACTTTCTGAACTGAAGGAATCAAAAGATAACAAATATGGAAAGGGAATTTACGAAGCACGGAAATCTTCAAACTCGGAAGCAATGCGCTTTCAGTATGCTTTAATGCTAATACGACGATTGCGAGGTGCACAACCGAAAAATGCAGTTGACATCTTCACGTTTGCAGAAATGTAAGAGCAGGTTGGTATGGTGAGTACTCACACCCACTTAAACTTTCGCAAATTTTCAGCAGTCATACATTTATTCGTTGATAATAAAGCAGCTGAATAGCGAAAAGTAGTCAGCAGAAAAAAGGTCATCCCCTGTAAAGTAAGCGTAGAAATATTCTATCTTTTTCCTGCCTTGAATAACGAACCATTATTGACCCATCAATAAATGAAAACAAAAGCATCCGGCTGGTTGCAATTGTATCCCAAATTCTCCCTTAATGTGCTATTCAGACCAGCTATCCTGTTTTGTGAGAAGTAAATTCAAACTAATGTCATGTTCAGATTAACTGCGCACTAACCATAAAATTGCATATGTTGCGCCTGTGTACAACTAATGTGATGGATTGTAGTAGCAAAATTACTGTTCTGAGCATATCAAAGTAACTTCTTAAACCATTTGAGCATATGCTTCCTTTGGACGTACGCGTTTACAGGTAAAAACTATATCATGTCGTGTTGTCAGCAATTGGTTCGGCAAACAATATATTGTGTCTACGCAAATATAGTCGACAATAAACTATTTATGGCGAATTTTGATGCCGGTGTTATATTCTACGTTATTTTTATCGATTCCTCCAACTTAAGAATTTCACTAGGTGCACCAGGAAAAGCTGCTTTATAAAACGAAGTGTAGAAGACTTCATTTTGTTGTTATCCGGTAGGTTCAAGTTTATTTTATGGACAGAGTACAGTGGGGCGATGGTGTTTTTTGAATTGTGTAACTTGTTTTGAAGCTCCGCAATGAAACCTATTTGTACTCTGGTTCTCTTTTTTTTAATTTACATCAATGATTTGACTTTTGTTCCGCAGGCTGATATTTCTTTAGGTGTTTCGCGGACTAATAACTCCCCTTCAAACAAATGCTGCCACATGATGATCGATTCCTCTAACAAGAGGCTTATTCTGCTATCTACACGGGCTGTCAGTATTAGGGCATTAATTTGAACACGCAAGAAAACAACTTTTGCGCACAGAAACGAGTTCCCAGCGCCATAAGTTTCACCTTCAATATTGTATTATTTCCAACCTTTAAACCTAACGTGGGCGTTATATTTGCACAAAATCTAAAATTATGAGTTCCCATTTATATTATCTGCTCATATCAGAGATTTCGCCATAGTGTCCTGGCAGAAAACTGAGAAGTGCTCTAGTTATCTACGATTAAGGAGTACAATACCCGTGTAAGATGGTTAGGATATGCGGTATTTATAACAAATATTCATACGAAAATGAAGTCATAAAACTGAAACTACCAAATTGTTGAGCCTTGATGTTTAGATAAGCTAAGTATAGGAGGGAAGACTCCCTTTTTAAACCCTATTTTATCTTAGAAACTGCAGAAAAAATACCGTATCCTATTACCCTCTCATCTATTCGAGTCTGATATAAACAGAAATCGAAGCTATCCGCGGACATGTGAAATCTGTTATGACGGCATAAAATCACAGTCGTTAACATCATTCGATGCTATTTTCTCAAAAAAGACTACCACTAATTCTGCAAGCTCTTTTTTCATACCGCCAAGATTGTGATGTTTCTCTTACTGAATATTAGCCTTTCTGGCTATTTATTAATGAACTACAAAAAAATGTTACTTGGCAGTTTTCTGAGGAAATATTTTTTTACGACCCCGTGTAACATCCAATTGCAGGGGACTCTATCGTCTTCACGGTTAAGTCTAAATCAACTCCTGTTCGGGCCAAACCGCTCGCCTGTAGTACGTTAAAGTACAATATTGAAATAAACCCCGAGATCTAGGGTATCGCGCTGAGGCATCAATCAAGGCATTGGTATAAGGTATTCCGCTAGAAATACTACAACCAAGGGAATTGTGAGCAATACATGATAGAAGGCAGGACGCGAGCTCTTTTAACTAACATGGAAAATTAGCAACGGTGACATGTGTCCCTGGAGAGCATTGCCCCAAGTTTCGGCTTCAGGAGTTTCAAGTCCGCCGGGTGTAATTTAGCTATTTGCTTTTGAAAAGAAATAATTCCCTAATTAAAATGGGTAATAATTCTACTCAACTTAAAAATAGTTTAGGTCTTGAAGTCGCATAATGGGTCACTGCTGCCCTAGCCACCACTGCAATAAATTGTGGGCATGCTCCCTGCCTCCTTGTGCCTAAATGAAAAGTATGCTTATTCCTTGTACAGATTCTGAGATATTCGTTCGCTGTGCACGGAAGCCTAAAGGCGGCATTCATTTTGAATCATCCAAGCTTTGTAAATTAGACTAATTGCGACTGTTAAAAATTCGTTGCTGTGTTCGGATCAACCCACTGCTATTTTCTACAAGAAAGGAAACAAATTTTCCTTTTTGTGGTTGCAATGGGAAGATTTATTTTGGTTTCACAGAAAGTGTAGTTTCCAGCCAATATTTTTTGCACAGATGGGGTACCCACGCGATGCTTTCTTTTGTGTCTGCGTCGCGAGTCACTGGCTTCTCGGTCTCACGCGCGACCTATCTCCGTTATTCATTCCAGCGAACGCCTTTGCATGTTTATTAGAAGCAGAGTAAAAAATGACTGCACCTTCTTTTACTATCAAGGTTAAGAGTAGGTCCTGGCGGAAACAGGTGTGTATTAATTTTACCAATACTGCTTCGAAAGGCTCACTTTGCATCAGTTTATAAACTCGGCAAAGTTACAAAGGACGTCTGTGATTCATCGACCATTCCTCGCACGTTTTCAACCGCTCCTGTCCTACTGCCTTCACATCTGCGAAAGAAGTCTGATCTTGTGGGGTTTTCGTTTTCGATACACTCTTTCGCTTGACACTACCAAAATTTGATCGGATTTGTGACTTGTTTTGCTTGCCTTCTTTCAGGCTCAGCGATGATCGCCCTGAACAGCAAGACCTTCCTGGTCGCCCTTGTGGTGCTGGCTGCACTGTGCAGCCTGGCAGCCGCCCAGTTTGGCCGAGGCTACGGAGGGTTCGGCCGCGGCTATGGCGGCTTTGGCCGTGGCTACGGAGGCTTCGGTCGAGGAGGATTTGGCCGCGGGTTCGGAGGAGGTTTCGGCCGCGGCTTTTATGGCTAAAGTCTTCGTCCAACGCTTTCTACTGCTGGCCACACCCCGAGACTGCACAACGTGTCTGCTGGATCTTTGTTACGAGTACTTCCGCCTACAACTGTAGAGTATGGTTGACTGCAAGCTTAGAGGCATTTAATAAATTATCGTTACAACCAACTACACGTCTTTTGCACAAATTTACGTTTCCCTGTATGAGGCCCACTTGACGTTCAAGTTTTTGTGAGTGGGCTTGCGGTGCTATCCTGTTTTTTTGGTTGTGCCAGCCTCACTTTATTCCGGTGGTGCTGTTTCCCTTTCCAGCGCGCACTCCAATTTTCTGCGCGATTCTGAATACCTCGCAACGATCGTGCGTACCTCACACCCTTCCTGAGTCATAGATATATACAACTTCCCCCTTAAAAAAATGTGCATGCAGAGCTGTTTCGAAAGACTGCTGGGAAGAGACACAACCCTCTTGCATTGATGCTTTAGGAATAGCCCCGATGATAATAATTCGCGTTGATAAACGAAACCAGTATAATGGGAAAACATCTGGATGTTAATAGGCAAGCCATTACAGCTACTCCAAATTAGTTCAGTTTCTACACCGACCAGTCAAGAATTGTCACGGATTTGTTGTTAAATTACTTGACCACGGATACATAGTTTGTTTTTCTTGTCGTATGTCCACAAGAATATCGTATTTGTCACAAAGACTGAAATCATTTTCACATCTGCGCCTGTAATTGTACCATTACCGCCAGTTTGCAGTTTCCAGTATAGGTAAGACCTCCGCACACGTCAGGTCTAGATTCCTCGCCTTGTGACAAAATTCGATCATCTTTTTCTGAGTTCTGATCAGAGCTTGTTAGTCTCCCGCCCGCAATGCCGTTTACTTCTTTCTTTGTCTTTTTCACTATTGTTTCCTTTGCTCTTGTTTTTTTTCTCTAGTTCCTCACAAATGAGCTTCCAAAAGGTCAAAGAGGAGTCTTCAATTTTGTTCGTTTTGTACTTTTTTATTGTATCTATATTTTTTATACATTTCGTAATTCATTCATTCATTGATTTATTCAGTCCTCCTTTGGTTTTTTTCTTCCCTGTTTTCATTCTGTGTTCCTTTCTTTCATTCTTTATTTTCTGTCCTTCCTTATTTCTTGCTTCATTGATTTAGTTCTTTCTACCTTGTTTTACTTATTTCTTTCTCTACAACTTATAAATCAACGAAAGGTACGTGAGAAGTGCTGCCCACGCTTTTGTCGGATTTCATTGTCCGGTTTTTTTGACCCCAAATTGCGAGGCGCCAAACTGAAAGCCGCTGCAATCAAAGTCAAAGCATCAAAGTAGCTGCAATCAAAGTCAAAGCATCAAAGTACAAAGTTCAGACCCCCTGAGAGTCAAAATACAAGCGTCAACGATCACAGCGCGAACTGCCGGAGAGTCTACTGAGTCCAAATCTTAACTAAAGCGTAACTAAAAATATGAATTTCAAACTGGAGGTTGCCCATAAACATCGACGCAGGTTGTAAAAAACACGCCGTATACTGAATGCATGTAGCAGTCGCGGTGTTGTGAATGCAAAAAAGCTTTTTACACCTATGTCACCACTGGAACCGTAATCATGTGGCCGAGCCAAATGTTTTCCATTACAAACCATGATCACAAATTAAGGGGAACGCCGCATAATTTGCAACGGAAGGTAAATATGTCATTTAGTGCGGGAATAATCTAAAATCTCCATGATCGGAAGCCCAAAAATCCAGAGCATTCGTATTTCCACTCTTCGCCCTGTGAGCGTGATAAATTGCCTCAGCAAGGTAAAGGAAAGAATGGTTCAGGATTGCCTTAAAGGGGCCATGCAGACTAAATACAAGTTTGTTTTATTCGAAATATTTGGTTTTTTATAGTGCCCGGAGCTCTTGCCCTGCACCTAACGATGCTTTATTCACTGAGAAACCAAGCACTTTAAGTCATAGATTTGATTCTCCCACTGAATCCTGTATTTTATCTCAAGGCAATTTGTCTCCAGTCAGCCGATTACCGCAGGTTAAAAAGATTTGGTTTTCTGCCGAAAGGAATGATCCCAGACCAAGAGACGGACAGGAAACCTTGACGCTGCCGCCCGCTTTCCGAGGCTTTCTCGTGCTGCGTTGACTCCAATAGCTTGCGAGCATAGACGGCGGCGTCGCCCGCGCGTCAGCTCGCGTCGCCGTGCAGTTTTGGCTACGGGCGCTGACCCGCGTCGACGCGGGACGACGCCGACGCGTGAAAACGCGGAGAGTACGCTGCATGTGGTTGGGCATTTACACCGTGACCTGTACGCAGGTCGAGCTGCTGTGTTTTACGTCCAGCGCGATTGGAAAGGTGCGCGGTTTGAACAGCCAAAAACAGTAGGGTAATTGCTAGGCGAGGAATGGGCGGTGCTTGGGAGGCAGCTTGTGCAAACAGTGCTTTTAAGACTAAAGAATCAATTGCTTCGTCCTGCAAAAAAGCGCCGTTGTTGTTGTAGCAGTGGACTTTAAGGTGCCCAGCCATATCGTCTTTGCATCTACTTAACACTCTCTACCTGGCTTCCACCTGTCGTCACGCGCTTCTGGTGTTCCCTTTGTTGTGTACGCTACTGTGCTTTCATCCGCAGCTTGGCAGCCTCAAATCGCGTAAACGAGACCCATGGTGACCGCATCCACACCACAATTATTCATACTCGTTCATTGATCACTGCAGTAGAAATAAAGGATCAAGTGATTGGCTTTTCTTCCGTGGCCCAGCGACCGTCCATTTGGGTGTGTGCGAGTGCGTGCGCAAGGGGTGAAGCTATGTTGTTGGTTTTTAGTGTAACAGTTAAGCGGAGAACATTTTCCTGTGGTGGTTGTGAAAAGCAGATGAATGGTAAAGGGGCGAAAGTTGGATGTTCGCGCTAGTACTCCGATACTCTTGGTCGTTAAACACCAGAGTTAGATGTGATTACACTCTTGTTTCTGAACTAAACTAAACTGATTTTCGTGTAAAGCTACAAGAATTGACCTAGCAGGAAAATATTTGTAGCTCTCTGACTGATACATAAGCGACTTGCGTCCTTCAGGCTTGCATTTAACAAGGTTGATGCGCATATAATACGAACACACCAGTTTTTTTGCGTTAATTTGTAACGGACGCTTTGTCAGTGCACGTACAGTGCTCACGGATTGAAACGCGACACTGCGAGCGCGTGGGCTGCGGTACATGCAGCGCCGCCCGTGGACGCCCGTGGAAGCTAGGTGTTGCATTGTGGAATACCACGAGGATGAGAGCGTTTTGACCGTAGGCTTGCTGCTTCCGGTTGCGAATAAGCGGGGCTGTGATTCCCAGCAGCGACAGCGGTGCGCTGCGAGCGTGGAGCGCAGGAGCGCGTTTGTGCGCCGGTGGTTGTTGCCCGGTGGTTCGCGCAGCCAATTTCGCGACATCGTCTGATCGCGCGCTCTTGTTACGCGTGCCCTTTCGATGCGACACAGATAATGTGCATGTAAGACACGGTTATGCTTATCTGAATAAAACGAGCGTCTGCACGAAGTAACAGCCAACTTTATTCCATGCTATAAACTAAAAAAAATTCACCCCACCTCCCCGAAGGGAATCGTGAAGAAATGCGAATGCACATGTCGAACACGTATTTCGGGGTCTTCGACTCGGCGTTGGCGTTTCGCAGCAGCTTCCCGAGCACGGAGTTCGGCGTCGGCAGCTCGCTTCAAGCGGTTGCGTTCGGCATCACGCGCTCTTCGCTTCGCAGCCTTGTCTTCCGCTTCTTCTCCTCCGGTTGAAGATGACGTTGAAGCCACTACAGTGACGTCACCTCCAGCGAGAGGTGTAATGCTCGAACTGGATTGTATTACACTTCTTGCTCGAGGTACCGTTGCCGGCAGACATTCCATTTATATATACTTGCGACCGAGCGAACGGGAGAGTGGGGCGAGCGTCGAGAGGAGAAGCACGGAAGCACCGCGCCTACCCTCGCCTACACACTCCCACACACGCGGGAGCTCGCGAGCGCCCTCACACGCCTGAGCACGCTCTTCCTCTCCACTCACTCGCCGCTGATCCACCCGCACCACCTGCTCCGGTGGTGCGGGCGGAGAGGAGGGGAGAGGAGGAGCGCGCGCGCTCGCAGCTGTTGCTATGGGAGAGGGGGTGAGAGCGGAGAGATAACACCTGCGGGCGCGTGGACGCCGCACGGCGCCTGACATGGCTTTACTAAGAAATGCATTCCCATTTAAAACAGACGAGAGCCGATGAAGTACCAATGCACCGCACCACACCCGAACGTGCCTGCAAAGGCGTCTTTCCTTTTTTTTAGCTTACACTCTGGAATAAAGTTTGCTGTTCCTTCGCACAGAAGTTTCTTTTATTCATATGAGCGTTACTGCGCATTACATGAACATTACTGTGCCCCATTGGAAGGGCACGCGTAACAAGAGCGCGGCAGCAGACGATGTCGCGAAATCGGCTGCGCGCACAGCCGGGCTACTACCGTGGGCGCGGAAACGCGTTCCAGCGCTCCAGGCTTGCAGAGCCCCGCTGCCGCTGCGGGCAACCACATTCCCGCTCATTGGCAACTGGAAGCAGTTAGCATACGGTCAACACGCTCTAATCCTCGCGGTATACCACAATGCAACACCTATCTTCAACGGGCGTCCCCGGGCGGGGCTGCATGTACCGGCGCCACGCGCTCGCAGTGTCGCGTTTCCAACTGTGAGCACTGCACATGTCGTCACTTGAAGATCCATTTCTGCATTATCGCAAAATGTGCAGGTAGCCTATGTAAGGAGAGCTACTGCTTTTAAATGCAGAGCATTTCTTTAACTCACGATGTCACCCGGCGTTGGCGTGCCTCGGCGTCCGCAACAGCCGTTCCAGGTGCGCCCTCTCCCCCACTCCTCCTCTCCCGCATCACGCTACCCTCCTCGCTCTCAACAACACGTCCGCACCCCTCCCCCTACACTACATAAAAAATAATACTTACCGGCGCCTGGTTTCGATCCCACGACCCTGCGGGCGGAATGCAAGGTACATGGTGCTCTACCCACTGCGCCACAAAGCCGACACAGAATGGAAGGCTACGAACGCACCTTATATCCTTGACTCATTCAAACTACGTCAAGAAGCTGCTGATACAACGCATTCACTACCTGTGGGCGGAACGCGAGGTACATGGTGCTCTTCCCACTGCGCCACAAAACCGACACAGAATGAAAGGCTACGAACGCGCCTTATATCCTTGACTCATTCAAACTACGTCAAGAAGCTGCTGATACAACGCATTCACTACCACCAACTCCCCAAACACTAAACGTTAACGCAATACACCCGCCCCCTATGCGACACATTTACTCGAGTCCCCCTCGCGGGGAGATGGGCCCTTTTTTTCACTTTCAGTTCCATTTGGAATACCGAATTCAAACCAGCGTACACTGTGGAACTCAGTTGCACGGGGCCTTGAGTATGTTTCGGTTGGCCCCGTTCAACTCATAGTAGCATTTTACAAGACTCAGTAGGCAATCCGAAAATCTGTCAAATCGTGTTTAGCCAACCAATAAACCTGCATGCATTTCTTCAATATTGCATCTCAGCCTGTTCAATCCCCGCCGTGTGACCAGAAACTGCCTATATTCGGCAAAAACTCTGTAGTCACCACTGCACATAAAGGCATGATTGTTCTGGAAAACTGCTGTCATCAAGTTGACCTAGTATATCATATATCAGTGAAATATGCAGTCCTATTTTGATAGTCAACAAACATAGCAGAGGCTACATACTTGAAATTCCCTTATCATGTATGATATCAAACTTTATTTTACGCTGGTTTTCAGATATCTCGTTTCCAAAATGCGCAGTTTTGAAGTGGCCTGGTAATTACACGCCATTAATACGCAACGCAGCCACTTTTGATCTTTTCTGACGTCATGCACAGCTGCCGAGATATTTGGCAAAAGCGGTTACCTGAATTTTCGCCGCAGAAACAACATTCCCAAAGGCATGTGACAAGAGAAAAAATCCAAGGAGGCACCTAAAACGTCTTACGTGTGGAATTGAGAAAGCAGTACATATTATTGAAGGCTATGGGATCCCCAATTTCCAATAATATGTGTTTCGTGATTATGTACTCTCCTGTTGCGTCAATGTCCTTGTCACAAGAACGATATATATATGCCTGGCTTGCAATTTTCCGTTTGCAAGGATTGCTGAGTTGTCAAATGGTGGTTGTTTTCAGCTGCAGCGGAAGCCTGGCTGTTTACTTGCAGTGCGGCACTTCTGTGTTCTTTTGCATCTTGTTCTGAGGCGTACTTCCGGGGCTGACCCCGTGCCACTGCTGCTCATTCGGTAGACGCTTCATACTTCATCGCAGTGGATGCAGCACAGATTTATAGACACATGCCGAGCGGTGTGATTGTCCTTTCATTAGTGCCATAACTAGGCTTTTCCGGTTTCGCCGTTTTATTCTCTGTGTGGCTATGCCTGACAAGCTTGATCAATGGCCCATTTTAGTGATGCATACATACGATGTTTCGTTACACGCTTTTGCTAATTTCATATTAAACGTGCTCATGTTACTGATGTGGGCTTCCAGTGGTGGGCTCATGTTCTCCTAGTGTCGTCCTTATGATGCTTTTACTTTTGCTTCATTTCCTTCTGTGCCCTGTTACTATGCTAAAAGGCTTGGTCAGTCACCCTGGTTAGCCATTCGAATATTCTTTAACGTATACAAGTTTTGCTACTTCCGTAATTAGCGTGCTCAAAATGCTCCTGTAGACCTCCAGTGGGCGGTTGTACACTACAGTCAAACCCGATTATAAGGAACCCAGATAGAGCAAATTATGCTGTATATAGAACAAAAATGAATCAGTTACGAAAATACATATTCCTTATAACGAAGTTCACATCGGATATATTGAACTCGGCGAACCTAGGATTGCCGCCGAAACGCATGGTCTCACAGCGGTAATTGAGATGTTGATTGGCCGCGGTTGAGACGTTTAGCCTCACATGGAGCGACGTGACGCCGGACACTTTCCGTAACTGAAGGAGAGTGGAAAGCAAGGCTAGTTGAAAATTGTTCATTACTGCAACTCCGCACAACAAAACGGGACCATAGAATTCCTTCGGGGATTTCCTGAGTGATGTCGACGACCAGGTTGCCGTCACTGTGAGCCCCTCTGACGCAGACACCGTCGCCGATGTCATGGCAGCTGGCGCTGCTCAAAGCACCAAAGAGGCAGAGGATGTCGCAGGTGAAAGCCGTGCGCCGCTTAATGAAGCGCTTTCGGCAGTTGATATACCCCGCCATTCTTGCTTCGATACTAAAGGACACGGACTGGAATGCTGTGCTAGTTAGCGCTGCCAAACTGAAAGTAAAAAGAAGAATCACCTCTTTTTTAAACGTAGGCAGTTGAGGCCGAAAGTAGGCTTATTGCTTGCAATAAATGGATTGTTTTGTGTATGGTAACGACATAATTGTGTTGGTTTCCGCATGCGGGGATGGGGACAAGGGGGAGTGTCCCGCGTACTTTGAACTCGTAACTAAAAACTCGTTATCGGTGGGTTTTGCTATGTCGAACTATTGGATATAACGAACTAATCGCGGCGCATATTGCAGTTCGCTATAACCACGGTTTGACTGTATCATTGCCACCATCATGGTGATTCTCTAATCTCGTCGTTTTTGTTTCCGACTTGGTTTCCTTCTTCTCCCAATCTAAGGTTTTGACGCGTACCGATGTTACGGCATTGCTGCGCTCTTCCCCTTTGTTCCCTTCTTATTCGCGCGTGTGGGCCCCACATCTTCGCCGTTCCAGCGTTCGTCGTTACCTTGGCAACACTTGGTCGAAACGAGGAAGACAAGTCATAGCGTGCGCCCCTCCAAGGTGACGTCCAATGATTATCCCTTCTAAAAAAAGAAGCAAGCTCACAGTTATAGCCACAATGATGGAGCAAAGTCAAGGCCGAAATTTGGACGAGTCGGAATACGTTCATCTTGCACAGCGTAAAAGGATGGGGGACGAGTCAAGTTAGAGACACCACAAACCCTGTTTGTGTAACGGTCTATTACTTACTCGTGTCCCGCCCGTTTACGCTATGCAAGATGGACGCAGCAAAGGTCGTTGCAGCAGCACCGAAGAAGCAAATCGGCTGTTCCTCGACTTCAATCGTCGTGATGGTCGTCAAGGTAGAGTACAGCTTCGGTACCTTCAAGTGTGGCGCGTTATTGTAAGTTTCCTTCATTTTTTGCCTCTTTTCTTTTTATTCTGGTGGCGATGTAAGTCACTTTTCCGGCCATGTTTGCGTCCCGCCAGGACCGGGCGACGCGTTTTCGCTCGGGGGATTCAACTTCGGGGGGGTTGGGGGCGGAGGGCGTAGAGGTGGGGGGGGGGGGGGCGATGGGGGATTTTATGTTTTGCTATGGATTAGTTCACGAAATTTCACTAAAAAACTTGGGGATGCATCGCACCGCGAAGCTATGAACGTTTGCAACACGCGGCAGATAGTTGCCTGATCAAGTGACTGCAATATATTTAGAAGTATCTCCAGTGTCGCTGTAGGGCCTAGTTTTAAGGGGAACTTCGGTATCCTGCTGGCGTTGTTTTCGAAGCCGATCACGTATAGATACTTGGAACGGAAGCGTTGATAATTGTGCCGGTAGTGCGAGCCAGCCTCATGTATGTTTGGTTGTCACTCGGGAGACGGGGAATGACGTTACGCGAGGCGGGGATTTCCCGGGTATCCGCGACCTTGGTGAGTAAACGCGACCACGTTCGCGCGCCAAAGATAGGCTCTGGCACGTGTCGGTAGGGTGTGCTATATAAGCACGACGCTCCGAACAGTCGGGATCATTGCACGCTCACCACAGCATCCAGCAACCCGACATTTATCAGGCCTCAGACAGGTGAGTCTTGAAGATAACTCGATGGCTAGGAAAGAAATAAGGTTTTTCTTTGATTGCTGTGATGTCTTTTTCTTCTAGCTTGTACGGGTATTGTTTCTAAACCCTGAAGTCGTGTGAGACATTTTGGGATATCGCGTCGTTTCAGAGGACCGTACTATTTATGTTTATGTTTGCAGCGATGTTCTCTCGCAGCGTCAGCATAACTGGCGAAAGATGGTTTTTAAGTGCAACCCCGCATTTGAGGTATGGTCCTAAAATTAGAGAGCCATAGAAGCCCCCGTAGGTGGGCAGCAATCTCTTACGGCAAATTGTACAAAATGTCTGCAACGTTACGCCGTTACGTACACAGTTATAGGCTCAGGTAAAATCTCGTGAGATGCAAAAATCCGCGGCTGTAAATGTTATTGTATTACGACCCTCAAACTTCAGCCATTACACTGGATTTCGCTGTATTTACACTGTGTAACTTAAGACTTCCCGCATGGAATTCGTTCAACTGTTTTGATGAGCCCTTGAAAGCGTTCGAGAATATTTATTTGTGTTTTCCGGGGTCTCGAAAGTTATTATTACTTCCCCATCAGTGACCCCAAATTTCTCCAATTCGGTTAGCGGTAGCAGGAAAATGTGTCCGCTTTCAATTGAGCAATACTTTTTTGCTCTGCCGAAGAGAAAATTGATAACACAATACGGCTGACTAATAAATAATACAATGCTGTTCGTTTGCTTCGGTGCGGACACTTTGCAGATATTGAATCGGGTATAAACTGTACGCGTCCAATGGATGCGAAAAAAAAGTCAGTTCACAACTAAGTGCACGACACTTTTGCTGCCATAATTTACAGGTTGCCTTCGGCGTTTCATGTAGGCGATACCGAAACCTAGCCTAATTTTCTTCGGAATAAGTTTCGAGCTATTCCACTCCCTGCATAAAGAGCTTCGGCGGAAGTGTGTTGCTTCCGCTTCGTCCTACGGTGGGGAACATCCATTACAATAAACAGTTGCGTGCCTATTACAGGAAGAATCTACAAAATGACATTTCCCAAATTTTCTTTGAGGTATTTACATTGACCTTAAGTATCAGTAGCCTTGTATGTCGCGTGAAACACTTCATATCGAGCGAAAGGCTTCATGTTCCGTATTAACCTGCTTTAAGTTTCAAGTTTTCATTAATTAGTTCCTTTAACTGGTTTCATTAGCTGAGGTTTCATTAACTCAGCGTGTGTTCACGACTAAGCTTGGAAAGATTGGCAGCTTGATTTCAGAGCTCACGAGGTGGAAGAGTTTTCTCATCAGTGTAAAGTACACGCTTCAATGGCTGCTCATTTTGTTTCAGGCTTTGTCATGATCTCCCTGAGCAGCAAGTCCTTCCTCGTCGCCCTGGTGGTGCTAGCCGCCCTGTGCAGCCTGGCAGCCGCCCAGTACGGCTACGGCGGATTCGGGCGCGGCTACGGAGGCTACGGCCGGGGATTCGGCGGCTACGGTCGTGGATTCGGGGGAGGCTACGGCCGGGGCTTCGGAGGTGGATTCGGCCGGGGCTTCGGCGGCGGCTATGGCCGTGGCTTCTACGGCTAAACCATACCACACGGAACGCATCACACTGCCAGCAACGACACCAGAATCATCATGGGCATTTAGAATCCTTCAAAAATAACCAAGGAGCATCTGGAGAAGCTTCAACCAAAATACGGCTGAAGCATTTAATAAAATATTTATTCATACTTTATGAACCGAGCAGTCAGTCTAGGGCGGGTAAACGGGACGTGAGCCTTTGGTGAACGTTTTGGCTCAAGGGCAGAAAGAAATTTCTGCACAGCAGCTGTTCACACCGACATTTCAAGATACGGCGGGGCAGCGGCCCGCTGATTTGTCTAGTACCGAATGTCGTAGTCTCCGTAAACTATGCACTATTACCGAAAAACTGACAGCTAAACTTCATAATTACCGCAGTCGCCTGCGTCATTGCGCGGACGTGAATAACTTTCCCTACATTAACCATGCTGGTTAATTAAACACCTGTTAGTTTGTACTACGCTGCTACTGGCCACGTGCATTCGGGGGATCGCGCGAACGGTGGTTAGGCTAGCAGCCACAATATTCCCTGTCTTCATTGAGCTGCAGCGGACCGAACAAAGCAAGCCTGCGGGAGAAGAGAGCGTCGCCGGATGGTAAAAGTGCGTCCTCAGGTATACGCCGTTATCCCCCAAGCCACTATAACAAGCCTGCGGTTCTCTTCTCATATTGCCATTGTTTTATTGTGTGCTCCGATCGGCCCGTTCCACATAAGCTTCTACAGAAAGAAATTACACTGGAAAGTTTGACACGGGCACTTCCTGTTCAATAATGTATACCCAGTATATGATAATAAAGGCAGTAACACATGTCGCCTGCACTGCAGTAGCCGAATGCTCCGCACTTACCTAGTTGTTCTTCGCGGCGTGCTGTCGTGGTACCCTCAACAGCGGTTAATACAGAACGCCTCGATACCTAATTACCGCCTACAGGTATTGCTTTTCTGTTATCGTCAGACTGCATCCGCAAAAAAACATCTACAACAGCACCCAGGAGTGATTTCTGTTTCGGAGTGCGGTCTATCCCGAAGGGTCCATGGGGTGCCACTGCCTTGTCAGACGCTTTCAGGAGTCCGACACCAGTATGATCGGGAAGCGCTAACCTCTGCAGTTCGCTCAATGAACTGTATAGGTGACCTGCCGGCTAACATTTTATTGTACTACGTCCCTGAAAGAACCTACCGTGTGAAATTTGCTACCATCCACTGGTTTAATCAAACCGACACAAGGCGTCTGCTTGCGCAAGGTTCAAAACTGGAAAGCGGTTTAGTAGTTTTTCTAAATTACAGAAAGCATACAAGAACTTGCACCGTACGCCGATAACATCAAAATCCTCACTTCTGTCGACCAATTTACGATAAATCGATGTGACATGTGTTGCTGTGATTACATTTATCTTTAATGTAGAGCGTGATAAGCTAGTTTGGGCTTTACCTAGTACCGTGGGTTAGCATTCCAGAGATAGCATACTAACGAGCGGTAGAAATATGCTTAATTACAACATTTGAGACAATGCTTTAAAAATAAATTAGTTTTAGGCAGCCAATACTACTAATACGCTTTCAGAGTAAAGAATAAAAAGTAGATATATTGCGGATATATGCAATAAAACCGAAATAAATGTAGTAAAAACACTGAAACATTTCATTTGATCGGATTGGGTTGGTTTGATTTTCGACTGCACGTCTTGCATCTTGCTAGAATAAGGCCGCAGCAACTGTGTACGGTTTTGAACCCGACGAGAAAAACTCGTGCCTTTGAGTGTATGTGCACTTCCCATTGTGCTATAGGATGTCGGTCCTGCATATATTCTCGCCTGTTATTGGTGATATGCGCAGGTTTGAACATTCAATTTGATAAATAACGTACAACACAAGTGCATACATATTGTTTATGATATGTTCATTGGCAACCGCCGTTTTGATAGGCCAATCTGCATATTTGAGGATACCTAGTTCTCATGGCTTGCTGATAAGACTTCCACTCTAGGGGCGCTTGTGCACCGCTCTGTTCACAGAGTCATCAACTTTTCGCGATGCCAAGTTTACGCTGGCCATCTGGCGGCTCACGCGATTACCTTATTTTTAGGCCCTGGTTGCTTTCCTTCCCATGAGAGACCGCCTGCACAGTGCTAGCCATGAGCGTTTCTCATCGCAATATTTGAATGCCTAAATACACTACCGCCACACAAGGACTTGAGCATAAAGATCGAACGTAAGTAGGGGTTTGTGGCATCCCTTTCCGCGGTTGTCAGGGTGGAAATATATAGATATGAGCATGCGCTCTCGCCTGTACCTTGGAATGACAGACCAGGACGTTCTCAAAACGTTAAGGGCGAGGAACTTCAGAATTGCCATCAACTGGCCGTGATTCCAGTAGCTTGCCCTTACAATTCACTCTCGATAACTACCACCATCTCGTAAATGGAGATTCGTTTGACAGTTAGAGGAAATCCTTCCTTGAAGTCGAGCGCACTACGCATTTGTTCCGATAGCTTTATCAGAGCGCTTCGCCCCTTTGCACCATATATCCGTGCCATTGTTAAATTTTAAATATTTCTGGCTAACTACGCCAAGCGAACAGCGCGATGCTTCTAGTGCGCATGCACGTTGGCTGTTTGGCGGCGGCGATGGCGGCAACGACAGCGACAGGCACGGCGATGGATTCGTAACTGAGTGAGTGAAGGCAGGAAGAAAACGGCTGAGGAAACTGTGACGAAAGTGTGCGGGGGAGGGCAGTATGCTGAGCTCGCACGAGATGCTCGTCGGAGCATCTGGCAAAATTGTCAGGGGGAGGGCAGCACGCGCTGCTATGGCGCAATCTCTCTTACTGGCTTTCCCTTAATCTTGCAGCAGACGCTACTACTTCGTGCGAGGGCCATCCGAACCACGTGAGATTTGCGCGCGAGCTTCACACGATTTGCAAGCGACATGGTCGCCGGCGAGGGCGACCCGCTCCAAGATAATGGCAGAGTAGCCCGCTGCGCCGTGCGTTCGCTGATCACGCGATCACTTCCCGAGACGCAGCAGATATGCGCCGTGACGGAGAAAACTGCAGCTCGCGCTGCGCACAAATTTAGCATTAGGTAGTATAGTAATCGTGAGTGCATTTCTTAGTTCACAAAGCTCTTTTATTGGCGAAGAGATTTAATCGTTATGTAGTAGTGTAAATGTGTAGCACCTGTGGTCTCTACCTCACAATATGCACCACCCTAGCATTGAACCAGGCATGCACTCATGCACATTGCGAGGAATCACCGCGGGTTCGAGCTATTTCAGAACGCTCACGGAACTGAGACGCCGTCGCGCCAGCTCAACACCACCTCTGTTGGGCAGGTGGAGTGGGGGCGAAAAAGGAATAAGCCCAGCGTAGTACATCAGAAGAAGGCGTTTATTCGCGCCAACCCCCTTCAGTTACATTTCAACATCCCCGTGGGTGAAAAGGGGCGATGGGCGATCTGGCGCCACGCGCAAATGTGCGCGTCATCGGCGCTCTGAACCGGTGGGCTCAGCAATAAGGAGCAAATCTGGGGTGCTGGCCGATGGGCCTCGCCAATAGAAAGACACTGTCCTTCCGTTACCAGGCGCGTACCGCACGGCGTGATCGTCGAGTGTCAGGTACGGCTAATATGTGAGCGAACGGACTGAGGATCAACCGAAGGCACGGGCCGGCAGCCGGAAGGGCTAGCGGGCTTAGAGCCGGCGCAAAAGAGCTGCGACCGGGCGGTGAGGAAAATAGTTACGCACCTTCGGCTGTCCTCCTGAACGGACTTCGCACCTTCGGCTGTCCCCGAACGGACCCCCGCGCAGGGCGCGCGTTCGCGTCCCGGCGAGGGTGGGGTTCGGGAATCGTTCAAACGGGCCAATGAGGTGAGGTTAGCTCCAACACTAGGGCGGAGCCCCCGCTGCGTGACAGTGTTTTATCGCCGGAACGGTCGCTGCAGCCTTCACCTCAGGCAGGAGTTTGAGAAAACGGCTCGGCTCTACACAGTGGCGCCGAGACGAGCCGGCATTTCCAGGAGAGAGGGGGAAAAGCGCCGCGCAATGGCACAAACCTAGCGATCGCGCAATGGCTCGGGCGCCAGGATCCCCACACACCTAAAGAAAAAAAAACAAAATAAACAAAAAATAGGTCTCAGCGGAACAAAAAGACGCCCAATTGGCCCATTGAAAGCTTAATCTGGCTACCGTTGTCCGTCACATCCAACTAAAGAAAGAAAGATACAAAAATATATCCACATTGTGAAGGTTGGTGACCAGCCAAGCTGAGGTGACACAATAGTTTGAAGAAAGATACAAACTCATGTGTTACATGTGTTCTTTTGATCGTTGACCATTGTTACGAAAGGTGCGCCCACACCTAGTCTGGTCTTGTCTTCCTGGTATTATATACCCGATACTGGACACCCGTGATGTTCCGACGTGTCCACCCCCACGGGTAAACAGAAGAAAAAAAAACTACGCACGCAAACGCTTGGAACGACGCCAAGGCAGGGCAATACGAGCGTAGACACGGCCACGCCGGTCGCGCAGCGGAAAATATTTGAAAAATCTCGAGTTGAAGTATGCCGACCCAGGTAAGAGCAAGCCAGAGCGCGAACACACCAACAAAAGTACACACATGAGCGCGTCCCGCTTCAAAGACACGTGGCGCCACGGGAGGTTTTGCTTGCGAGCAGCAGTAGTTGTAGTAGTAAACTTTTATTGGAGGGAAAGGAAACGAGAAGAGCGTGATAATGAAGTGTTCGTACTCCACGATGACTCTTGACCAGGCCGATTCTATGGCCGAGAAACGAAGGCACTCTGGTGGGCCGTGTCCGGTCTGGTCAGCCCAGTCTCGCACTGCTTGAGGTGGAGAAGCTGTGTGGTTTAAGAGACAGGGGGCAGGAGCAGACGCGGCGGAATGCGGAGAGCGGGGTGTCGCAGTGTTGGCATTGACGGGGATAGATAGGGATTTCGATCCGGTGGAGGATGACGTGATTGTATAATGTATCTACCTGAAGGCGACGATAGGTCAACGCTTGCTGGTTGGTTAACGAGGAGTGTGGAGAGAGGTAGACACGTAAATCTGAGCGCCTATTTTTTAAAAAGCTGTGGACTTAACTTTGATCACCTTGTAGAAAACTCGCGTAACTGTGATATAATCGCAACTGCTGTGGAATCAACAAGAAATGCATGCCTTTAAACGTGACTTGTAGAGGCGTGGTCTTGCTACGGCAATTATATTTTGCAATGTCGTTGTTGGTTTGCATATATTTTTTGTACCGTTGTATTTTAACACATAAGTATCGCCGTTTGCACAATAACCAACCCGCTAAAATGGCAAAAGAAATTGCAGCAACATAAAAATCAAAATACGAGCACAAGAAGCAAATTTATTAAGCTTTTTAAGAGCACAGGGTTACTGCGTAATTATTTGCGACCCTTGGCGTAATTCTCGAACTTCTTGTTGCAAAACAACTAGGTGAATGAGCAAAATTATTAATTGCGGATATATCATGTACGCGAACTCATAAAATGTTATATTTAAATGTTTTGCAAAAGCAACAGGAATGGGTTGGTCTTTGCGGCCGTGGCCAATAAGAAAACACGAAGTCTACTTGGCAGCCTCTAGGACTACCAGGGTGTCATCGCATAGTCTGGAAAGAGGCTCGGTCTACCACGCAAATTTCCAGTCCTCAAGTACCAAGGAATCTTACTGCTTTGTGTTTGTTGTGACACATTTTATATTTTACGCGTGGTCAGAGTAGGCCAATGCCGCTTCGCACCCTTGGCAGTGTGTTTCTCAAAGCAGATATCTCCAGTCTGCGACGATACGGACATGCAAGGAAGCTAGACTTCCGAACGCATTTTTCTCTGGTAAAAAAACCAACTTTCCTTACACGATAAAATCACGAGCATACTAAAGTGATAGGGTTATGCCTACAACTTTCTCCAATCTTCAGGGTCACTGTAGGATCTTGTTTTGAAGGCAAGCGAGCTATCTTGCCCGCGTTGTTTTCAAGGGCGATCGAGTTGTTATTGTTCTGGGAAAGAGTGACTTGATCGCCTACGTTTGGATGTTGTATGGCAAGACGCCACGCCGGGTTAAATGTGGCGGGGTTTCCCGGCTTGCACCGGCCTTCGCGTGAAAGCGACCTCATTCAGGTATCACAGCCAGGAAACGGCACGTGTCGGCAGAGCGCGCTATATAAGCAGGACGCTCCGGCCAGTGAGGATCACAGCACTGTGACCACCTCTTCGAGTAGCCCGAGCTTTGTCAGGTTCCCCACAGGTGAGTCTTGAAGTTGACCAGTTTTGACTGGTGGGATAGTTGCTATTTTGACATTCTTAATGCACAGAATAGAGGACAACGCTGCGTGCCCGTTTCTTTTTTTGTGCCCTGTTCCTGTGCGCCATGCATGAAAAATTAGTCCTGAAGACAGCTCAAGGACAGACTAATGAAACGTGGCATTTACTGTTGATTGCTGAGAAGGAGAAACGGCAAACTAATAAAATGCAGGGTTTATTGTTTAATATTCTAAATGCCTTTTCTGACTGTTCAGTTACTAGGTTCACCCCAAACGCAGGATATTAGAAACCCTGGCCTAGTTCCCGGCAATCCAGGACATCCCATTATTTTGGCGACTGATCGCTTTAATACAGAATTTATGTTGCCTAAGCATACTTTTGAATAGCTTCTATATATATATATATATATAAGAATCATTACTTAGTTTATATTCTTTAAATTTCATTGTTTTCAGTTAATTTTTCTGGCTGTGTTTTTTAGATTTCTACAGGTTGTCGTGGCTAAATTTTAACTTGATATCCTTTTGTGTAAAACTGTGTGACGTGTACTTTTATAACTCTTACGTAGCTAAGTGATTTGATTTTATTGGATTTTATCAATAGTGTCAATAATAATAAGCAACCAATCAGTGTTAATTATTGCCTCCAGGAACAGCCGGAGTGTCTTCGTGCTCGCGCACGAGAAAAACAAAAACAAAAGGAAACAGGAGATGCAACATGTGAAGATCTCACACAATGAAAGAAAAAAATAATAACAATAATAATAATAAATATCGGCAGTTCTTTCTTAAGTTTTCTCGCACTAGAAGTAGAGAAATCAAAACGGTTCTCTGTGTTAAACTTCACGGACTTTACGACAAACTGTGCAGAAGCTGTACAGTGCTTGAAAAATTCCTCGTGCTGCTATTTCTTGCGGACAGAAGCAGGCGTATAAGAAATACTGAATTTTAAAGTTGTTCTACCTTGTTTTTCATAGGGGCACACATTCCTGAGGGATTTGTACTTGAGCTCTTTCCCCTAAAACGCTCTGTAAAGTAGTTAAATGCGAATATCGGCAGCCATACCTTTCTTCGGATAAGCTATTTCTGGTGTTGATGGCTGCACATTAAATTCTATTTGAAGTCTTCGGTGTCTGCAGACTCAACTTGAAGTTGATTTATCCCTAGGATGAGTGCTGGCATCCAATTTTTTTTTGTTACCACTCTCCGGGTGCCCGCTTGCAGTGTTTCAAGTCGAAGCACTAATTTCCGTTTTAATAATATTTAGAATGAAATAATTACGGGCGTCTGAGTGTAGTGGGAATTTGTTTAGGCATATTAGCATTCTTAATATACTGCTCCTAGATTTTGGTCTGTCGGTATCACTTTTACCTTCTTCCCCCGATAAAGCGTGAATCGACCTTTGCCCAGGAGTGAAATATTTGTAAGGCTTTAAGACATAACTTGACCTTTAAACCCCTTATAAAAGAAGGGAAGCATTTTTTTATTTATTCATTACTGCAGGCTTGACAGCCCAAGCAGGAGTGGGCAAGAAACGTACAAAATACAAGAATACGTGACTCACAATTGTGTAAGGAATAATACAAGGTATAAAGATTAAAAAAAAAACAATGCATTCAACAAGGTCGAGGCATCAGCTCAGCACAATGTCATGTGCGCTAAAATAAGCTTGAAGGGATTCAACAGTAGAAAGTGCAGAAACGGGTAACGAATTCTATTCTTCAATAGTTCGTGGAAAGAATGAAAATTTGAAAATATTAGTCCTAGCAAAAAATGGACTCAGAGATTTGTCATGGGTGTGACGCGATCTTGTTTGAAAGTTGATTTACATACAAACTACTATCTAATCCCAGCTTTTCATTGACCAGTTGGTGCAGAAATTTCCAGCAAAGAAATTCGAACCTTACAGATGTAAGAAGGGAAGTGATTTAAGGTAGAGAAAGGTGAAAGGATCGAGAGGGGCCGCAAGAAGGTGCACGGAAGACGGGATGTTGGGGGTAGATCGTGAGCGCGAGCACCTAGCACAGCCGAAACAGCGTTAACACTATCACACAGACTGTCACAGGTGATGGCGTGTGTCTCAATTTTTTTCGCCTTTTTTAGATAAATTTGTGGGAATACTTGCACCTGTAATTTCGGTGGAGTCTACGTGTTTAATTTTCTGTGTAGTCCAGTTTCTTTATTTCGTTTCCCTAGTTCCGTAATCCTGATTTGTTTTGATTTGAGCACACTGAAGCTACACGGACAGGCTGTGAGGCGCGCCGTTGGGCGAGGCTTCGGATTAATTTCGGCCACCTGGGGACCTTTGACGTGCGCCGTAATCTCGACACACGCGTATTTTTGTTTTTTGGCTCCTTCGGAAAACGGGACACCGCGGCTGGAATCGAACCCGAGTCCTCGGTCTCAGCCGCACAATTTCTGATGCACGGTACTGTGCTAATTGAAACTGCCGCCAATCAAACAGGGGTGCCGCATTTGTTCGCGTTTCCCCCCCGCAGTCCTCAGTTCGTTTGCGAAATGTCCATATTATACTCACCGATTGCGTTGAGTGGTAGCTGATTATTTTTAAAGTGTGGGAAACGTGTACTTTGCACAAACCCTCACAACTACCTAAATCGGAGCCGATGTTTTGTGTTACGATAAGACTGAACGGATGTTGCTATAAAAGACAAAAAAATTGTACAAATTTTTTTCCTCTCTTACAGCTCGTATTTATGCCCCGAAATACAGAAGAATTGTACTGTTTTTTATTCGTGCGTACGAAAGGTTATGCTTTTGAATGCCGTTATAATCGACGCCTTAATTTACCCCACTCCGACAAACTTTCTTTATGCACAACACTATTCTTTCCGAGGTAGATAAAAATTGCATTTGCTAAATTTGATGAAACATTTAATGTTTCGTTTTTTACTTCTTTAAGGTCCAGATTTCTAAATTTCTTATTAAAATGTAAGCGTGTGATCACCACTAAGCTTCGAAAGATTGTAGTTTAGTTGAAAAATCACCAGTTGAAGTGTTTTCTCATTATTGTAGTGTGCACGCTTCAATAGCTGCTCGTTTTATTTCAGGCTTTGCCATGATCGCCGTGAGCACCAAGTCCCTCCTCGTCGCCCTCGTGGTGCTAGCAGCCCTGTGCAGCCTGGCAGCCGCACAGTTTGGCGGCTATGGACGTGGCTTCGGAGGTGGATACGGACGGGGCTTCGGTGGCGGCTACGGACGGGGCTTCGGAGGTGGATACGGACGGGGCTTCGGTGGCGGCTACGGACGCGGCTTCGGTGGCGGCTACGGACGCGGTTTCTACGGCTAAAGTGGACTACTAGGAATGCATCCAACTAGAAGCTGCGACGGACTATACATTGCGTGTGTTTTCAGCCCCAATGTCATACATGCGGATCGACCTACAATAATCATCGGAAGCATTTAATAAATTATTTCCCAACCATAATTTGTGACCCCAGTAGTCTTTTCCAACTGCTAAGAACGGAAAGTATATAGTTTTCTAGAGCTAAAAGGAGAGAGATATAAAAGTTCATCTTAAATGAAAAGGAGTAAGAGCGGAAGTGGTCAGCCTCCCAAAGACCAGGAGGCCGCGAGCCCGCTCTGATTCCAGTGCCAGGTCGACCAGAGCTTGTTGTTGCTCCATATCCGAGCTGGTCAGCTGAGACTCCTACAGCTTAGGTGATGGGTTGTAGAGGGGTTTAGGGTTGTCTGGGCATGAGTGCACCAAGCGGTAGGTAGTGCGAGGGACGTTGCAAGTGCAGCAGTCGTGTTGGAAGAGTGATGGAGAATGCCGCCGAGCACGTTGTTGAAAATCGTGTTTGAACCTCCCGCGCGAATGTCAAGTGCTTCGGATAAGCCATAAACAGAGGAGGAGCGTCTGGCGAAAGTGTGATGTGGAGGGCGAACCTTGGCGACGTCTCATGGCGAAAGTGTTTGGGGGAGGCAGCAAAGAAAAATCAATTTTTATACCACGTGTGTTGACAGCTTGGTTTATCACGCAGTAGCTTTATAACTCACTTTGCGTGTGCAAAATTCCGCCAGCTTCGTCGAACTGCGGAAGCACTGTGCTGCTTAGGTTGGAGAAAACACAGGAATAACGTTAAAATAGACGTATCACTGACATAGGATCACTATTAACACTGACCTCACCCATTTAAAGTCCTTATCCCACCCTTTTAAAGAATGATGGATGAAAACGGAAAGAACATAGATTACTTTGCTTTATCGTGCTTTTAAAGGCTCGAAAAATAAAATCACGTTTTATTTCCGCTTTCGTATGTAATTTCGTCCGTTTTCTATTTCTTCTCCGAGCTTCCAAATCTGAGCATTCCTGTGTTTCCACTGTTAAAATCACCAACCAGCCCACAAGCAAGCACTCCTTGGTTTAGTCGAGTGTAGAAAATAGAAAAAAAATGGCCAATCTAAGATTCAATTTGTCGC
The DNA here is from genome assembly GCA_013339765.2 of Haemaphysalis longicornis. NCBI lineage: Eukaryota > Metazoa > Arthropoda > Arachnida > Ixodida > Ixodidae > Haemaphysalis > Haemaphysalis longicornis. Next base: position 38,445,738 of record CM023451.1, read on the forward strand.
CTTTGTTTTTAATGATGCGTGAACAGACCATACTCAGAACAACCATGACAGCTGGTTCCGTCATCTTCGCTGGCGTACAAGATCGCCCGCGGGGCTAACGAGCGAAATTGTCGTCATCTTATTCATTTAGGAGCGGGAGTCACCAGCAGACCATAACTTTCGTTGCATTGTTCCCAAGGATAACCAGCCTTCAACCTAACTCTCTGACTTGGGGTTCATGAAGGTTCGGGGTGACAATGTCGCTCGCTCAGCCATAAGGGAAACTTAAACACAGCTAGAACCTTCCTCCCCCTCTCATCGAATTCTGCAAGCATGTCACCGCTTGTACGATGTTGCTTACATAAACGATGACGGTTTCCTACCAGCCCCACCCGACTCCACATCACTGTGAACTTATTTTAAGAATGCCTCATGACTCCAGCATTAGTAGCGCAAGAAACCTAACTAGGCTACCGGGTCTATACTTTTATTCCTCTACAACAAAGCGGTTCGTCTAATTGGTCCCAACAGGCAGCCATTTTAAAGTACTCAGATATCCCGGCACACCGCGCAGAGCTCCATAATATCCCCTCGGTTATTCAGTCTTGCGATCAACAATCTCCACAACGCACTCCCCGCAATTCCTACGCTCCAACATGCCTTGCACGACGACGGTGTCACACCCTTGTGGGCTCTGTCAATTCCAACAGGCCGCAAGAAGCCTACTGGAAGGGCTGTGGCGTCATTCTAGGCTTTCTTTGATAGTGTGACTGGAAATGTCTCACGAGAAGCTGAATGCATTATCGTGTGCAAAAGATGGCGTTCCGCTCCCAGATACCGCGCTTGATTTCACTGCGAATAAACGATACGCCAGTCTCTCGTGGAACGCCAACCCGTATCTTAGTGTTTAGGCGAGAACAGGATGGCGAGAGCAAGTTGTAGACCGCAAAGATGCACCGACAAATTGAAATATTCCTACACGTGATTCAATGCATCACCTGCTAGGTTCGGGAGTAAGGTAATGTAAACTCTATGAAATAGTTGAGCTTTGACGCGCACTTCACTCGTGTTCATCGCGCGCCCACGGCGTACCATCGTCCGCACGCACACAATGCAGACACGTAGCGGTAATTCCTCTTCACATTAGATAAACGCCTTTTCTTCACCGAACAAACATATATAAACGCCTTGCTGTGCGTAAAATGGCGCTTCAGAGTGTGCATTGATTTTTAAGTGCGAAAGCATGGAATGGCGAATTGTGCGAAAAAGCCATCGTCTAATGTCGGCGTTTGCGCTAGTCACGTTGCTTTTATGGTTGCCGTAAAATCAGAAGCAGCATTGAGTTTTTTATATCATGATAATTCGTGGCGTCATTTCGATTGTGAAAGATGCCACGGCGATCACGGCCTCTGCTCGTAGCATTCAACTTAAGTAAGTGTCGGTGCTCCGCCCGAGATGCCAGCTGCCATGATTATCCCGCGCCAAGCTACGGGCGCCCACACAAACAAGGCATCTATGAAAACGTCGCAATAACAAAAAGCCCAGACGAGTGAGCAGTTTCAGTGACTCACAGGACAAGACGTTATTCGCTGATTTATAGCCGATTTTCAGATTGTAGAAAATGACAAGGGCAAGGAGGAACATCCGCATTCATCACGGCCAGTCTTTCTTTACACGTTATGTCAGTGCCAGCTACGTAGACCGTAGGCAAGGCGCGTTGGTGCAGCAAGTGGGGGATAACTGGTTGAGAAATCGCCTCTCCTTTTTCGATGGCCTAGTGTGCCCTTCAGGCAGCTTTATCGGGAAAAGTGCTGCGCTCACAACGACCACTGTCCGGTGCAGGGTACCTATGGGCCAGGAAAAGCGTAACGTGGCCTTCTCAGCGCTGTTCGCAATAAGAGTGTCCGAAACATTCACAGCCTTGCATTGCTCACGCGTGCACCAACATTAAAGTGACGTGAGTGCATGCTACAAGCTTCGCAATAGTATTACAGTCAAACCTCGGTACAACGAACACCACATTAACGAACTTTTCAGATTAACGAGCGTTTAAGAAATCCCACGCCGACTGCTTATAGTTTCAATGTAAAATTATTTCGCTACAACGTACTTCAGAATAGCGAACGTTTCAAAATAACGATCGTTTTATTTAGTTACGTGCCATGTTAACAACACCTCAGTACTACGAACTCATATTTTCAAGGCCGGAGACTCTTAGAAGTCCGTTAAACAATCGCGGCAACCGGGGCAGTGTGCTAGTAGACGACACGGCAAAGCGCAGCGAAGAAGAGGACGTCTTGCAACTTGCTCCGCGGAATGCGGCAGCCGATGCAAGAGGGACAAAAAAGGTGAGGAGAAGAGAAAAAATGAAGCATTGTAGCCTTCTCCGTCCCGAAAGCCGCGGCCGCGCTATTCGCGCTCACCCCAACTTTTTCTACGTTCCGCCGCTGCTCACGTGGCTTGCTGGATCTTCACGGACATCAGCGGAGCTGACAACAGAGGACATTGCCCAGACTGTGAGCGTTCAGGATGAAGAAGTGAAGATGGCAGCGAGGATGGCATGAACAACGATGCCTCTGAGGGTGCCGCAGCAGCACTCGAAGACTACGACGAGCACGCGACGACTGCGGATGTGGTGGACAGCATACAAAAACTGCGCACATGTCCGGGGAAAAACCGCACGGCCACTGATTCACTCCCCAGGAATGTGTAAGAGTTTGAGTCCTTCGTGCTAGGAAGCTTGTGCTACTCGCGCTAGATGAAAATCGCCAACCACTTTAAATAAACGTGCATTGTTTCATGATCACTAGTGCATTTTTTTTGTGAAAAATGACTCCAAGGATGCACTGCTGTACACGTAGGTCGTTTTAGGCATTGAAATACTATTTGTTTTCTTAAATTTTGCGATTTTCACTATAACGACCTTTCAGAATAACGAGCAATTTTCCACGGTCCCCTGAAGTTCGTTATATCGAGATTTCACTGTACAACACAAGCTAGCGCCCGTGCTGATCCATGTGAAAGTCGCAGCTGTAGCTGTGAGTGCGGTGTTCGACGGATTATGGAGCATTCGCTGCTTTCACCTGGCACGGCGGCGCAAAAGAGAGAATTATGTATTGCAGCGCACAAACCGTCAGCGGCGTTCAATTGGGCAAAGATGCTGTCTCCCTTACAACTCATAGTAAGTACTTACATGACCCCGGATTTTAAGAGCAGAGCAGTTTAACCAGGCTTTGAGTTGTCCAAACCGAATGGAAAACCGCTAAATGGAAAAAGTAAAGCCGTTCCACTCAATGTGAAAGCTGCCGGAAGTGCAGAGCAGTGATTCGCCATAATGGCCTGTACCGCCTTTATCCGCTTACTGCTAACACCCCATGCAATTCAAATTTCCCGCCTTAGCAGTGCTCGCGTGCCCCATGCCTAAAACTGCACCAGCGGCAGTTCTGTTCTCTTTGTGCTTTTCTCCGCGCACGTGCCGGCGTTGCACTGCCACATTTTGCGTTTAGCAAAAACCAACCCAACGGGCGTCCTTAACTAAAGGAACGCGGGCGCTGCCAGTTAATTACGTATACTTTTCCTCAAATGTACCTACAGTTTTGTTTGCGCTAAACAACGGGAAAATGTATAACAAGCGCCAGCGTTTCACGAATCTCGAACGCTTATGACTATATAAACCGCTTGGCTTTCGAAGCCTCTGGGGTACGCCGCGACCAACAGCTTTACTTGGATGGATTGGATTTAATTGGATTGGCTACACTGGCCGAGGTTGACCAGTTTCGCGTAGCTCCTGGAGAGCCGTGCTCCGCAAGCGCGGGGATTAGATTGGATTGGATTGGCTTGGCTTGGATTAGATTGGTTTCGGATTGGATTGAACTGATTGGATTAGGATGATTGGATGAGTAAGCATGATAATCAGCAAATCCTAGACAACCAGGAAAGCTAAGAATAAGCAGCTGAAGCTTAGCTCACGCTACGTATCCTGGCATAGCCGCTTGGCTTTCGAAGCCTCTGGGTTACGCCGCGGCGGAGGGACCGTGACAGGCTACACCGTAACGCCCTGGCGATATGCTTGGTTTCCGCGAGCGAGCTAGGCCAAGGCGAGCGCCTAAAGTGCTCTGCACTTAAAACATGCTTTCCCTGGTTGGAATCGAACCTAGGTTTCTCGCGTTTCGATACCGGGGTCCATCCGATTGAGCTATCATCGCATTCCTGGGCGCAGAGCATTTCCTTTGGATTATTGGTAGCGCTGGCTTTGGAAGGGTTGTAGAGCGTCCTTAAGCGGTCCACTTTAGGAGAGAAGTGAAAGCTCTTTGAAAGTGAAAGTGAAAGTGGCGCTATTTGCCCTCGTCGGCCTTGCGCCATTAAACACCAACAATCATCAATCAGAAGTGAAAGCTACAGCACACGCTCTTCTGAGGTCACAGCATAGCTGTTTAACCAGCTATGCTGTGGAAGAATATCGTACACACATGGACACGCGTGTATTTTGCTTGAATCAGTAAACCAGCTCGTTGGCCTGAAATACCAAGCTGGAAGTAACTTCTGAGTTCCACAGGGCAGAAGCCGCTGGGCCGCCATATCTGGTGCGGAGAAAACTCGATATCATTGCTATTGTTGTTTGCATTTATTCGAGACAATTCTTGCACAAGTATTGTCTCGGGTGACAAGGCTAAAGGCAAATAAATGCCTGACAAGGCCACGCCACCCTCACAAGGCACAGCGGAACCAAACAAATCAACATAGCAGAAACCAAGAAAACAATAGGTACATCGGGACAAATATTCTGAGATAACAAGGGCTTTGGATACCACAGCTGAAACTCCTTGCACAACAATCACTTGCATCAGGCAACTTGATACAAGAAAAACATTTTTAAAGCTCTATAGATAATTGCATGCAGCATAACTAAATAAAAGTAAATACACATTATACAATATTTTCTTTCAGATACAAGTGAAACACCGAGGCATATTTACTTTATAAAAGAATAGAAATAAAATAATCGCCTATTGCTAACGCACACTACACGTGCTACTCAGGAGGAAGAAAAACGTTGTTTTGATTTAACTTTAAACCCATGTAGACTACTATCTCCCTAGATAGTAGTTTAAATTACACCAGATATCGTAGGATACTGATTGAATAGCTCTGGTATTTGTGAAGCCAACATTTGGTCCCCATAATGTTGGTCCACGAGTGGCGCCGCGCCGCGATAACTTGCAATCTCCAGAGATTCAAAGGGACATTGAAGGCAGCTAGCAAGTTGGGCTCAGACGAAAGTTCAACTACCCTGTAACCCCCTCAGTGTTTATTCGGCTGCGAAATATGCTTTAATTGCTGAGAAATTGCAGACTGAGAAACGCATTTCTTCCATACAGCTACAGCCGCTTCACCTTTTAAGTCTTTCGTGTGAGTTCAAGCTTCCCTGAATATTTTAACCCTCCTGTTCCGCAGCGATCCAACAACAAAGGTAAGAAAAATCGTCTGCTCGAAATCGTCTGCTCTGGAAAACCGTGGGTCCACTTAGTCGCTCCACTGTGATTGAATTAGGGTTTACTAGAAGAGAGAGGTGTGTCGTTCAGGGCTTGTCGGGGGGGCCTCTTTTGCGATGAAAATTTCTGATGAGCCGTTGCTTACCTGATGGCTTCAAGAATTTTGTCTCTTAAATTCATTATTATTTATTGCATTAAATGGTCTTATTTTTCATTTTATGGTATAATGTTTTACAAAACATCTTAAATTACTGTTCAGCTTTGATTAAAATTTTCTAGGTGGCGCTGGCTGCAACAGGAGTGCTTTGGGGAACGCCAATGCTCAATAAAGTTTTTTTTTCATCGCAAAAGGAGCCCGCGCTGTGCATCGGTTCGTCCGCCGCACGACACGCTTGTCTCGTATTGTACACTGTACTTGCAGTGCGTCCCATCCGGGTATTCGCTTTCAGCCAATCGGGACACGCTCAAACGAACACTTTTGACACCAACACGAAGCGGAGAAAACTTCAGAATACCGCCCGTGGTCGCGTTCACCGGCGCGGCGGTCGGTCAGTGTCAACACCTAGATATATTCTTACACCGTCCTCGCCAGCCAAAAATAAATATCAGCAAACCCGTATCTCACATCGAGAACTAGAGCGTGTGCCTTTTTCGGGTACAGGGGATTACTTGTAGCCGGCATAGGGTGACTTGTGCCATAAATTTGATATTCAATAATTTCAAAAGAGCTCGTCGTGCTAACATTTGAAAAGCGTTTTGTTTGCTGCAATAAGTTCAGCGTTGGACGCAGGCATCGCTCTCGCACACACGCGGCAACTCCGTAGACAATTTCTGGTCGTGGCGGTTCATGCAAATGTAAGCAACCAGCGTCGCCGCAGTGTTAAAGGAACCATGAAGACAAAATGCAAGTTGGGCTCATTAGAAAGACTGCTTAGTCCCGAAACCAATGATACCAATATCATGGCAATCTTCGAAAAATAACGGAGATAATAAAGAAAACGTGTGAAGCAGTCGCGACCCCCTAGCCAATTTCCCGGAACTTTTCTATGACGTCACGGAACCTTGTTTGTGCGATTGGCGGCCGCCTAACTGACCTGTCGCGACGACACATGACTGGACGTCTGTAATGGGGCCTCTGGTTCCATTTGACCGCATCACTTGAATGCTAACGCGCAGTTAACGCACTGAAAATTATGTTTTATTGTTGGCCCGTATGACGTCATTCTTGCTCATAACACGTCACTGTGGCGGAAACTGAAAGTTTTTAAACATTTTCTGCTTTTTGTTCCTTTAAAAAACATCTTTTGTGGCTGTAATGGAGCTGAGTGAGATACTGAATCCTAGTTCTTTCAAATTAAACTAAATTGTATTTTCTCTTCATGGCTCTTTAACCAGCACCAGCCGCGGCAAGTAGCCCTTGAAGCAGCTTCCTGAAAATATCCTCGTTGGGTTCCCTCTCAAGTACAAAAAGCAGGTTTCTGTGGGTGCAACAAAAAAATTTAAGAGATTTTGAGAGTTGTCGACAGTGTAAGCATCTCTACGCCACTCCTGCTCATTTTGAGTATTTGGAAACCAGATTGGTGCTTTTCTATGTTTTTTCCTATTTCTGTTTGCTGTTTCGTGTTTTTTCTCAATAACGGGAGGTGAGTACGGTGTAATAGTGTATTTTTTATTTCGCTAGTTCATTCGTAGCTTCGTTCATATATTCAAATTCCCTTTGTCCAATATCATATAAATAACATATTATTATAAATGCAAACATTTTAACTTCGATGATCATGTCTTCTTGGGCAAATGAAATGCGTTAAACGTTTGGTGCTTTTTTACAGACTTTTTGTGTTGTTCGGCGTGTGCTTTCGGTTTTTTTTTTATAATTTTGCCGTAATCTCGTGTTGGTGGTGAATAAGGTAGACTTTGTGATACCGTGGGTATGTTTGTATTCTTTCGTAGTTTGTGCCTTTCTGGTTTTCTTCGATAAATTATCTACATTTCAAAAATTGCAGAGACCGCACGTGTTAACTTCAATCGCCGGTTGGGATTTTTTGTCCAATTGCAAGCTATTACACACTTTATGCTTTGCACTACAGTGCACAAAATGATGCAGCATTAAAGATTATATTCAATACTATTCGCATACCTCCAGCTGCTATTTGCAGTTCATAATATTCATTTGGGGAACACCGTTTGTCAGGACTACTGGCGGCTTTGTTTCGGTCTGAATTTCTCCGTTGACGCCAAATATGCGATTGGTGGCTTCTAGTTTTTCGCCTTGGCTGAAGCAACCTTAATTTTTTCAGTATTTCTGGTGGGTTTATACTCATTGGAATCCGCTTCACCGTTTCACACATGGCCCGCTCCGTGATGTCACGCTGGCGCACGGAATACACGAGGCGGCTAGTGAAAGCACCACCGGAGTTGTACAAAACAAGCGAGATGAGGCACTGGGGAACAACAGGCACCAAGAGTTCAAATTCAATGGCGCCTCTGTAACGGTGCATGAGGCCTATATGAAAAAACGAAGGCACTATAGGGCCTTACATCTAATCCTCCATAAAACCCTTTGCTTTCTTATGGGACGAGCGTTTATATAGTCGACTTCACTGCCATGCCTAAATGCATTGCTGGGAAGAAACGTTTTACTGCAGCTCAGGAAGCCCTTTATCAAAAACCGAACTATACGCGACACGGTTGTAGGAGGGCCAGCTGATACAGTCATGCACAAATGAAACGCGATCACGGAAAAATGAATGAGAACACACAAATAGCCCGCTTTCTTTTCATCCAAGATTAATTGACGCGTAGTGCAATTGCAGTAACAAAGTTGGAAAATGTATTTTGGTTCATATTTTCGTGATCGTGTTTAATTCGTCCATGACTGAACATATCAGAGCGATGAATAGCGCGGGAGAACAGCGCGGCAGGACTGGCACACAGACACAGCGCTGGTGAACAACTGATGTTGATTATCGTTTCAGAAGTAATAAATAGGAAAAAACAGAGAACTTGAGCAAGAAGTTGATTTTTTTTAGGCTAGGGGGGATTTCGTGCGTTGCTCTGTAATGAGGTGTGCTAGTGGCTACATATATGTCTCAGGAGTGCGGATTGCTGTGACATATGAGGCGTTTTTTTTTCTAATTGAGCCAAATCCACCAAACACGAATTGGAGAAAGTTTGTTATCAGGCCTAAATGCAACGCCGTCAAAGCTATTATATGATATATTTTACATGTCAGCTAGCGGGAGTTTATGCCCACAAGTAATTAAAAAATATGCTGTGAATTTGAGCAATATTAGAGTGACAAGTTTGGATATGGCCAATGATGAATTGAAACACTCAAGTTGTTGCGGCATTCTTATAAAAACTTTGTTTAAATTGACTTTCAAGCATGGTCCGACTTATTTTTGGTGGAAAAGGCATTAAAGATATGCAACAGGGCTTCAAGAACAGTAGAACTAAACATGGAGAATAGGTGAGTCCTCTTGGCACCGTTGGCAGCTCTTTTAGAATTCTTCCCTTGGATAATTTTCTTGGGCAATTGCGTGAAGGCACTCACGAAGTAAGCAAGCTCTTCGCTGCCTTGCCATGAATTTCCAAAACGCTTCTCAAGAAGGCTGCTCATATCTTCTTCACATTAATGAAGTTCGTAGTCTCAGAGGGGGCGGAGAGATTTGCCAGGGTTTGTAAGCGGCTGCTATTTAGTTAAGTGCTAAAATGGTAAATATGGGAGTAAAAGTTACTCCGTAGTTACGGGAAAGGCAAGATAAAATCATCCTTTGACATTTCTCATTATCGTTTCGTTCACGTCTTCCGTTTACTTCGTCGTTGACATCTGGGAACAAATATTTCGCCAATCTCCTAATTGCTGTCTGAATGCATCATAAGCCAGCTCCGAAAAGAAAAAAGAAAGCTTCTGAAAACACCCACGAACAAGTCTGAACATTCAAAGCCTAAAGGAAACTCCTATTGGGCAAATGGATTTGGCTCATTTTGATCCGTGAAAAGCTGGATCTGGTTCATTTTCGGCACGAACTACTATCTCCGTACACATTTGGGGGGCGTCATTCAACCTATTTTCTTGCCACCCTTTTTTAGGGGATAGTTGCCGAGTTTTTCTGGTCACTTTAGTTTTACGTGACCTAGCTTCGGTTTCTGGATCTGGCTCATCTCTAAAAAGAACGCCTTATATATTTCGTTGTCGTTCTTTTAGTGTATGTTTTTAATCTGTTCCATGAATAAAAAGTCACGTGTTTCCTGTTTTTTTTTCTGTTTATGGCTCGTCAAGCAATAATAAACACCAATTGTTAGTCAGCGCTGTGCCTGTGTACCCTTCCATGTTGTGTTGTTTTTCCGCGCTGTTCACCGCCTTTCAAATAGCTATACATCAAGCCCCTTTACAGTCGGCCTGACTACAATACACAAACAAATTGCTAAGAGGGAGTGGGTTTAGGGGCTATATAAAGAGTATTTCTGAAATTATGCTGGCTCTATCGCATTTTATTAATGCCATTTTTGCACGCTGCGTGACACATCAAGCGGTACAGGTGGACAGGCGGGTTTTAATGTGTCTGCGTTGTAAGGCCTAAGCATTCAAAACGACGTAGCGAGAGCTGTATTCACCTCGCCGCAAGTTGCCCTCTGGATACAGGTATCTTCTAAACAATATTTCAATTTCACAAGTAGTGCCTGTTGTTTCGCGTCTCTAGATTAAAAAACCATGACACACGCGTATACAGCTCTGGCCAAATAGAGGTGCGAAAGAAAGGCCTCGGATCAGCGCCAGGTAAGTACGCCGAAGGCCATCCTAGCGAGTCACACATTGTACGTGACTTGTATTGCGCAACGTCAACAAACCGCTTATGACCAGTGACGACGGCTGAAAGCGGCGCGCAGCGCGAAGGCCATCGGCTTTTCCGACACGGCGTCATCAACCTTGAGGAGGTTGCGGCCAGTCCCACGTGCAAGTGCAATGTCGGGCTGTGCGTCGAGTCAATCGGCGGCTGTTTTTAACACTGGTCACTTAGTTGATCGGCCTCCAGGAGGACATTTCTTTCCCACAGCTCATCCTAACCTCAGCAAGTGGTAATAGGTGGCTTGGCGACTTCTGCAAGCGAACTCGCACTGCAACCCGGTTGCGTACAGTCGTGGTTACCGCGAGCAATATTATGACAAGTGCCCCCGGTGTAAGGACTTATACTTCAATGAAATCTTCTGTTGGGGTAGCTGGTGAATTGTAGCTAAAAGAAAAGAGCGCAAAAAAAATGAATAGAAATGGGAAGAAGGACGACACAGATGTGCTTACCCACAACTGGTTATCTTAAGAAACCGATGGCGGCTTAAAAGGGATTTGTACGAACAGACACGCAAAAAAATGGGACACCATAAACGATAAAAGAGGAGCCACTACCGATTCCCTTGCCCCACATTGTCGCTGGTTCCCATATGCCGTAGGAGAAAGGGGTTATTTTAAAGCAAAGCTTTCTACCTCTACCTGCCAACGGTTCTTCAGTGGCGTGCGGAACAAGAAACTCCCAGCGCGGATGGGAATGGGGAGCGAGCTTTTTACTCACGGAGCATAGTGTAGATGTCGCGGCGATAGGCCGCTATTACCCAGCGTTCCCCGCACGCAGGTGAAATGCTCGCACCAGCGGGCGGATCGGCAGGACGGCTTTGTCGTCTGCTTTAGCAACGGTTGTTTTGGGCCTGTTTTAGCGATGCTTCGCGTCTATTCGCGCTTTCTTTGCACAGCTTGATTAAGTTTTCTCAACCTCATCTGCTCGGTAAGCCGGACCCGAAGGAATAGTGAGCGTACAGCAAAGATGCGTTAAGGAATTGGTTTGAATGGCGGGAAAACAAAATTTCGCTCTTTGTAGAGTCACGTGCGTGAATTCAAGTGACGTTGCTTGGGCAATTGTTGTGGGTGTCGTTTAGACCTTTGCTTTCCGACCACTTTCACAGCGTAGACTGGACCAATTTTTTAATTGGCAGTGGCTACCTTTTGTCATATCTTTGACGGTGTCGTGTTGTTTTTGTGGGTGTGTTCAAACCGAACTCACTTAAGCCGCCGTCGTTTCCTTGGAATAAACAGTCTTGGGTAGCGCATCTGTGTCGTCCTTCTTCCCATTTCTGTCGCTTTTTAGCGCTATTTTTTACCTCTCAAGACAGAGCAGACCTGGCACGCACGCTGCGGTCCTGTCCACAGGCGGAGTCGTGAGGTAGCAAGAGCACTAGTGTAGAGCAATGGGAGACCGTACGGCTCATTTCCGACCCATTGGATCAAGTGTGGGACATTTAGCTGGACGAAGACGCTGCTACTGCTCAGGGGCTATTGGCCGATGTACAGGAATAATTGCTCTCACGCAATAAAGTTATTTTTCTCTGTCTCCCTTCGTGTTGGGCCACCCGTATACGAAGGAAGGGCACGAGTGGACTGTGATCTACCGGGTGCATTGAGACCTTCAGGCAAGGAGACGCATCGCCGGAGACATGTATGCACTCAATATGCACATACATGGGTCTTCTTTCGACGGGGCAAGGCTTTAGTTATGAAGACGCAAATCTCCGAGGCTCTCCTGCAACGGTGGTAACGGGTAATCTTACGTCATTAGTAAGCAGGACGCATGCGCCTCGCAAACATAACCTTAGTGAATGAGACTAAGGAACCAATGAATGTTTTAGCCATTTCATGCTGGTATATCTCAATTATTGTGGTAGGTATGACGCCATGCAGATAGGCCGCATTTAATGATAAGAACTTGTAATTTCTATTTTCATACAGTCGCTGTCTACTCACTGTCTTGCTAGTTTCAAAATAAGAGGAACGTCAAAAGTGATTGATAGATGCATGCGTTGGAAGCCTCCCAGGCAGTTTCGCTTTTATTGCGTGCGTTAGCGTATTCCAGAAAAAAATGAATGCAAATGAAGCAAATGGCAACCATGTGAAAAAAAAAACAAATAAAGGAGGCATACATGTCATACATTATCCACACGCACAGGGGATATAACACTCAATTACAGCGGCAGGGTAGTGTGAAAGCAAGTTGTCCCGTGTTGGTACATTTCAGCAACTAGAATCAAAACTATCTCTTTGAGAACGGCTGTTTGATAACGTAGAAAATGCTCACAATGCGGGAAATCTTTTGTTCGGCTCATTTTTCCGCACCTCTATTTCTCATGAAGACTAGAGAAGCCATGGAGGAATTTCAGGAGGAGCCACGATGTCACTTTTCGAGCTCATGTCAGGATGTCCAGGGAGCCCACTTCCCTTCCCCATTCTCCTCCTACTCACCTCGCCTTCCCCGCCGCTACTCTCGTTCAAGGACCAGCTGTTCTGGCACTCCAGGGCACCATGACGCCGCAGAAACCAGCTGATTTTTCGAAATCTCTAGGAAATCAGCCGTACCCGCATTCTATGTCATATTTTCACTCACACAGCATAGTTCTGTCGGACGCCGTAAAAGGAATGTCCGATGCATTACTCCAAATTTAGCGGCCGTAGCTGTAAAAAAAATCAATCAACACTGTCAATGGACTTTTTAAAGATGACGTTATTTAAAAAAACGTAGACGTGACAAACACGCTAGGGAATTTCGGTAATTGAATATTTTCTCAGATAGAATATAGTCAGTGATTTTCCTTAGTGAACCAAAAATTTTGTACGCTGGATCGCTTCTTGCTGCTAGAAATAGGGAAAACGTTAGTGCAATGCTCCGTCCAATCGAACAACTACACCACTGCGTTACAGGCGACAGCAGCGCATGACAACCCGCGGATGCGTGCAACCAAGCCAGTCGGGCCAGCTTTGACACGCAGAACGTATTAAAAAATTACTCGCAGAGTTCACTTCTCGCATTAGATGGCACGAGTGTCTCCGTCAGAGTATTTGACGTTTGTTCCTTCATTCCTACCCCCAATCTCCCACCTCCACAGAATGGCAAATAAACGGGAGGTCGGACGTTCACCAGACACTACTATGTCGCAAAAGCATATGGGCAGTGCCGCTGCACACGAGTTCGGCTGTTTACGTTCAAACAGCACGCAGTGTTTATTTTTTTTTAATCGACAATAAATGTGAAAACGCCCGAACGAGATTTTGGCGCGTGTTCTAGAACCACATGTGGTATAATTTCTTCGCGAGCCCTCATCAACGGTGTGTCTCATAGTCCTATTGAGGCGTCCAGGCGCAAAACAGCGATTTGAACACAGACGCAGAGTATATCGCATAAGCTGGGGAAATCACGCCCAGTGACTGTACTTTTTTGTGGCATGAGTGACACGCAGAAGTCAGCTCTTTCGAGTCATGCTTATGGCCTTTGGTATAATGTTCGGATACCTGTGGCTATCAGTCCAAACGAGCAAGCCCACATTTTAACAATGAAACGTCTGGAAGATGACAACGGTACTTTTTTGCCTACGTTTCTTGTTTCCCCACTTGTTCTGGTACTTTTATGTCAATAAACGTTACAATACAAGCTTCCTAGGGCAAATACGTAGGAGGTATACAAAAATCAGTAGAACAAAACGTACGAAAGTTACGAGCAACAATGTAAGCACTAGCCAAATCAAAATGTTCCATCACTTCTCAACATAAACAAAAATAGACGCGGAAAACCAAACATCAGAAATATTCAAGCCCTCACCTCTGGTCTGAGTGCACAGACGCCGTATTTTCCAAAAGGTACAACTTCAGCCGTCCATTACTGGTGCCTGCGTTGATATTGCCTATCCAGGCTCTATGCTCCTGTGGGATATGGGGCAAAGTGGATTAAACCTTGGGGTCTCTAAGCTGCTCGGGAGATCACTGAATCGTTTAACTTCAGCTCTAGCTCAACGACGCAACATGGAGAACCCGCCGTGGTGGCTCAGTGACTAAGGCTTTGTGCTGCTGAGCACAAGGACGCGGGTTCCATTCCAGGCCGCGAGGGCCGCTTTTCTGGTGGAGGCGAAAAGCAAAAACCCTGTGTGTTCTAGATTTCGGCGGACGTTAAAGGTCCCCAGGTGGTCGAAATTAATCTAGAGCCCTCCACTACGGCGCGCCTCAGAAACTGTGCAGTTTTGACCCGCCGCGGTGGCTCAGTGGCTAAGGTGTTGCGCTACTGAGCACGAGGTCGCGGGTTGGATTCTCGGCCGCAGGCGTCCGCTTTCCTGATGGAGGCGAAAAGCAAAAACGCCCGTGTGCACGAGATTTCGGCGCACGTTACAGATCCCCAGGTGGTCAAAATTAACACCGGAGCCCCCCACTACGGCGCGCCTCATCGCCTGCGTTGCGTCGGCGCGTTAAACCCTACAATCAATCAATCAATCAATCAATCAATCAATCAATCAATCAATCAATCAATCAATCAATCAATCAATCAATCAATCAATCAATCAATCAATCAATCAATCAATCAATCAGAAACTGTGCAGTTTTGGCGCGTTAAACCCCATATTCAATCAATTAACACCATATGGAGAGCAGTCTTGTAGCATTAGCAGAAGCAAAGGGAAGCCGTAACAGACGTAAGAAAATCATCGCTGTCAAGATGTAGCTGTCCGATTGATTGCAGGGAAAGTTGGAACGCATGATAAGACACTGCCAGAGGAACCGAACTGTTCGTAGAATAAATAAAGATAATGTGCTATGTGCCCCCCGTACTACCGATCTATGCATCATTACCAGGGAAGCAAAGTTGCGGTGACTGATACACGATACGGCGCATCATAAACGGTTGACAATGTGGCTGCATATAACAATTTTGTTAAATTTTGTTTCTTATGCCTCCCGTGGGACCAACTAAAGCGCTTATGTTTTTTTCTCGAAGGATGCTAGCCCATGTGAAGCGTGGGCGGACGCTTTGTCTTAGTCCATGACGATCGATTTGTTGCGCTCATAAAATAGATGCACCAGTTTCGCATATTCGGCATTGGTTTGGCTACATGAATACTAGAACACGTTAACAACACGGCCATCGGATCTACGCCTTGGGCTTGGCATCCCAATGTACTCCTGGTGTATATCAAGAATTCTCAGAAACGAGAGAGACTGATCCGCGATGTCTTTAGACTACTGATCGTGCTGTCATTCACCTTACGGTGGTTTTGTCTATTTTCTCTGGTGTCGTAGTAACGAAAATTTCTGAAGTCAGTGTTGCTTCCAGCACGTAGCGACCCGCGATGCCCTGAACCTGGGTATGCTGTTTGCAAAGCCTTGGCGGCTGAATTTCCCGGGGGCAGAAGAAACAGCTCGTCCGGACGGAAGCAACCGACCGGTGGAAACGGATGCGCCCCGAGCACGTCCGTCCGGCCAAGATGGGTATAAAAGCTGTGCTATTTTTGCACGCCACACCACAACGGAGCCTCGCTTATTGCCAGCCCAGTGCACTTCGAACCAGCCAGGTGAGTCTTGTTTAGGAGTATACGGGAGGCGGATGAAGATTTGGCGTTATCTCTGCATTTCAACTTCAATGCTGGCTTTTAACTTTATCTCACGCCCTTCTTAAAAGGATTTAGTAAAAAATATAGCTGGTAAAAGGCTGTCAACAAACTGTCGTTGGGGCCCCAAAATGGAGTGGGAATTGTATACGCAGTCCCAATACGGCTGCAGAATAGGCGTAGTTTCTTCTGCTCACATTGCTTTTTTGGGGTCGTTCTAAATGCACAATTAAATTGTACGCACTCAAAAAATTATGTACAGAAATGGCACTTTTAAGCCCATCCTGTTAAGCGTTGAGAAACAAAGTACAGCAATGTCTTTTCTGAAGTTTGACGTATGAAGTGCCTGAAACGCGAGAGCATGCCGAGCATACTGCTTAATATCCTCGAAATATCTTCCATAGATTTATTTTAGGCTGATAGAAATAAACTCCAGCATGACGTCTTACCTAAAAAGGGGAGTTTGATTTCGAGGCCTCTTATTAAACGCCGATTATTTTCCTCAATGGCTTGAGAGCTGACGCCGCTTTTTTGTGAAGGTGGCCGCAAATTACAGGAAGCTCCTTTTCTACATTATAGGGCGTTGGGCGGAACACAGCTATTTTCTGCACGTTACAGCAATTTTCTGCACGTAATCGAAGGTCAAGGAATATTTTATCAATAAAAACGAAGTCGCGAATTGCACATTGTATATTGTTAATTTATCGAGATATATATTTATTGAAGGCAAATGTACTTCAGTCGGCACGACTGTTTTAGCGTACTTTTTACAAGTATTGCCACATAGCACTTTTAACTTCATCTGTTATCGAGGTGTTTGTAACCCTGCAAAGCCGCAGTGAGCTAGCTTGGTACATGGCATTGGTGATACGAAAAAAAAATGCGAAACTGCCGATCAACTACCAAGGTACTGTTTGTTTTTTCCAGCATCACATTTCTCTTCTCTTGATAATCGTGGTCAGCATAAACATAGGTTTAAGAGCAAGAGAGAAAATTTTGTTAATGAAGCTGGGTGTGTCAGCCGAGCTAAGCTGCCTGGCTTGCTAGGCCAGATGAACGTGGTGACGACGATGATTATAATGATGATGAAGTTGGTATGCTTTTAACTATGTACAATGTGCGATCATGACCTGTGCCTTTTAGGTACGTCAATAAGGCTTTTGTAGCACGACAGGCACATTTAGAAGTACCTGCATGAAGGTGTAATGCATATTAGTTTCCGTTTGCAAATTTTCATTTCAAACTATTTATTTATTTCAAAGGCCTGTGCGAGATACAACTACGATAACACGCAGAAATGCACTTGTTTGAACTGTTTATTAGTGGTACCGACGTTTTCTTTACAAAGTTTTACATTGTTGTTTATGCGTGCGTACGACCTGTCTAATAATAATTTGTTGCACTGTTCGTAGAAGATGCGGAGCACTTGTTGCTTTTCAAACGTGCAGCCTGCCTATTGATCATTAGGTGTCAAGATTACAATACAGGTGTGTGGTGTCAATGTTTAATTGCGCAGGTGTATGGAATTTTCTGGAATAAATGATAATGCCTTGTCAACGACCCAAATCTTGAGGCGCACAAACCAGGACGACAATCTCACCGGCTGTTCATCAAGCATGAAGCAACACTTAAAATATC
Organism: Haemaphysalis longicornis; assembly: GCA_013339765.2. NCBI lineage: Eukaryota > Metazoa > Arthropoda > Arachnida > Ixodida > Ixodidae > Haemaphysalis > Haemaphysalis longicornis. The sequence continues at coordinate 38,463,257 of CM023451.1, forward strand.
TGGAATTGTGGATGTCAGAAGCACGACAGTTGATGTTTCCTTCCCGTTGCAATATAAAAATGGGGCTCCTTCGCAAAATCTGTCGTTGAAAAGCAAGACACTTCAAAAATCCGCGAGTTACTATACTCTAAACTAATCATGCGAAAACATGTCTTGAGTTTTTGTTGGTTTTGTGTGCGCGTATTTTGGTGTCATTTTAATTGTAGTCTTTTGTTGCTTTTTACTTGACCATTCATTTGGGGTTTTTTTAATTTATTTCTTTATTAATGATTTTTTACTTATTTACAAAATACTGCAGGCTCATTTAAAGGCCCCAGTTGGAGGGGCATGAATTTAGCACTAACATCACAGTGCATCAGCGCGAACAATACATTTGATGGAGGTGAAAAGCGAAAACACTCGTGTGTTCCAGATTTCGGCGCGCTTTAAAGATCCCCAGGGGGTCAAAATTCATCAGGAGCCCTCTACTACGGCACGCGTGCTCCCCTGTGTAGCGTCGGCGCGTTAAACCTCATAATCAATCAATCCACGAACAATAAATAAAAATATGTAACTGCAAAACATAATTCATGGTTCAATACAGTCAAGTGATTCTACAGTGCCGGTTAACGACGGAGGTAGGCATTGTTTGTATTGTTTTTTTGCCCCCCCCCTCGCTTTTGTAATACCCCAAAAGGGGCCCTATAGGAAATAAAATATTATGAAGAAGAAGAAGAAGATGATGTGAAAGAGATTGGATTGGACTGAACAAACTTTTCGGCAGTTGGGTCCGACGAGGGCCTAATATTTCCTTGCTTGAGCCAAGGGTGCGGGGTGTATCTGTAGATTCCACTGGTGCGCTCATGCGCTCTTCTTTCTTACTTTCGGTGCCTACAGCCCAGCCATGATTGCCGTGAGCAGCAAGTCCCTCCTGGCCACCTTGATGGTACTGGCCACCCTGTGTAGCCTGGCCGCCGCCCAATTCGGCTACGGCGGTTACGGCGGCGGATATGGGGGCGGTTTCAACCGCGGATACGGCGGAGGCTACGGCGGGTACGGAGGCGGCTTCAACCGTGGATTCGGCGGCGGCTATGGCGGCGGATACGGCCGTGGCTTCTATGGCTAAACAACACCCAGGTGGATCCAGTCGTGCGACCACTGCCAACGAACTTGCACGAGTGACGGCATAACCCAGCTAGTCTTCCATGAAATAAAGGATTTTTGTCAAGCCATATATGACCGTCTCTCATGCTAGTTACTTGGAAACTTTCCGATCATAAAGCTGAGGGGCGGATATGAGGCTCATGGAATAAGTAAACAACCGCTACGTATTGTTTTAAATTTAGGACCCAAAAAATTATGCACAAACCAGACCATACCCTGCCTTCAAAACTGACGCCGGCTCTGCCAAATGTGCGGTAACTCTGAACATTTCCGTGGTGTTGTAGCGAATGTTTCGCAATACCTTGTAGTTTTTTGGAGCATATATCTAGCAGGAGGATGAAGGTAGTGCTAAGTCATTTTTTAAACAACGCATCAAATGATGACATGGCATTGAAGTGATTCGTTACGGGTAAAAAAAACTTCCTCGGATACCTAAAGGGTCACTGAAGTGATTTTTAAACATTGCGGGTTTAAGAGCGCAAATTGTAGTCCGGAGTCCATAAGCCATGTTTCGGCCACTCTGAGTGTGTTTACTCGGATTTGATTAGTAGAAAAACCAATTCTAACATGCTGTCCTCCTCACTGCATCCTCGCCCATTTTCTGTGGTGTTTTCGTGTGACGTCAGGAGGAGATGACTTGGCTTGAATGCTCTACTGCACGGCTTGTCGACTTTCCGACAGAGTCAGTCGGCCTAGTCTGCCGGCCGCCGACGGGTCGTCGCACTTCACTCTCTCAGTTGAATCTAAGCCACGATGTGTGTTTCTTTAGTTTGTTAGTTTGTACACTGTATCAAGCTACAAGTCCAGGTCGCTCCACACAAGCGCACATCCGACGCTTCGCTGACTGGTACGCTAGTAGGAAACTCTCAGGCTACTTAAGGGCGGCAGGAGTCAGCGAAGTCAATATAGGCACTAAGGAAATACCATCAACTGACACTTTTACCGTACAAGCGTAAAACTAGGGTGCAGGAAGCACTTTTTTTAGCTCGGTGCACAAGCACAGCGGTCAGCAGCACGACTACGCATCTGCGAACGCTTTTCCACCGAGCAATTGCCAGACGTGCGATATTGTGGAAATTTGGGGGACGCTTACTCCACGAGCGTTATACAACAACTAGTCTCCCTAAGCTACTTGAAATGCTAAAACTAAATAAAAGTGTAAGCTGGTTATACATTATATACCTCATATTTCCAAGGCAGTCATCGGTGGTTTGTGGTCGAGTGGTCTGGAGCTTTAGGCTTGTTGTTTTGCGAGTTGCAAGTTCGAATCTCCGAGGATACATTCTTTTTTTAAGTTGATTTTTTTCGTTTTCGGCCGATGTTTCCTATACTGAGTTCACCATTTTTGGGCCGTAACGTTCACTGCTCCACGAACGAGTTCGCAAAACGCGCGCGGACTGACACTGACGCGCTAGCGAGTTCTCGTTGGCGTGTTGTTGCCATAAGCACCAACTGCTTGCGGGCAGTGGGCACAGGCCAGAATCAACAGACCCTTGGTCTGCTGCGAACACGCTTTTTACGATACAGGCAAGAGTGAGGCAAGCTCCAAATATGGGGGGAAAGCGCATGCATTTGTGCATCTGCGGTGACGCGGAGGGCGTTCATCTACTGCGTAGGCCTCGGCTAGTGATTGCTGTGATTCCAAGCCGTCCTAGGAGGCTTATTTTACGCATTTTACAGCCGAGAACATGGCATAAGCGCGGTATGACAATTATTGAGATATCGTAAATGACCATCCAACGATACCGTCGGATGTCAAGCATGTTGTTTTACAGAACCGAAACCGAAACTTGTTTGAATGCTAATCTTGGACATCCTCCAATCATGGTGCACCTCCTCCCGACGTCATAGCATTTAGTTGGCGTGGCCTCCACTGACCGCGCATGGTAGTGTTTCTTCTTTGTGCTTTATAAAATAATTACCGACTTATCAACCGGATTAAACGATGAAAAGTGTGTTAATTTGAGCCACTCACGCAGTGCAAGCAAAAACGGGAGCTTGACAAATTCACTTCAGTGTCCCTTTAAGTATGTTTCGGGGTTTTGAATGCGTAGGCATTACAGCTCTTCTGGCGATACTTATCAAATACATTTTTGCCGGTGCATTGAGCTGAAGTTGTCTCGTTCGCTTTCCTGCAAAAACGCTCGTGTGCACGAGATTTGGGTGCACGTTAAAGATCCCCAGGTGGTCAAAATTAAGCCGGAGCCTCCCACTACGGCGCGCCTTATCGCCTGCGTTGCGTCGGCGCCTTAAACCCTACAATCAATCAATCGTTCTCCTTGCTTCCTTAAAGGAGTACTGACAACCAATTTTCGGTGTAATAGTATTACACATTTCGCTTCCTTTACTCAACAGAATACCCTGACTGAAATATGAGCGCCCTGCGACGAGTGGAACATACTTCAATTCGATCTGAAGAATCGCACCGACGGAACAGCATGCAGAGCTATGCGCAGGAAATGGACATCAGCGTGCCATTACTCCGTGAGAGGAAAAAGAAGTGACGCGGCGGTCTGCCTCCAACGCTCATCAGAGACGCCGCTTCACGCGTGCGTCCCGGCGAGCGGCGATTGAACGCGGGCCCGCTCATGAAGTGATAAACGTAGCCAGAGCTACAGGCACAACCGCTGCCCAGAAAAAACACTCTTGCCAAAAGTAAAGTTCCACACGTGGGAAAGGAACCTATAATAATGCCCAGAATCGCAATCGCAACAGAAGCCGGCTTCAGGTCTTTTATTGAAAGCGGCCATCAAATTTCCGCCGCAATGCAAGGCCTAGCGCCTTCAGGCAGCTCATCCGCTCAGCTCCGGCGGCGGCGTGGTCGAAACCACGCCTCCTCCAGCCTTGCGGTGTTTTGACGCCCGCACAAAACGGCGAGGTCATCCCGTGATTCTGTCAAACGCGCCCTCCGTGCTGGAAGCGCGGGAAACCAAAACGGACGATGTTCAGGCGTTCAATGTAATTAATTATCGCTCGCTCAAGTATTTAAAGTGCTGTTTCGGCTTGGCCAGGCTGTTAAGCATTGATAAAATCAATAAAAAAGGAACATAAAATTCTGGTGTCAGTACTTCTTTAAGCGGGAACCGCAAGGCGCCTTTTTGCACGCTATTCGTGCGCGTCGGCGTTGAGCGTGCGATTTTTTTGACGCCCGCGTCGATGACTCCGCGCGCGCGGCAGCTTCTGCCTCACCAGCCTCACTCAGAAATTGACGCGCGGCGCGCGCGGCAGTGGGAGGATCCTGACGACTTGCGCCAATGGGGAGGCGCGCGTCTCATGGCGGCAGTTTCGAAGCGCTCGATACAGCGACATGTTTAGGCTTACCACTCCGGCAGATATTGCATGGGCGCTTTCACTGGCGGCGCGGATGATGTTTTATAGTGCTCTTTTTGCCCCCATTATAAGCTCCTTTATCGCACGAGCAACTTCGTGCGTGCCTCGAGCGGAATTTCTAAGAGCGCCTAGAAGCGGCCGCTCGACCTCCCGACACCACTACGCGGCCGAAGCCGCCGCCTTGTTTCCGCCGCCGGCCGCGCCGCGCGCAGCGTGCGGGTGGTTCCGTGGCTGCGTCAACGCGCCGGTAGCGTGCGCGGCGCGTTTTCGCGGGCAGAAAACACTTCACGCGGTTCACGCTTTAGTCTTATGGCTCTCCTTGTGTTCGTAACCTGCTGCGCTTCAACTTGTTTACGTGTTTGCATGGTCGACTGCTGTGAGGCGACAAAGAAACTGGTGGTACAGCGACGTAAAAGGCTCCTTCCCTCACTAATTACGTCAACATGAAACGCGCCGTCACTAAAAGCCACTACCTCGAAATCGGCGTTCTCGTTGGCTGTGCGGAGACGTGGTCTCCTCTTAAAGGGCTACTGAAGTGCTTTTAAAACCGGGCAAAACTGTGCTTTTTACAATTATTACAATGGACAGTTTATGCCTGTAAAGTTTTTATCGTCATTTTTAGCTTGGGGAATGCGGTATTCGTCGTTAAAGTTTACCCTACGCCCCGCCCACTGCTCCCCGCTGCATCTCCGGAAGAGCGAGAAACTGAGAGGCAGCGACCGGAAGTGGCGTCATATTCGGAAGGCGGCCAGTGACGTGCGCCGCCGCTTCGCTGTGCCCCAGTTTTCTGGGCGAAGTTCCGAGTTAAGCAGGCGTGTAATCTGCACTTTAATAATCGCCATTGCCTAGAGTTGCTTCCGCGTCGATTTTTAACCGTAATGCTATTGTGTGATTCCCTAATGCGACTCCAATATTAGAGATTTCCTACCCGAGCGCCCGTGGCTACTACATTGCCTTCACGAATATAGTCGCGGGGCCGGCCGTGTCGTCGGGTGCTCTGTGCTGCATACGCGAAACGACGGGCTCAAACAAATACGGAGGTACCCCAAGTTCCCGGTCCATTATTATAAGGGAATTAGAAAATTTCGGGGACCACAGCGCTCTAGGCTTCCGGAACTTCTTGCTCGTTTTCCCGATCAACGTTGTTGTCTGTGACGACAGCTTAGCTGAATAGCTAGATTTTAAGAAGAAATCAAGCAAGCTGAAAACATGAAGCGTTTTCTGCGCGCGGATGCGCTTCGCTCACTCGCCGTTCGTGCGCCGTACGGGCATGCACGCACAGCGCACGAAACGGCTCGCACCACACATGCCGCGGCAGCGACCGCTCTTCGCTGCCGTCCAGAATCAAGGCCGTCGCGAAAAGCAAGGTAAACGTCAAGAGAGGATGATAGTGTGGTGAAAAATTGTGTTAGGGATTGATATCCAAGGTGATTTCGAAAGAGGTGATCGAATTTCTATCGCGATGCGGAGCGCCGACCGGTCGCGGAGGCTCGTCGACGGCCGCAAACGAACCTGCCCGAGCACGAGTTGCGGCGAGAGGCCGATGGATGGCGTTACCTGCGCGCACGAATGACCACAACGCCGATTGCTACAATCACTACCAACGTAGGAATAAGGTTCCACATGCGAGAAAGGGGATGATAGTGTGGTGAAAAAACTTGTATTGTGGGCTGAACATATTCAGATGATTTTTTCCCATATGCACGACACTTGTCGATTTCAATGAGTTCATTGATCACATTCGAAGTTGCATCTACCAACCCGCAATTGCCTTCAGGCTAGACTGAGCATGTGAACAACCCAAACAAACAAACAAAAAAAGCGAGCCAGGCACCATATCCGGGGATATGGCCATCTGCTTTAAAGAGAACACACAGGAAACAAAGCTTTGCTCCGTGAACTTCACTTCCAGAGTGCAGTAAAGCTCTGAAAGTGCCCTGCCGCAGTGGTTCAGTGGTTAGGGTCCTTGGCATACTGAGCCGGAAGACCCGTGGTCGATTCTTGTAGCAGGTGCCGTGTTTCCATAGGAGCGAGATGCAAGAACACGTGTTGGCTGTGCGGTATCAGTGCACATTAAAGGGCCTCGGGTGGTTATCCGGAGCCCTCCTCTAACAGCGCCTTCATAGCCAGAGTCGTTCTGCAGCATTAAAGCCTATACCCGAGCCAAGCCAGTCATGAAATGTTTGCAACAATACATGCATTTAACTGGAATCATGGCACTGAAAAGAGGAATTGCGCTCGGTTGTCGCACGCAGAAACTACACAACGTGCCGCAGTGAGGGAAGTGTGCTTTCCCACAACGCGGTGATGGTACACTAAGACGCTACAAGCATGCCAAGAGTTTCGGGCACATTCAATCGCGATTGAGTCAATCCGGATCGCCCCGCACTGGGCACCTTGAGTAATCTTGGTGACGGTATTGGCGACGCCCTGGAACCTGAGCCCCCTAATATAAGTTAATTTTTGTTACCTACCGTGATGAGGTGTTTAAAGGTCGAGGGTTAGAAACCACAACGGTGGCCGTCGGAGCCCAAGTCAAGCTCCGGCATGTGGGCTCCCTATCTGTTTAACAGGCAGGGAGCTCTCGGACCTCTTCAGCCATCACGGTAAGGCTGATGAAGAAAGTGCCCCCGGCCCCTGCTTCTTTTACATGCCATATGGTAAATCGTAAAAAAAGAAATGACATCGTGAGTTACTGAAATGCTCTGCATTTAAAATCGAAGGAATTAAACATGGAGGAAGAAATGACTGACTGCAACGGCTTACTTGCACGAATGCTTTGCTCTGTGAACAGCATGCACTCGCCATTTGTACAAGTGCGGCACACGCACACACAGCTGGCTGGCGCCGCATCTTTTCAAAGTGCTACGAGTTGTGCCGCGCCTCCGCCAGATGGCGCCACGGGGCCCGCGACCGAAAGAAGACGCAGTGAAACATCCCCCTCGCGAGGGGCACGATCAAATGCAGAGCATTTCCGGGGGCACACGACGTTAAGTAGTTTGCGTTACGTTAATGTTGTTGCACTTGTGGCAACTGCTGACGAGAGAGCGCTCGTCAGCAGTAATTTGAATGAGTCAACGATATAAGGCGCGTTCGTAGCGTCCCATTCTGTGTCGGCTTTGTGGCGCAGTGGGTAGAGCACCATGTACATTGCGTTCCGCCCGCAGGGTCGAGGGATCGAAACCGGGCGCCGGATAGTATTTTTTTTTATATAGTAGGGAGGGGTGCGGACAACGACGGTGCGGACTACGGACGTCAACGCGGGTGACATCGTGAGTTACTGAAATGCTCTGCATTTAAAACTGTGTTAAGGATAGTCGTTCGCAATTGTAGAGATAGCAGCGACCAACTATCTCCCATGGTGCTAAGCCTAAAGTTCCCAACATCAGCGGCGACTCCGTGCAACCTGAGCCGGCTGGACCTATTGGGGAAGGCGTTCTAAAGCTCGTCGGGGACCAGCGTGCTGCGCTTGGGTTCCTCTACCTTTTAAGGGGACGACCAACGTTCGGCTACCCTATTCTAAAACATGCGTATGTGCAGCAATGCCACGTTCCGCTGACTGGCCGAGCAGCGACCCGGCACCAGCACCTCTGCGCGACGCAGCGACCGGCGGCGGCCGCACTGCCTGTGCGCATCGCAGGCCGCTGCACAAAGCTTGTTGCCGCCTGTCGAACTGTAAAAACAAAGTTCCACATTCGAGGATGGGGATGATGGTGAGTTTAAAAATTGTGCCATGAATTGTGACTAGCGCTGGTAGTGAAAGCGGCGAACCAATATCTGCGCAACTTCCCTGCACCCGAAAAACAAGTCGGCCATGAGTTGTCGGGGGAGAACCACTTTCTAAAGCTCGCCGCGAGCGAATATGTTGCGTTTATACTTCCATCAGGCTCTCCTATTCTAAGGAAAGATTGTGTGAGCCCTCCATTCACCAGAGGACCTTCTAGCCCGTATCTGAACGGGAACAGAATGAGATCTTCAGGACGAGCGGTCACCGCAGCGCCGGCCCTTCCGAATATGACGTCATCTAACGCCACCCAATCGCGAAAGGCAGCCAGGGCTCTCACCACGCCCGCGGGCAGGGGTCGTTTGTTCTGACGAAAAAAGACGGTTTGGGTGTATTTACACATAAAATAAACATGTTTTTCGTATTCAGCGTCAAGAAAAACATAATGTAATGCCCCTGTCGGGTACCGCGGGGTCGCAGCGCAACGCAAGAGAGAAAGCACCTGTGTGGCAGGCTTTAGGAATCGAACTGCCCGTGCCGTGCTGGCGCTCCAAGCCCGTGCCGCTCGTTTCTTTATTCTCATCTTTCATAGCCGGCGCTAAGGCGCCGGCTAAGAGCGCCAACCAGAGGGCGCTACACGGCCCCCCACCCAGACGGAATGTCGAACTTAACGCGACGGCGAGGCGGGCGGGCGTTGGTTTTGGGGGCGAGCAGTGGAGTGTTTAGGCCTGCGCTGTCTGCGCGGAGTTCGTTGGGTGGCATCTCGAGGTAGGCCGGTTTGAGGCGGTCCAACGAGACGACTTCTGCGCGGCCATTCAAGAGGATGGTGGCGGACTTCTGGGTCTTGTTAAGGACACGGTACGGCCCATCGTAGGAGGGGGTAAGAGGCGCCTTTACAGCGTCCCGCCTGAGGAAAACGTGTGTCGAAGACGCCAGGTCGGGATGCACAAAGATGCGGTGGTCAGAAGACCGAGGAGGGACCGGTCGCAGGTGCTGCATGCAGTCCTGCAGGCATTGGAGGTACTCAAGCGGCTGGGGCGAGGAGGCCGTAGGGACGAACAAATCGCCAGGAAGCCGCAGGGGTGCGCCGTAGACAAGTTCAGCAGTTGAACAGCCGAGGTCGCGACGAAGGACGGCACGCAGGCCAAGAAGCACTACAGGAAGGTGATGAACCCAGTTCTCTCTATCCAGGCGCGCAGTGAGATCACTTTTTAGCTGGCGATGGAGCCGCTCAGCGATGCCGTTGGCACAGGGATGGTATGCCGTGGTGCGGCAGTGTTTAGTGCCAAGCAAGCGGCTGAGGGAAGTGAACAGAGTACATTCAAACTGCCTGCCTCGATCCGTGGTAACAATGCCGGGGCAGCCGAAACGGCAAACCCATGTCGAAACGAAGGCTTTTGCGACCGTTTCTGCCGTGATGTCCGGAATAGGTACTGCTTCGGGCCAACGGGTGAAGCGGTCAATCATTGTGAGAATGTACCGGCAGTCACGGGAGGAAGGAAATGGTCCGACCAAATCAAGATGCACTTGGTCAAAGCGACAGCTAGGTGGCAAAAAAGGCTGCGTTGGGGTATTCGTGTGGCGGGTCACCTTGGCTGTCTGACAAGCGAGGCACGAACGGACCCACTGGCGGACATCAGTGTTGATGCTCGGCCAGACGTACCGCTGTGTAATGAGGCGCTCCGTGGCTCGGATGCTGGGGTGGCAGATGCCGTGGAGCGAGTGAAACACAGCACGACGAAAGGCAGCCGGAACGAAGGGTCGAGGCGCCGCCGCTGACATGTCACACCACAGTGAGCCAGGCACGAACGGATGAGGCACAAGTTGTAGACGAAGGGAACCCGGCTGGTCCCGCAGTGCTTGCAGCTCAGGGTCTTCAATCTGCGCCTGAGCTAGGCGTTCCCAGTCCACAGCAGATGCAGCACTGCCGATGGAGGTAATGCGTGAAAGCGCGTTAGCAGCCTCGTTGTCGGTACCTTTGATGTGCCGAATGTCCGTCGTAAATTCCGAAATATAGGCGAGCTGACGGAGTTCCCGTGCGACGTACTTGGAGGAGTTCGTACGGAAAACGTACGCCAGAGGCTTATGGTCCGTAAGAACGTGAAAGGACTGGCCCTCCAAGAAGTGCCGGAAGTGCTGGATGGTGGCGTAAATGGCGAGCAGCTCACGACCAAAAACGCTGTAGCGCGTCTCGGCAGGTTGGAGCTTCCGAGAGAAGAAACCCAGCGGGTGCCACTCAGAGTCGATTCTCTGCTGGAGAACAGCGCCGATTGCAACGCTGGAAGCATCCACCATGATGCGAGTGGGGACGTCGGTTCTCGGGTGGATGAGAAGCACCGAATCGGCAACGGCTTGTTTAGCAGCGTTGAAAGCGGCTTGAGCTTCGGGAGACCAGGAAATCGCGGAGGAGGAGCTCTTGGTTGTGCGAAGAAGCTCAGTCAGTGGATGCAGAAGCTCGGCGCAGTGGGGTATGAAGCGTCGCGAGAAATTCACCAGGCCCAGGAACTCACGAAGGTGGCGGAGGCTGGTAGGTTCGGGGAAGTCCTTCACGGCTTGAACGTGAGAGGGTAAAGGACGAATTCCCTACGCCGAGATGTGATGGCCCAGGAACTCGAGCTCGGACGTCCCGAAGACGCATTTCTGGGCATTGACAACCAGGCCAAATTGTTGAAGGCGTTCAAAGAGTTCTCGGAGGTGACGCTCGTGATCTTGTGGAGTAGGACTCGCGACTAGGATGTCATCGATGTACGCGAATACAGCCGGAAGGCCGCGCGTCACCTCGGCAATGAACCTTTGAAATGTTTGGGCTGCGTTGCGTAGCCCAAAGGGTATGCGCACATACTCAAACAAGCCGAAGGGTGTAGTGATGGCCGTCTTCGGGATATCGGCAGGCTCGACGGGGATTTGGTGATACGCTTTGACAAGGTCCACTTTGCTAAAGATTGTGCACCCTTCCAAGTGGCTTGTGAAATCGTGGATGTGGGGTAGGGGATAGCTGTCGTGGACAGTCTGAGCGTTGAGCGCTCGGTAATCGCCGCACGGACGCCAGTCTCCACTTTTCTTAGGAACCATATGCAGTGGAGACGCGTGGTTGCTGGACGATGGGCGGATAATACCGAGTTCCAGCATGTGCTCGAATTCACGTTTAGCAGTCGCCAGACGCTCACCGAAGAGGCGACGCGGACGAGCTGCGACTGGTGGACCACGCGTGACGATGTGGTGGGTAACGCATGTGCTTGGGCGGCTGCTTTAAGTTGCAGGGTCTCGTAACCTCAGGCAAGTCTTCGAGGATTCTTGCGTACGGGCATGAGGGAAGCAGCGTGCGGATGCTAGTTGGAGCGACAGTAGACAGTACGCCCAAGATGGAAAGGCGCGTCTTGCTGTCAATCAGGCGATGGTGACGCATGCTGACGTCTAGGTCAAAGTGGGTGAGGAAATCGGAGCCGAGGATGGGCTGATTGACGTCGGCTACTACGAAGACCCACCGGAAGGCACGCCGCAAACCAAGGTCGAAGGTGAGGGACCGCAGACCATACGTGGCGATAGAGGTAGAGTTCGCTGCACGAAGAGTAGGCCCAGGTGACTTAGAAGTACGCTACATCCTTGGTGGCTGGCAATACACTGACCTCAGCACCCGTGTCTACAAGGAAGCGCAAACCAGAAATACGATCCGTCACCAGGAATAAGGAATGGAACACGCACTTCACTAGGCCCACAGATAAAACAGCCCGGCGCAGCCGGGCGGCAAAATCAACACATAAATAAACAAACCCAATGCATGCTTCGCGGCATTAGCCCCCCCCCCCCCCCCTTTAAGAGTTCATTGACCCGATGATAAAATAAAACGACAGTCCAAACAAACAACAAAAAAAACAGCGTAAGTAGACGTTCTGCCATAACTCTAGGTGTATTGTATTCATTCCATTTTTAATTCCTTGTTAGTTAACCGGCACAGACGCACTTCGCGCAGGTTTCAAGAAAGGAAACTACAGACGTCTTGCCGGTGATAAGCGCGCAAGAGGTCTATAATGCTTGGGAATTTGTACGGCGCATGACGTCTAAGTGCATTTATCTGTTACCACTCTAGCGCTTGAGCAGACTCGTAGCGCATATCCCTCTTTCCTTTTCTACTCAGTACCTTCTCTGAACTCAATGAAGGATAAGCGCTTTTTTCTCGGTCTCTACATTGTAATTCTCAGACAACGCCTTCTTATTCCCGCGGTGATCTGCACTGGAGCTGCCTAAGTGTACCGCCGAGTGCAAATGCTTCAAATCGTCTTGAAACCCCAAAAGCGCAAACTCACAACGTTTAACCACATATTGATCCAGGGCGTGTGTTGCATCTGTTGTCACTCAGGCTACTCTAACAAGGCATAACCACCTTCAAGTGCCTGGTCAGTGTCATAAAGGCCAGTACCACTCACTCTGTGGCTGGCGACAGCCGAATCAAGGGGTCGTGATGCGATAACGTTTTGCTTCACTGTCGAAAAAATCCCAAGTGCAGACTGAACTCGCCACAACCATCAAACCACCACGCCGGAACGCACGCCGATCAACGAACGCCCGCGGAGCTCCCCTGCCGTGGTTTGAACCGTGGCGACACCGACCGGAGCGGGCGGAAACTATAATGGCAAACTGTTCGCATGGCGACGCAGTGAAACATCCCCCTCGCGAGGGGCACGATCAAATGCAGAGCATTTCCGGGGGCGCACGACGTTAAGTTGTTTGCGTTACGTTAATGTTGTTGCACTTGTTGCAACTGCTGACGAGAGAGGGCTCGTCAGCAGTAATTGGAATGAGTCAAGGATATAAGGCGCGTTCGTAGCCTCCCATTCTGTGTCGGCTTTGTGGCGCAGTTGGTAGAGCACCATGTACATTGCGTTCCGCCCGCAGGGTCGAGGGATCGAAACATGGCGCCGGATAGTATTTTTTTTATATTGTGTAGGGGGAGGGGTGCGGACTACGACTACGGACGACTACGGACGTCAACGCGGGTGACATCGTGAGTTACTGAAATGCTCTGCATTTAAAAGGCGGCCAGGTTGTAAGGCGAGGTCACATGCCGCCATCAGTGATCTCGCGTAGCGTTTCCCGACCAGCTGCATGGGGAAGTGCGGTGACGGGCGCGGTGCTGGAAAGTGCGATGGTACCAGCAGGTAGACGAGCTTCGAGGGCTGTGCGAGCAAGAACCGCCCGGGAAAGGCGAACGACGGCTAGGACGTGGGGAGGAGCCGCATCGGCGACCAGAGGACGTCCGAAGCGCTTCAATGGAAGCGGCGAGTTGATCGATCCGAGTGTCTAAGCGGGACACGGCCGATGACTCTGCTGTCGAAGCGAGGGGGGCGACTGAAGGAGAAGTCGCGTCGTGAACTCTATCAGCAAGCTCGGCGGCGCGGTCGAGGGTCAAGTCCCCTGCAGCAGCTAAAACGATGCGAGTGGACTGTGGCAAGCGCTGCAGAAAGAGCTCTTTTAAAAGTGCACCGTTCGAGTCCACGTTGCTCGCGCCTACGAGCTGTCGCATGGTGTTGAGCAGCTGGGAAGGGCGGTGATCTTCAAGCTCTTCGTGGGTGAGCAGGTGCCGGAGGCGCGCGCTCTCGGACGCCGTGGTTCGGTCCAGAATACTCTGTTTCAGCCGCTGGTACGGAGCATCGTTCAAAGGTGCACCGATGACGTCTGCCACTTCATTAGCCACCTCCGGCGGTAGGTTGCAAAGTAAGTGGCGAAACCAAGTAGTCTCCGAGGTGACGCGGTACAGATCGAAGACGGCTTCGACCTGGGCGAACCAAACGTGTGGGTTCTTGCGCACGAAGGTGCGCAGACGGAGCTGTATGACTGCGACGTCCGGCGGCCGCGAGGAAACGTCAGGCAAAAGAGGGCCTGAGGGCGCGAGGTTGCTGGGGTCGGTCATGTCTTAGTCTGGGTCACCACTGTCGGGTAGCGCGGGGTCGCAGCGCAACGCATGAGAGAAAGTACCAGCGTGGCAGGCTTTAGGAATCGAACTGCCCCTGCCGTGCTGGCGCACCAAGCCCGTGTCGCTCGTTTCTTTATTCTCGTCTTTCATAGCCGGCGCTAAGGCGCCGGCTAAGAGCGCCAACCAGAGGGCGCTACACCCCCAACAAAATTTTTTTTGAAAAGCTCTTCACCAGCCCTTTAAGCAGGGATGCGCACCTGCTCCTCATTCGCCGCTCTGCCACGGGGCAAATGTGGACACACTAAGCGCACCTTAAGTCAGCCAGTACAGTGGAGGAGCGTGGCGTCCCGACAATAGAGAGTTTACCATAGCGGCTAGCGGAGGCTCACCCTACGGCGGCGGGTTAGCGGGGCCTGACTGCGCATGCGCGCGCGGGGAGTGCGAGGAGGTTGCCCCTCAGCGGAGGGAACGAGCGGGCATGGCGAAGACAGGCCGCGCGGAACTAATCCACCCCACCGTAACGAATTTGCACTCCCCAGTCGGGCCCCGCTACCCGCCGCCTCAGCGTTAGCGGACCGTACCCGGCATGCTAAAACTCTCTAATGTGCCGGTCTCGCACTCCGGTGCCCCGTGTGCAATTCCCGCCTTGGACAAAATATGCCAATCATTTTCAATTGCGGAGCACATTAAGGGCCGCCGCGCTTGTCGTCGTAGGTCGTCCGGGGTCACGGTTCCAGCCCCCGTAGTCACGCGGCGTCACGCGCCCAAACGGAAGCTTCAAAACATCCCCTCTTCCCCTGGTCGGGATCTTACCTGGGTCCCTCCCGTTACAAAGCCGATGTCACTCGCATTTCGCCACGGAGTTACACGTTACTCGTATGCGAAGTGTTGGGGGTGACATTTGCGCGGCGCCGTTGCCGCGCAGTCTGCCGTTGCTACGCCGCAGAAACGTACACAAAAATATAAACAAACAGTTACGAGTTAAAGTATTAATTACACCAAATTAATGAGAGCAATCCAGTGTCTCTTTATAGGCCATTTCCTGCGCTACAGCGTCGTCGTCTCTTGAATACTTTAGGTACCAATGCCAGGCTGATATTGGAACTAGTCAAGAAAGTGCGCCATAGCCCCTTTGGTGGATCACTGCTCCGCACTTCAGTTTTCAGGTCAAGTAGAACCCCTTTATTTTTGAAATAAATTACTTGTCCCCAAGAAACATAATACTTACAGGAAAATAAAACGCAAAACGGACAGAGAAAGAACCACAAAGAAGCGTTTTCTTGTTCGCTTTTTTGTATGAATTTTGTGCTGGCAGCATTATGGTTTTTCAACTGGGCGGCACCCTCACACGTTTAGGTTACAGGAACCTTTGTGATGAATGTCATGTCAGACCGGGCGTCTCCGATGTGTAATTATTCTTTCCGCCATCGGCAATTTGTGGCATCTTCTGATGTAGACGGTGAGAAACGATGCCCGATTTTGGGTCCATGATTAAAATTTTTGTACGTGCATTAACTGACTTTTATAGTCAGACGCCCCAAAAAAACAACGATCAAGAAATCGAAGTCATTCACGCTATTCATTGGTTCAAGTTTGCCCACACTTCTAAGCGTTCACGCGTCCTCAGTGTAAAATATTTATTTATTTATTATTTATTTATTTAGTACCCACAGCGCCTTGCGGCATTAAAGTGGGGGGGGGGGGGTGTACAAATAGGCAGTCACAAGAAGTACTTATCAGCAAGCAAGAAAGCAAGTTATAAGAGAACGCATATATACATTTCAAATAGCTGAGGACATGCCACGAAAAAATACTGCATTATTACAATAATTCAGAAAAAGGCACTCACAAGTACTTTACACAAGCGGGAATCGAAGGTTCAAAAAACGACAAAGCAATGGAAAGGGCATATAACATTTTCGATAGCCCTCAGACACACCACGTGAAAAGACGGCATTGGTACGATAATTGAAAAAACAGTGCGTTCGGCGAGGCTGCAAAAATGCAATTCATGTATTACAAGAAGCAATTACACAATAGTAAGCGCACTTGACAGGTGATTTGAGGAAACAGCAAAACCTGCGCTGTAGCAAACACATGACAATGTTAGTTTAGGCCTTCGAATGACGTAACTGTGGACAGGAACGTGTTACTAGAATGGTGTACAAACACGGAAGAAGGTAATCTGTTCCACTGACGAATGGTTTAAGGAAAAAATTAGTGAAAGAACGCACTAGATTTACAATCTATCTCACGAACTTTATAAATATGGTCTATGCGGGCGGATATGTGATGAGGCGGGAAAATATACGATTCGCGCGGCATACCATTCTGTGAAAAATAAACTTCATAAAATAATTTTAAGCGAAATACAGTTCTGCGATGCTCAAGTGATTCCCAATTCAGTAAGTTCAAGCGGGTATTTCTACTAAAACTTGTCTCTTTTGCCAATTTTTCTAACATATACCTGGTGGCGAGGCTTTGAAGTTTTTCTAATTTAGCTTTGTCAAGCAGGGTTGGCGGGTCCCATACCGTGCAAGCATATTCGAGTATAGGCCGTATGTTTGTTTTGTACAATATTTCTCTGGCAGTTTGCGGAAAGGTGCTTGTGTTGCGGCGCAGAAAACCTAATGTCCTTGAAGCCTTACGGGTAATATAATCGATGTGTCTGTGCCAGCACAGTGTTGATGTAAAGTAAACTCCTAAGTATTTAAATTCCCTTACACACTTTAATGAGCAATCTCTTATTTTATAAGTTGGGTAGTGGACTTTTTCTTTTCTGGTAAACCTAATAAAGACAGTTTTTTTCCAGGTTTAATGACATGCCCCATTTTTCGCACCAAGTATTAATCTTGTTCAGATCATTTTGAATTACGTGGGTATCACTTTTACAAGAAATTTTCCTGTACAGCACACAATCGTCAGCGAAGAGCCTCATGGATGATGTAATGTTATCACTGATATCATTTATATAAAGCAGAAACAACAAAGGCCCCAAGACCGATCCCTGGGGCACCCCTGACGACACAGCTGAGGTATGAGAGGCTGCACCATTGATGATTACATATTGTTGTCTACCGGTAAGGTACGCTGAAAGCCATGACAAAGTATTTGGGGTGATACCATAGAAGGACAGTTTTTTCAATAACAGTTTATGTGGTACTACATCAAATGCTTTTCTAAAATCTAAGAAAATGCAATCAACAGATTCACGACCATCAAGTGTTAGTGCGATATCATGCGTGAACTGTATGAGTTGAGTGACGCAAGATAAACTCTTCCGGAATCCATGCTGCGATGGGTTAAACAAAGCGTTTCGTCGGTTGCCCGGTGCTACTTCTGAGAAAGCACGGCATTAGCGCCGTGGCTGCTCGTTATAATGTCTGCTCGCCAGAACAAACACAACACTGCAGCACTGAACGCTATACGCATTGTTTGCTTCTACGAGCACCCGATTGCTCAAATGTTTCTTGTAGAGGCAGGCATCAAAATAAGGGCCGTATCTTCAACACGACGGCCGCAAAGACCTCAGGCTGCCAAAGCTCGTCTCCTCGCAAACATTTGCCCCTCTTCAGTCCACTTCCCCCGACCATGCACCACCTCAACCTTTTACCTTCTTTCGATAAAGGAGGAGTGCGGAAAAACCAAGTCCACGTCCGCATCAATATGGTGAAGTTACACGACGTTTTGCGTTAGAAGTGAAGGGTTTATATCCGGCTGTCTGAAAGCACGAGAGCTCAAATATGACTAATACGAAAGCGCTCACTTGTTCAATGTTTACTGGGTGCATGAGCTTTAGTGTTTACTCGGTGTGCAAGTTAAGAAATAGCCACTAGCGGTACCCATGTGGTATTCCAACGTTTGTGCTTTAACGCGTACACGCGGAGCTCTACACTTGTAGCACATACTTGAAAAACAAAATGTATTTCACGTGGTACCAATGTTACGCCCCATTCTTGGAAGGAGATACCACAATTTCTACCCAGAACTCCTTGTGGTTATGGAAGTGCGATGGTTGGGTAGTGCACCGAAGTTTCATTTTTTAAGGCAACGTCAAAACTCGGGAGCGTAATTCTTTATACCATGTAGAAGTTTCCCCTCCTGCAAACGACGATGACAAAGAAGCAGACTGTTCCTAAACATTCACCTACTGTCCCCTAGTGTCAACAATAGAAAACTTCCCACGCTGATACCCGCTGTACGCACTGTAGGCTTAGGAACGCCGGGATTCCGCGTACCGAAAAGCGCTGGCGAGGTCCTGCTGATTTAATTGGTGACATTGCGATTAAATTACCAGGATTGCATAAACGTGCTCTAAGGATCATAGAATTCAATCTAATGGGATCATTAGACATTGTTTATAACTCACGTCAGTGACCCTTCAACTCACTTAAGTTTATTGCTGTAAAACATGCGAGATAATGTCCTCAAAAGGTGGTCCTCTCTGTTACGTCGTGCACCTGGTAATGGCCTGGTTCTTATAGAAAAACCTACTTTGCAAATCTAACACACACACAAATTACTTGCACCAACGAACGGTGCCACAGGAAGTAACACACTGACGAACCCACTCCAACACCTCTCCCCACACCGGTTTTTCAGCGCAAGTTTTATTTATGCATTATTTTAACTAGGCCAGCTCGCTGTGATGATAAATACGTTACTCACATCCATACTAAAGCAACGTGTTAGGGCCACGGTTACCTTCAGGTGCAAGTAACATGCCACCATTACATAAAAATAAAGTATATTGGCTTTGTGGGTATACCCATTCTTTATTAGTAACTAGAAAAAAATGCCGCAGCTTCAACTGGTGGTGCAAGGCTGGAGAAACAGCAGAGCTGGCGGCCTCTCTCCGTTCGTCGGCGACCCGGCCGTTGCTACTGACATGGATTTTTTCCGAACTTGCTGCTGAAAGACTGGCAGGCTCGCATTGTTTTGTCCGAACCTTTCAGATCTCCTCCAAAGTGTACCGCGTTAGCACTCGCTAGAACCAGCGGCAACCGGCTTCGAGAACTTGGCGTGAACTGGTTAAGACAAGAGCACGCAAGAGATCATTGATTGATTGTGGGGTTTAACGCGCCGACGCAACGCAGGCGATGAGGCGCGCCGTAGTGGAGGGCTCCGGATTAATTTTGACCACCTGGGGATCTTTATCGTGCGCCGAAATCTCGTACACACGGGCGTTTTTGCTTTTCGCCTCCATCATAAAAGCGGCCCCCGCGGCCGGGAATCGAACCCGCGACCTCGTGCTCAGCAGCGCAACGCCTTAGCACGCAAGAGATCACGCCACGAACGTTGGACAGAGTGTTCTCGTAGGTGGAGTTGTACGATACCGGGCGCTCGTCACGATGCGTACTCTCACTTGCACTCGGCATTTTTTTTTCTTTTTTATGTGCCCCTCACATCACGCCCACGCGCAAGCCTGCACGACGCCTGGCGCTCCTCACGAGGCGCACGCTCACGAGCGTTCGGAATTTTCTTAGTATTTGTTTCAGTTCATGGATGGCGCAACGAAAAGGTTGACCAGCTCTGGGCTCAGAACAAGCCTTCAACGTCGGCTACCGGGACTTTTTGCGGCGAATCACCGTTTCGCTTTCAGAAAGGATCCGCTACTTAGGAAAGTTGCCTTCGACACAAGCCAGTTTACTCCCCGATACAGCTGTATATCAGCGGCCGCATTCGGTAAATATTCTAGTACAATAGTTGTCTTGCATATTCGCTGAAAAGCAAATGTCATCTTATTCAACATCACTACCTCGAATTATTTCTCAGCATTGCTCCATCGCTTGTGTTATGTATTTCAGGCTGTGTTGTGCTGTTCATAGTGTTACATAAATATAGTTTTTTGTTATTTTAGATTCCAGGCATTAACTCGCCCCCTCCGCTGAATCAAATGATATAAAGCCGAGAATCTGACAGCCGCCACTCGTTACTGGAGATCGTCAGAGCAATTATTTCTTGGCCCACACCCTCAACGGTGCAGATCGGCCCAGTTGTGGGCGGCGCAAACCACAAGTTTCCCCTGTGGTATTTCGATGACTTTCCTTTGTTTTCACAATTGGTTGCAGCTAGGGCTGTCAAGCTTACGAAACTTCTACAGTCAAACCTTGTAGCGCACGAAAACATTCATGTTATCCCTTTTACCCTACAGTTTAATCTCTCGCCTTTCTCATTAAAAATAGTAATACCAGGAATCAGGTACTGAAAAAATACTGCTAAGTTTCGCGGACTCTCACCTTGCAATTGCACCTACTATTTGGACAGGTGAATCCAACTTCCTTCTATGAAGTAACTTGTGCCTACGCATATTTATTAAGCCACTTGTGCTCACAGCTACGCAAAAAAAGGCAAAACAGATACGTGTGCCTGCCAGGGATCGAACCTGGGACCTTCCGCGTGTTAGGCGGATGTGATAACCACTACACCACAAGCACCTGCTGTCGCTGTTACCCCGAAAGGCGCATCTCTTGGCTGAATTATTTCACCCTGACCTACTTTCGCAACCGGTTGCTCCTGTCCCACTGGCGCCGGTGCATATCGCAACCGTCGCGCTCAGACACGCGGAACTTCCATAGGAGCGATGCTAGTTGATGGCAGCCTGTGTACGCGGCAGGGTAACAGAGCAAAGGGAAGTGGCGCATAACTCCATACACATCCCTTCGCGCACCTTTCTAACCCTAACTCTGCACTTAGTGGTGCAAGACCGTGGCCGGATGCCGAATCTCCATACAAAGCACATAGAAGATTTTCACATGCCTAGTATGTGTCGCCGAACCCCGGAAGGTTCTTTAACGTCGATTTTTACCTGGGAAGAATTTTTTCCGGGTGAACTAGGACCCCAAGCTCGTTAACAGGTTAACCGGTACCTGCATCAGCGCGAAAATGCATAATCTCGAAAACTTAAAGCATTAAACCGTTATAATCGCAAACATGCAAACTATTTGTTAAGGTAAATTTCGTAAAACAGGCGTTAGAAGAAAAGAGACTAAAAATAAACTAACGAGATAAAAAAACTCAATTACCCCTCTGTCGAAACGACAACGGTGGCAGAATGCGAAGCTTTCTGGTCAGGACGGTGTGCTGCACTACTCTTGTTCTATTTAGTGCTTTACTAACACGGGAATTCCATGGCTTTCCCTAGCATTCAACCATCGTGGTCATTACACCGAGGGGTGCATTTTCTGTTTATCAGTGCGTAGCATTCTTTTCTCAGTTCTTCCACAGCCGGGACGGTGTAACGGCCTGCATATGCACAAAAAGAAATATTTGGCGGAAGTAACCCATTTTATAATTATGCCATCGCAAATGGAGATAATTGGTGGAACGGTATTTTGAAAAACCAAATAATGAGAAAAAAGAAATAACAAAAATTTCGCAAAAAATGAACTTATGAAATCGAAAATACGAATCTTGTTCATCTCCTCCGAAAACGCAGATAAAATAAAAATGACCGAAAAAGAATGATCCAAATATGAATAAAACAATGGCTAGCATGACCAAACCTTGCAACGGCCTACATTCCCACAAAAATACACAACTGGCGGAAGTAACACCTTCAGTCGTTATAATAGCGTACATGGAGATAATTCCCCAAGGAACTTCTAAAAAAACAAAAAAAATGAGAAAAATAGGAAACAAACATTTTGCAAAAGGTATGACGAAATAAAAAATCTGAATCTTGTACATCTCTGAAATACAAGGACTAAATTAAATACGCCCGGATAAGAACGACGGAAATACAAATAAACGAATGGCGAAAACGAGCAAACCACGTAAGGCCATGCAGTTCCACAAAAATGCTCAAGAGGCAAGAGTAACACATTTAATAGCTATAATAGCGAGAATGGAGAGAATTTGTAGAACGGAGTTTGAAAATACCAAAATATAGAAAAATAGACAAAATGTTTTTACAGAATAACGACGAATTTAAAAATATGCATCTTATACCGGTATGTTACCTGCATCTTACCGGTACTCACCTACGGGGCATAAACTTGGAGGCTCACTAAGAGGTTCAACTTAAATTGGGGACGGCTCAGCGAGCAATGGCGCGGAAGATGATAGGTGTAACATTAAGAGAACAAGAGAGAGGCGGAGTGGGTCAGGGAACAAACGCGTGTTGAGGACATACTAGTAGAAATTAAGAAGAAATGGACGTGGGCAGGGCATGTAATGCGAAGACAAGATAACCGCTGGTCTTTAAGAGTAACAGAGTGGATCCCTAGAGAAGGCAAGCGTAGCAGGGGGCGGCAGAATGTTAGATGGGCAGATGAGACCAAGAAGTTTGCAGGGATAAATTGGTCACAGTTGGCACAGGACCGGGGTAATTGGAGAATAATGGGAGAGGCCTGTGCCCTGCAGTGGGCGTAGATAGGCTGATGGTGATGATGATGATGATGATCTTATACATCTCCTCTATAAAACTTGGATTCAACCGGAAGTGCCGAGAAGAGGACGCTGAAAATGCGAATGAAGGAAATTGCGAAATAGGTCCACCCTGCACGACACCTTGCATGTGCGGGAAAATCCGTAATTAGGAGAGTAGATGCAAATCGATAGACAACTTGCGAGTAGTATTTGCTCAGCACTCAGAACTTACTTCCAAAGCTATTCTCAATTTTACTTGCTTAAACATATTACTTGAAAATATTATCACTTTGACGTTGAGGTTTCCATCATTAGTCGTTATTAACACTGCTTATTTGATATGACACAGAATTGTAGTGTACAGTAAAATCTCGTTAATTCGCACTCAGGTAATTCGAACTTCCGGATAATTCGAACTGACGCCCTGGTACCGGTACAGCCCTGTATAGTTTAATGGGAGAAACTCCCGCGATTTCGAACGCGTCGGTATCCAGAACGGTTAATTCGAACCGGGATCCCCTGTTTTCCATCGCTCCTCGCAGAAGACTAGAAGACATTAGGCATAGTGATTAGAATGTGCTGCAAATCCAAACCAAACCACGTTTGCGCGGGATGCGAAATACCGAAACAAACAAGAACCGCGTATTGCGCGTGCCACGTTGCTGCGACAGCTTGTTTCTCTTCCGCAGCAGGCCGCCGCGCCGCCGATGCCAGTGCTCGGGCACATGCCGTTGCAGGTTTTCTTTGTGCCTAGGTCGCTGGTCTAAGCTTGTGATCATGTGGCGTGACCAACAAGCTCAGCTGAGTGAATTGCATGAATTTCTTTTGCATAAATTCCAACTATCCTGCGGGCTAGGGATTTAGATGTCTATAATCGCCTCATGCCTAATTCAGATGCGTTATGTGTGTCTGAACTCTCTAAATAAACCAATCTTATTCTTCTTATTTTTCTATAATCGCTATAATGGTGTAAATTTAAATTATTGGAGAAAAGAAATGAAAGAAATCTTCAACAGAAGAAAATAACCCGAAGACTTTGGCTACTCATGGCCAGATGTGGCTCTAAAGAACTCACAATATATACAAGCGGCGTTAGAAGACTACGCATTACAGACCACTCTCTGGATTTCTGCAGGTATTTTTTCCACGTTCATGGAGCCCTCTCCATATTCAAACTGCTTCGACCGTGCCGTAATGGCGACCGTGCCGTAATGGCGGAATCGGATAGGCCAGGCATGCCTGTACCGAATCAAGAAACTGGTGGGTGACCGGCGGTACGCGGATTCGTACCAAGTATCTCCCGAGTGCGGGGCGAGTGCTGTACCTCTGAGCCATGCACCACCGCAGTTATGGCTCAGAGGTACAGCACTTGCTACGTATGTGGGAGGTACCGAGTTCCAATCCGCGTAACGGCGGTCCTAGCTTGCGCGATTCCCTAAAACTCTCCTTATTTATACAAACAATAAGGATGCAATGCAAAGGAAAAAAGAACATAACGACGATTATGAGGCAGCGTAGTACTTTCATTCGGTTCCTTCCTTCGTTGCACATAACAGCTTAGGGTTTTTGTCCAGAAACCGGAAGTTTTGTGGGGCTAGTGTGCCCAAAATATCTGTGAATTGGAAACGGAACAGCTACAGAATATTGCGTGCCGCGTGACACCTAAGCGTGCAAACCTGAACGGGAGCGTAGAAAACGTGCAGACAAGCTGCTCAACACCCTGAACATATAGGAAGCTGTGGCGTGCGCCAATCTGCTTGCTAGCGTAATTCGTGTCGTAAGGCAAAGGAACGAAAGCGATAAAAAAGGCGCAAGCACAGTGTCGCAGTAAAGAAGCCTGTCGAAGGAATTCGCACGAGAACACGACAAAACGACAGCGAAGGAAGAGACCCAAATATAAACAGGTGGTTGATAAGTATAACGAGGCTTTCGACTTCAAAGTAGGTATGCTGACTTAAGAGCCCCAAGAATTTTTTTTTTGCGTCGACTTTAACGCACCGCTTTCTTAATGCAGTATACCGGGGACCGTGTACCGCATCACAACCCCTTCCATATGAACAGAAAGGATATGCGGACAAGGAGGAACGGAGGAAAGAGGTAAAAAAGAAAGGAAGGTTAGCAACGCTATAGCTTATTCTACTCTCTTCAGAGTGGTTACAGGGGAAATCTTGCCAAAAATAAATACCGAAAACAGAAGGATAGATTTAGGAGCAAAGTATAGAGAGATATTCGCGGTGTTAGGCACTAGACGTTTGACTAAAGTAGGTTGTCACAGAGTGTTTCGGTTATATAGAATTTTGTTCAAGTTCGTCGTCCGCGAAGGGAACATGAGCGCCTTTGACACCTTGGCGGCGGTTGACGAAGAATGCCAGTGACGTAAGTTCTCCTCAGAGAGCCCATTGAGTCTTTATTCCAAAGGGCTGACGAAGGGTGCTTTCTGCTGGATGAAAACGTTGGCACTCGCATAAAACGTGCCGTGTAGTGTTTGGCGCCGCGCAAAATTTGCACGTCCCACTTGGTCCAACACCGCTCTCCCTCCAGATCAAGTAGGAATAAGACTTCGTGAATTCCACCATTACCCAGAGACGGCAACGAAGGGCGGCCTACTATCGCGGGATACTTAGTGAAATGGGACGCTGGAATCACGAGTCAGTGGCACCGATACGTGCGCTGGTGAATTGCTGGGTTGTCCATTTGGAGTGTTGTCTACCAGGAAAGTAAGCGGAAAGTCCTGGCTCCGTGCTTTCCAAATAATGGAATGCGTATTGTCTGGTCATTTGAAAAGTGTTCGTCGTGGTGGCCCGGCCCAAGCATGACAAAGTTGTTCGGGAAGAGTATATCTGCTTTAAAAAAACATAATGAATAAATAAACTAGCAGCGATATTTAAATTAACTAGCCATTGAAATGATAGTATGGAATACACGTTAAATAAGCCGACACCTGTAAAGCCGCCATCGGCTTTTCGCTGAGTAGGGCATGCATAAATATTACAGTGAATCGATACGGCGAGTAACAAAATGCTATCAACATGTATAGGCGGCGGAAGCTGCGATTGGCTGTACGAGTTCCTAAGGCCCCTCATATTACTTAGGAGCCTTACGAGTTCCGGGGGCGCTGCGCCATCTCTTGAGCAGCTCTCGCAACTATGACATCGCTATAAAAAATCTCAGGAGCTCCGAACGAGCAGCTCTCGTAGCGACGCAGTGCACTTTCAGTCATCCAATTTTAGCCGCTTTCATCGCCTGAAGCACGAACAAAATAAATGGCTTTGCTGCTATGCGGTACAGGTTTATTACACTCCGAAAAGCCATTTTGTTTACTGGGTTTGATCAGGAATTCCTAATTTCTGGCTTTTTTGTTTCGGACTGCCCTGCGTCATTTTATTTACTGCCTTGTGTTGGCTGCTACCCCAATTACCTTCACAAGCCCATTTACACCTCATATAACGGGGCAATGCGCGGGAAATTTCGAATCCGGCTTTTTCACGACCGCTGTGTAGGCAGAAATCTCTCCGCCGAATGAAGCTGTAACAAAATATCATATGCCCAATCCTTCCAATTAAAGGAAGTTGTATGACGTCGTCATGGTTCCCTTTAAAACAGCTTGTACCACAATCTAGGGGTAAATGTCGCCGGAAAAGCGTGAATTACTGCGGGAAGAAGCTTGTGACGCAATAAAGGCGTCTCTGTCAGACAATGATTTGATGTACGTACTTTTTTGCCAATGCGGATGCACATTGGCCATCATTACATTACAATAAGAAATCTGTTTACGAAGTTATTTATACATGTTATGCGGAAAAAGTCCCCTCTTAGCTGCAGCAGAACGGTCATCAAAGTTTTCAAAGGAGGTGTCAATGAATTCACCGAAGTAATTTATTGAAGCGAAATTACCTTTTTTCCGTGTAACATTTATTTGCAGTCTTTGTTGTACCAGTAGGAGTATTTATATCTAGCGTCAGCAGAGATAATGAGATATTATTGGTAAATATTTGCAAGAAGGGGAAGGGCAAGGTGGCTCGTGCGCATTAAGTGAACAGTATTTACAGGTTTTGAGATATTATTGCTGATTTAGAAACTTATTCCAGAATGAGGACACACAGTCCCTATCAAGGAACTAACCATGGTGTGGTCCGAATGGAATAAACTGAGGTGGTGTTGCCCACAAAACTATCTCAACAAAAAATGTCCTACAATTTCGAAAATTTCTACCGAAACGTTTTGAGATTGATGCGACCATTCAGCCCATTTATTTTTGGTTTTTCATTGTCTTGTCTGTGCACTTTCGATTTATTTGGATAGATTCAGCGAATTTTGTTGTTCGGTTAGTTCTGTTACTTTTTGTTTATCTTTACACGCTACATCTGAAGTACTATAACGAAAAAATGTCTTCTGTCTACGTACTTCTGTCTACGTACGTCTGGGCGGAAATGGGGCATTACATAATTTGGGCTTTTCCACGACTTGGCCCCCGGATCCTGTGCGTTTTTCCGGTTTTATTTTGTCTTATTTATGTGAGGGCAGTGGATTACACGAACTTTTTGTTTCGTTAAATTATTTCTTGTCATTCGTGCTTTGTGTATTACATTTCTTTTGATATTCTTCGACCAGTATTCTTCATATGCACAATTATACAGAATGAATGTGTTCTTTTTGCCAATATGCATTCCTGCGCCCACGGGTGCTGCTTTTGCACGAATTTATGTGTCTGTATTCTTTCAAATTTTTTAAATTTCATTTAATCGGGCGAATGTGGTCGATCTAAACCTTTTCGTGTTCCTGGGTAATTATTGTTGTTATTTTTATTCCTAAAATTTTTTCCACCAATAATTTGCGTTTACACTTTTACACTAGTTCGGTCAGTTAACTTCGCTTATCGCGCATTTTTGTGCAGATAAGGATTTTACATGGTTGGTGCTCCGGGCTACGCGTAAAACAATGTATACTCATTAAAAAAAATGCTCAAAGCATGCTGGATTGGGCAAGTACATGCTTCGCTTATACAAACAATATATGTACTGGTTACGAAGCCGCGCCTTTTTCCTTGGGTCATGTATTACTATAGTTCCCAGCTAGGGTGAGAAGGAGGGCCACGATGTGTAGGGCGTCTGGCGCATGCCTCTATCTACCGGGTTACCCAGACACGTACAAACACTTCTATCGAAGTTCCATGCTTCTGATATCGAGGGTGGAGATATGTGCCTCATAGACTGGAAAAGAGGCAACTGGTTATGAAAGTAGGTCGGCGCGAAATCTTGCAGCCGACCAATGCGGCCTTTGAAGCTCCGCCTGCAGCTGTGCTTGTGGTGTAGTGGTTATCACATCCGCCTAACACGCGGAAGGTCCCAGGTTCGATCCCTGGCAGGCACACGGTTCATTTTTTTCAAGTACACCCGCTGAGCTTTCCAAAAAAAAGGGAGCGGACACGGATTGCGAACTCAACAACTGTGGCCGCTATTCATTTACGTGTCTATGTCATGATTACCTACGTTTCATGAAGGCGGCCACGGGATACAACTTTAGAAATGTTAAGAGAATAAGAGGGATAATTTCGCGTAATAGAAGGTCCCGTTAGAGCAGTTCTGTAAGCTTGGAAGCAGTAGATAGGGATAATAAAAACGGCAAACTTCACCTCTGTAAAATCCACTTTCCCATTGTGAGCCGTGGTCTTGGCAGCCCATATGCGTACCACAGCAATCCCCAAACGCTGAACGTATTGTTTGAACAACCCTGAGAACACCGTGACGTCATGCGAGCACCGGAAGGCAAATCTGTTATTCGTGTCAACCGGCGCTGTGTTCAATCTGTCCACCGTGAGAGGTGCATGCCATAAAAAAATCCCACTGCCGATCGCCGGGGACGCGGGAGGGCCATCAGATGCACGGCTTTCTCTAACCACACAGAGTTGGAGACGTAGCCACGAATGTAAAAGAAAACCAACAAAATGATATTTATATAACACTAGGAAAGGCACAGTACAGAGTACAAATGCACAAACATAAGCAATGAGAGAGCGTTGAGAGAAAAATACAAAGTAGCAATGTTAAAGAAGACGACATGGACAATTCTGTGAATGTTGAAAAAATAGCACCCTCTAAATATTCCCTGAAATTTCAAGACTTGTTGTGCACCAGCATTCCGTCGCTTGTGTTTCTTCTAATATTTATTGACAGCTTTACTAAGCAGTGAAATGGGCTCCTATTAAGCTAAATCGGGCGTCTTGTTGTTCCGCTTGATGGATTTCAGGTTTGTGATTATTCTGTCTGTTTTATATTAATCTAGATTTACTTGCTATAAACAGGAAATATCTGAATTCGCGAACACGCAATTTCGTGCAGATAGAAGGCGCAGCGCTCCTGGCACTCTTTTACGATTTGTTGTCGTGTTTCCGTTTTTTTTTCCTGGTTGCTTATTATTGTCTCAGCCATGTGAAGATAATTGATTAGACAGCCTTTTTTAACTTGGTTAGTTGATTTGTAATGTCTTCTGGGTTTGTTAATTTGTTATGTGTTTTCTTGCTTCTTATGTCGTCCGACAATCTAAATTTGCACTATTGTAATGATTAAGCGTGCTAACTTCACCAATCATGCGTTTTTGTGCACATACCACGCGTTACATTGTTCAAGATTTTTTACGACACTTTTGCAATGCTTCGGTCTGGTTTTCGAGTTTATTTCTCTGAGTTGCAGAAGGAGGTAGATTATACAGACATATGTTCACGTGGATAGTTAATTTTTATGCGTGTACTTCAGGTTTCCATTTTAATTATGATGAGGACGTTGATGGTCATGCGGTCCCTGGGAGGTTTGTGCGTAGGTAAACCTTAATACTCATACATATTAAATCTCGCTTGCAGTCGACACATGCAATTGTTAGAGTGTGATTTTCACGGCGAAAAAGTAAGTGCACCAATTTGTGATACTGGTTAAGCTTCCGTTCCAGCTTCAACCTTACTCAACCTCAAATTCGTCAGCGGAGGTTGAGGTCGAAAACCCGGATTCAACTCACACCGTAACTGACTCCTTTCGAACTTACTTCAACCTCACATGGCATGGTGACGCTGAGATCCATTTGAGGTTGGGGTTGTGGAATACGTGTTTTCTTGGGGGCGACCTAGCCGGGCTCTCCGGCGTAGGCCACCATGCTAGCTCCCGGTGCATCAACCACACGGGCCAAAGCATTAAAGGCAGCCCAGCGAGGTTCGGCGATACGAGAACACAGAAGACAGTAGTGCCGAATCACGGCCGTTTATTTGGGATGTCCCAAATCATGCGAGCACGAAGCTCGATGGCGCTCACGAACCACGCCATCCGGTCGTGATCGCGAAAAGGAGGCAAGCACTCACAACGCTGGACAACAGTCCCCACCTGAGAGACATGGTCCGCCACGGCCGCGTTGTTCAGCCGATGTCACCCAAACCGGCCCTCCGATCTGACTCCTCGTCTCCCGCACGCACACTTTCGCGGCGCCAGCGCGCGGCGTGGTGGTGCCATCCCTTGGGGCACTGCTGAACTAGCGGAGCGCCCGACCGGTTTTCTCCGCGTCGCTTCTCTTCCCGAAGCGGGCGCTATCTCGGCATCGCGGGTCACCGCGATTCCAACGGGGTCGACCTTATGGCTCCAAACCGCGTGAGGTAGCCCACCTGTCCCTACTTGGTACTATTAAGGAAACGCGCCGCCAATCATAACATTGTCTTTTTGTACACCTACACCTAAAAAATAGCCCGACTGACTGGCTGACCAACTGACAGAACGACTCACTCACTCACTCACTCACTCACTCACTCACTCACTCACTGACTGACCGACCGACCGACCAACAGACCCACCGAATGACCGACGGACCGACCGACCGACCGACCGGCCCAGCCAAAACTGCCACACCTGTAAAAGTTCGGTGGTACATGTAGGGGCTCACAAAAGTGGGATTTTCGTAAATTAATCCCCTTATAGAAGATAAAGGCGAAAAGAGTGTTTTCGTAAATTCGTGATCTCATTTACCCGTTAAGATATCGAAGTGCTTTGCTTGAAGCGACGCTGCTTCAGGGGTGAATAGAGTTTTTTTTTAATTAGACCCAGGCACGCGGAAAAGACCTGCGAGATAATATCAAAGCCCAGCCAAAGTGCTCGTCATGGAGTCATCAAATTTAAAGCGCACATTGTTATTATAGTGCAGGAGCTTCATATTGCTGATTTTTTAGAAATTATACACCTGAGAGAGTGAAAAGCGCTAAAATACTGTTTCTACAATTTTTTTCTTTCTATCGCAGGCCCGTTGAAATGCCGAACATGTTTATTGTTGTTATAGGTAACCGATACAAGCGTACAAGAACTGTTTTACATTTAACCCCAATGGACACGTAATGACTCAATGAATGAATTTCTTGAAACGAAACTTCAAAGAAAAGTCCTCCAGAAGTAGTTTGTCACACCTTGGGGTGGACAAAGGAACGCCTGCTCGTGTGGGGGTTAGGAAAGGAGATGGTAGGCACATAGGGACCGGTAAAACTGCATCTATCTGCCAATCTTGGACTCCACTTTCCTCCCGCTCAACCTGTCCTCTCTAAGGAAGAAGAATCGCTATTCCACAGACTACAAAATAATACCTTTCCTCACCCAGTTCACCCGCGTCGTATGTTTCCAAACAAATATTCTGCTGAATGTCAGTTCTGTTCGCAACCTGGAACTCTACCTCATTTTATAATACAGTGTGGGCACAATCCCTAGCTTCCTCCTCTCCGATCCCCTCTTCCCACCCCTGAGCTGTGCGAGAACCTGGTGACCAACGGCCATGTGGACATCCAGCAACTTTTGGCATCCAGAGAGAAGGCTTCCTGGTCACCTCGTGGACTCCCGGACTAGGGAACCACTCCAAATTCAGCGGCTATAATAAACATCTCTCGCTCTCTCTCTTTATAGGCAGATAGAAGGGCGAGATGAAGCAGGGCGAATAAATGTAGGGTAAAAAAAGGCAGTACACACACAATCTCTCTCACACTCACACACTAGGAGCAAAATAAATAAAATCAGGATTTTTTTACAATTAAGTGTTTTTACGGATATCTCACTAATTATTCAGCCCAATTGATATACCCAATTCGCTTTTGCTGACAAATTCTGCCCCTACAAACGTGCGAAAACCAATTTCAGGATTTTATCCCAACAAACATATAAACATGACACCGGGATTTTTAAATTACACCCATCAGGAAGTGAAATTCAGATCAATTTTCGCGCGTTAAAATAGCGCACGCCAGTCTGTTGGGACCTTCTGTTACCACAGCCGCCTCCGGTAGGAGCCAATGTATGTCTTTATACACTGTGACTGACAATTATCCATTACAGGTAATAGGATAACACTTTGCATGAGTAAGCAGTCGTTAGAGTGCACTATATTCCTAAAATGTCTTTCGCTATATTTAAAATTACGACTTTTTTAAAATGAAATTTCTTTAGGTACAGTTCGAATAACGAGGCGGCTGAGCCGTTGCTCGCACCCTTCCACATCAGCCATTTCCCTCAGGGTCAGAACCACATCCAAGTTCCTCAACCTCCCGCTTTCCATCACGCTACCACGGCATCCTCCACCATTATCGCAACCTTCGCCTCACCTTGCCTCAGTCTCACCCTCAACTACATCAAGGAGGAAGCAATAACCCGGCGTCCATTACAAAAAAAAAAAAAACACCTATTTCAACGCGCACATCCTCCACTATATTTCTCATAAGGGTTTCTCGTGACCAGTTCATAATGGTCTACAATTCCCCGGTGGAACCACAAGTACAATACTCAACGCCTATTATGTCCCATCAGTATAATCAGTATAGTTGCCCACGTGGACATCCCAGGTACTACCGCAAAGTCGTCTACAAACGGATAACACCCGCTGTGGTGGCTGCTGCCAAGGCGTGGCGCTGTTGGGCATGAGGTCACGGGTTCGATTCTCGGCCGCTGCGGCCGGTTTCCTGATCGAGGCGAAAAGCAAAAAACGCCCGTGTGTATGAGATTTCGGCGCACGTTAAAGATACCCAGGTGGTCAAAATTATAACGGGCCCTCCACTACGGCGCGCCTCATCGCCTGGCTTGCATCGGTGCGTTAAACCCTACAATCAATTATAAACGGATGACGCGGGGATGGAACGAGGAACAAAATGTGTTTTAATATTACTGTTTCCGTTGATGCTATAGTTGCTGATTTTCGAGCGGAGTAAGTGGCGCGAACTGCGAGCAGCCGAAGAATTTTCACACTTCGGAGTATTTAGAATACTGTAGGGACCGAATTGTTACAATAGCAAAATATAAAAAAGACTGCAGAAACTACAAGAATTATCTACTAATGCACAGCACTCTTATGCCGCTTGTCTACATTGCGAGTTCTATATTTAACCAGAGCTTGAAATGGGGGCCAGTTGGTTTTTTACTCGGAATATTGCTGGCGCTAGGCGGGACAAGGATGACGGGACAAGGACACACAAATGAAGCGCACACTACCAACTGATTTATTAATCACAACAAACAGAACTTATAAAGGAAAAATTCAGATGACGTGAAAGGTGGAGTTAATCAATCTCGCTGAAAAATGTATACAATATTTGTCATGCGCATGCGCTTGCCTACGAACTGTCAAGTAGTGCCATCTCAGTTGTCGACAGTGCAATCGATGGCGAATCTATACAGTCTTTTTCTTTTCGGATGGCGTAGGCTTCCATATCTCGCGGGTGATCGTTTCTGAAGATTTAAAGAGGGATCGTGGTGCTTTCGAATTTCGCAGAGCACCCATGTCTGGAGCAGTGGGCAGGCAAGTGCACCTGGGGCTGAGACTTGCTTGGTCATATTTTTGTGTTCTCGGAGTCGTTCGTTAACGCAAGCCGTCCAGTTTGGCCTATGTAAGCCTTCTGCATGACATAGGTATCCATAGACAACCCCGGAGCAGCATGCGACAAACTTACTCGTGTGCTTATGCCACATCCTGTTTGTTTAGCATCTCTGGTTTTGTTAGTCATCTTGCACAGCATTTTTAGTTTTTTGGGACAGAAAAAACAACCGGGACATCATGCCTCGTAGCCAACCTCTTTAACCTGTAGGGACAATTTGTGGATGTACTGCAGAACGATCGGCCGCTTCTTTGGTTTTTGCTGTCTTTCTCTTTGTTAATCTCCTTTACCACTGTTCTTACACTTTCTCTGCAACAGAGACAAGTGCTTGATTAGTGAACCTGCTTTTTTGTTAGACGGTCAATTTGAAAAGACAGACTTTCAGTGACTCTGTGTTCGCAGGAATTTTTGATGGCTTGCGACATGCAAGAAGTGGTGCTATCGCACGAGAGGAGAGAAGGCGCTGCTGCCATAACGATTCGGGCACGCTCAAAGTTGATTAAGAGAGCCATAGTCACTTCTTGCATGTCCGCAAGCCATCAAAAATTCCGCGAAACAAAGTCACGGAAATCTGTCTTTTAAATTGATCGTATACAAAAAGCGGGTTCACTAATCAGCACTTGTCTCTGTTGCAGAAAAAAGTGTTAAGAACAGTAGGTAAAGGGAGATTAACAAAGAGGAAGACAGCAAAAAACCAAAGAAGGGTGCCGATCGTTCTGCAGTACATCCCAAATTGTCCACAGGTTAAAGAAGGTTGGCACGAGGCTGATGTACCCGGGTTTTTTTTTTGCTCCTAAAAACTAAAAATGCTGTGCAGATGAACTAACAAACCAGAGATGCTAAACAGCAGGATGTGGCATTAAGCACACGAGTAAGTTTGTCGCATGCTGCTCCGGGGTTGTCTATAGGATACCTACGTCATGCGGGAAAGGCTTACATAGGCCAAACTGGACGCTGCGTTAATGAACGACTCAGAGAACACAAAAATATGTGCAAGCAAGTCTCAGCCCCAGGGCACTTGGCTGCCCACTGCGCCAGACATGGGTGCTCTGCGAAATTCGAAAGCACCACGGTCCTCTTTAAATCTGCAGAAACGATCACCCGCGAGATATGGGAAGCCTACGCCATCCGAAAAGAAAAAGACTGTATCAGATCGCCATCGATTGCACTGTCGACAACTGAGATGGCACTACTTGACAGTTCGTAGGCAAGCGCACGCGCATGACAAATATTGTATACATTTTTCAGCGAGATTGATTAACTCCACCATTTCACGTCATCTGAATTTTCCTTTAGATGTTGGTGTTGTTGTGATTATTCAATCAGTTGGTAGTGTGCGCTTCATTTGTGTGTAATTCGTCGTCCTTGTCCCGCCTAGCGCCAGCAATGTTCCAGTTCTATGAAGCCAGATTTGGCAACGAGTAGACCTCGACGTTACGCTATTTATTGTTTTTAAGTTTTGTTGTGTCTCTTTTTCCTATGCAGTAAATGTACACCATTACAGCTATTGATAACGTTTGGTTTTTCATTAATATATTTTTTCTGCAGAGGCATGGCATAGTGCAGGGTTGCAGTTCTTGTGATTTTAAAGCGAGGCTTTTTACCTCTATGCCCAAGGATTCTGTCTCGAATGTTGGCGTCAACAGGAAACTCCCCCGAACAAATAAAAGAAGTTACGTGCACCGCCAGGAATCGAACCTGGAACGAAAAGAGAAACAGAGCGAGAAGTTCTCTCTTACCGGTTGAGCTACGAGCCCACGCGGAGACGGGGGAGACAGATGGTGTAATCACCGATCTCATCTGCGAGTTTACCCTCTGCGTTTTAGCTGAATGCCACGTGATACCGCCACGTGACCTCTCGCGCCGCTGTGTGCTCCACCCACGGCACGTGTAGCGGCTGTGTGCGCGCCTTGCGCATGCGTTACGAGTTATAAAAATTCAAGAGAGCTCACAACCAACGCCTGGAGTCACTTCTCTGTCTCTGCCTCCGATCTCGTCGCCTGCGTCAGCGGCAGCAGGACGGAGAAGCGAGATCGTCTAACACTGGGTTTGAGCTTTCTCTAATTTTATATAAACAAACTAGTTTCCACTCATGTGCTTCACCAATACAATTCAACCAACCACCGTTCATGAATCATGCATTGATTTAACCTCAGCAAAGAATATCTCTTTGAAGTAATCAAGCGTGTGGGTAAGTGCATTTCACTTGTCTCTCGTTTCCCTCTTTAGAGCCACGTGTGCGAATTCAAGGGACGTCGCATGGGTAATCGTTGTAGGTGTCGCTTACAGCTCTTACCATCTTACAGGGTTGATTTGCGCACATTTTTTTATTTATGAAATGTTGCCATTCTGTTCAAAGATTTTTGAAAAAGTGCAATGCTCGTTTTTTGCAAGTTTCTCAAAATTCCGTTAGACCAATTGTCTCCGTCTCCTCTATAAGAATTGGCGTATTCACGGGAGGTTGTGGCCATTACTACCCAAGGGTGGCCAGTCCTGCTCTGGTGAGGGAGTGCGTTACCGGCAATGGTCGCCGGGATCAAACCGAACCCCAAGTCTCTTTCAGCGATTCCATCAACATGCGGATTTTCTTTATACGGTGGGAATCGTGCTGCACCGGAATTCAAACCACGGCCCTGCACGCGAGGCGGATGCTCTACCTCTACGCCACCGCTCTACGGCGGGGGTAAATTTGTCGCAGTTAGCACATGACCGGGATAATTGTAGATCTATGGGAGAGGCCTTCGCCCTGCAGTGGGCGTAGACAGGCTGATGGATGATGATGGTGATGATGATGACAATCGGGACGACGACTCTATCATAACGATTAAAAGTGTTACTTCTACCAATCCTGCATTTCGGGGAAATGCAGGGCGTTACACAGTCCTTGCTGTGGGGGGATTCGGCAAAGAGTGCTACGCATTATACCTCCGAAGCCCTTCCAATCTGTAAAGAAGGACGGGCCCCGAAGCCCCAGCGACTATATGCGCTGACCGGGGCATAGCCCAAGGATCGCGCGAAACAAATCGCTTTGTTTGTAATTTGCGATCAAGCATTCTTTCTGTCTTCGCGAAACGTTCCGTGAATACGGAATTATGGGAAAACGGAATGAACGCGTACCTAATGCAGATTATTTTTTTAAACTCGATAGTTTTTCTTGGGCTACTTGAACGGGAAAATTTTGGTCTGTCTGTTGCAAAGACAATTTATTATAACCCACTCTGTCAGTCCCTATTTCATCCGCCGGTCAAAGTATAGACAGATGCCCCAGAATAGAGTTTGTATACCCAGCCAAATCCAAGCGTCCAAGTCCGGGGGCGATGTTCACACTTGTCAACATTGTTGAGCCAAAATAAACTATTACACATATCTGGGGGCGACACATCAATACATAGTTATATTGCTGTGTTTTATTTATTAAAAATCACGAATGGTTTATTCAATGAAAAATAATTCCAGAAAAATGAGAAAAGCTGTCGCCCGCGGTTTCCGTAGCGGCATTTTAAGCAATCAAACGGAAACAGTAACAAAAGGTTCCACTAGACAGTTTAAACGTTTCGCTTGGGACGCACGCGGAGTAGGGTGGCTCAATTAACGCGCGCCCCCGCCGTAGGGCACAGCTGGCATCGAAACATTCGCCGTGGAGCACTGCGACGCGGTAAATTTAAATTGATTTGAGCAAAACTCTACCTTGTTTATCTTGGGAGGAGCGAGGCGGGAGAGGAACAGCATAAAAAGTTAGCGGCAAGAGAAGGGAGGCATTTACTTGGCCGGGGCGCCAGACGACTATCGTCTTTCGCGGATATTGGCAACGAAGTGAGCAGATAGGCGGGCAATTTTTTTTCAGAACCAATAGAATCAAATGATTTGTGAGAATATAAACGCTTTACACAGTTTTTTTATCTTAATTAAAGCGCGAGATATGGCACCATACGTGTTGTTTTCCGTAAACTCAGTATATACGCAATTCAATCGGGCAATGATTTCGCGTTTCTGGCAGTCGCAGAGAGATAAAACTAGTGTGAAATTTTAAAACGTAGTACCGTATGTATCTTGTGTTGTGGCCACATATCTCTGTCTTTAATGATTCCGGGCGGTGCGCAAACAAGTAAATAGTTTCGTCATCCCATTATTCCGTATATACGGAACGTTTCAGGAGGGTGGCTAATTAGCAGAATGAAATTAGCTGACCAGGGGTAGCTGACACGAGTTTTGTTCCAGCGGGCAAATATGATACTGTCCTTTCTCTACCGTCGAAGCCTATGTGTTGACAGGAGACAGGAAATCCATAAATTTACAAGTTCGTTATGAGCTACGCAATTCCGAACACTAGATAAGATTTGGTGAAACGTTAGAGTCGTCTCCGCGCCTAATTATTGCATAATTTGTTTCGGGGTAGTTCGAATAAAACAAGAAGTTGTGGTCATTTGGAGTAACAACATTCGCAACGTGGACGGCCATGTATTGCTTGTAGACGGTAATTGCGCCGCATTTAGAGATTCACTGTGAGCTAAGTAATCACGACAAGTAAATGAAACTCGCCATAATGATAGAGTTCTGGCAGCCGCTAATTCCAGTACGTCGTTTGCACCCAACTTAGATTGAGAGCGACAGAGCATAAGCGAGAACCTGGACATGAAAATGTTTCGCGACGGCGCGATACGAAACACTCATATCCGCCGGAAGATAGCTATTTACTTAGTGGCTGTAAAAACTGAAAAATGAATCTGATTTGTACCGGAGCTGCTGCTGTTAGACTCACAGAACCGCTAAGAAGCCACAGACTCGCTGAACCTGGTAATGAGCTATAGGATTTCGGTCAACCCATTAGATCCCCGAACGTTAACTAGCTAAAATCTTCGTCCGTAATTTAAATATAGTTGATCGCAACAGAAAGGTGTGACAAAGATTACGAGCAAGTATCCAAGACCCAATTTCTGTGCACATACTTATTTTCAACGGAATAATATTTTCTTTCTAAACCAAGTCCAGCTTCATTTATGACGCCACGAGAGGCTCATAGTCTGAAATGTCAAGTCTGAAGAAAAGATAGGACAAAATGTTTTTCCGACAAGCGCGAGGCTCGGAAAAAGTGAACTTAATTCACTTAACAAAGTCGAAGCACCGGTAAAAGGAGTGTGCCTGCCAGGGATAGAACCTGGGACCTTCCGCGTGTTAGGCGGATGTGATAACCACTACACCACAAGCACAGCTGTCCCCACTGTTTCAAAGGGCGCACCTGACTACGGAACGATATCTTTTTTTTTTCGATGGAACTATATCGCGCCGGCATTCTTTCGCAACCGGTTGCGCCTTTCTCTTCATACGCGGAGCAGTCCGCAATGGTCGTGCTCTGAAACGTGAAATGTGGCTGGGTACCACCGCGAACAACGCCAACGGTCAGGTGCCGTGTATCTTTCGCTCATCCTAGCTCGAACTATACGAGTACAAAAGTAATGGCCGCACCTGCTGCATGCCCAGAAAATAAAATGTTTATATGGGAACCAAATCTGCGTAACTCATTTAATCGTTCTACGCAGCCCTGCAGTAGTACGAATAATCACGTGTTTTGTTTTGATGATGTGAATTGGTTGTGTGAATGGGCAGAGGTGCTTAGCGCTCTGCAGTCTGAATGTTTCCTCACGAAAAAAATATTTGAGCGGTAAGGTCTCGTAAGGCTTTATTGGCGGTGCTCGCATTTAATAGCCGCTCCCAGTCGGCTGCCTCATTGGATATTTTTAATTTTTCGACGCGTTTGTTGAGATGCAATTGTGTGGGTTTTCTTGCGATGCATTTGAGCGGCATAACTATCGTTTCAGTATAATATTCTTTATTGTATCTTGCAGCCGAATACGTCCCACATGCACCGACATCATTCCTAACAGCCCTGGTTTCTTCAACTCTTTAGCATCAACTTCTAAGCTTTCATCTACGCTTTTTTTCACGAAGTATGTACAGACTGGATACCGAGAGACGGCAACAGAAGTAGAAGACCGTTAATTCGATGGAGAGAAGAATTAAGGAAATTTAGTGCAAAGAATATACTCGGGCAGCGCAGGACAGGGAGGTTGGAAGCAAATGGGAGACACTTTCGTCCTGCTGTGTATCTAAGTAGGCTGCTGCTGCTGCTGATGTTGATGATTATGATAATGATGATGGTTCTGATTATCATGGTGCAGATAAAGGCTTATCTTTTACGGCCGTTTCTGGTAATGTTTCTATTTTGCGCCTGAATGAATATTTTATATGACTTCACTGTTACCTTTGTACATTTCTTTGTGTAATTTTTATTTAAGGTATTCTTTGTTTTGTATTTTCGGGCTTTCATGTTCACCTTCTTGCTTTCTGTCTGTTTTGTTCAATAGTACTCCTGCAAACCCTGTTATCTCCCCACCCCCTCATGTAATGCGTCCGGGCCCTTAAGGTATAATAAATGCAATGAAATGATAAATGAAACGAAATAATGCTTACCAGTACTTGGGAAAGTTTTTTTTTGTCCTTCGAAAATGTGGGCCAACCATGTCTTCTAAAAACCTGTTCGATATGACAGCAGGAAGTGAACTAAGGTAGCAATGAATGAAGTGGATTTTAGTAAGGATAACTTTGTATGTCGACGTACGGAGGAAGAGAAGATGATTGCGGCTGCAAAAAAGCTCAGCTTCGCACCGATAAAAGACGCGCGAATGGCATTACTGGACTTAGACAGCTGTTCAGTACATTACAGCTCACTTTGTACCTACAAGAGCACGGGACGGCCCACTATTTCCGCCCACTCATAGTGAAATCTGCCTATACTCTACTTGAACGGTTCGCTAACAAGGCTTGAACATGACAGACCGTAGCATAGCGTATAGTGGAAGGCCGAGGCAGGCACGTAGGCAGGGGGGGGGGCCCAGGGGGGCCCGCCCCCCCCCCCGAAATTCGTCCAGTCGGCCTTTAACGCCAGAGAATCTTACAAGTTCTTCGAAAAACGTTAGAAAGCGACAGGTTCCTTTCCCCAAGCAATTGCACGCAGTCACGCAGCTGTTTCGCATGCGCAGGAAAACGAAAAAAAATAATGTTAAGTTCGCTGATTTTTCAAATAAAGATACTAATGATAATAAGTCGTCAGAGATAAAAAGAAATAATCAACCGTAGTATTACTGAAAAGCTACGCTTATTCCGGCTATTATCCACAGCTAACAGGACTTAAAGGCCGCATAACTTTCCACAGACTTAAAATAACGCGGAATTAAGAGCAAGAGCATGTTGTTGGGACTGCGGGGTATCGTGGTCGAAGTGGACGAGGTTGGTGTCGTGCCGGGGCAGTCATCAGGACCAAGTCCATCTAGAAAGAAAGCTTTATACTAGTACT
Source organism: Haemaphysalis longicornis (assembly GCA_013339765.2). NCBI lineage: Eukaryota > Metazoa > Arthropoda > Arachnida > Ixodida > Ixodidae > Haemaphysalis > Haemaphysalis longicornis. The sequence goes on from CM023451.1 coordinate 38,503,959, forward strand.
TACATGTTCAGGGTCTGAGTGAACAGGCATTGCGTTCCTGGTGGCGCGAGATTAAATAGACTTTGCTTGGTCCATCCCTGTTCTCCCTGTCTCCACGCTGTGGTCAGGAGGCACCAATCAGGAAAAATTCCGAAAAGGTCAAAATGCACGCACGCGCGCGCCCACACACTGAGAGGGCATCCTTTCCCCATTTCTGTGAATATGGTCCTTGTTGAATCCTTTAGCCCTCTTGTTCTTTGGTTGCTAAATTAAAGGTTGCAGGGATTCTTAGCGTTCCTTGGTAAATATTGAGAGATGAAGTAAGCTACGGTGAATTTTTGTCCTTCATGCCCCTTTCTTATGGATTAGGATGATGTTGCTTTTAAGATTGGTACCTTGGGTCATTAGGAGGAAAGGTTTCCCTTTTTTTAAAAACAATTTTCCCCCACCTTAAGAGGCGCGTTTTTGATTCCCCGGGTTTTTGCCCCTTTTTTTTCTTTAAGGGCCTTTTCCCTTTTTCAGGACGGGGGATTTTTCCCCTAACTCTGCCGTTCGGCTTATCCTTATTCCCGGTCGTACAACCCTTAAAACCCCTTGGCCACTGTACTTTTTTCCCCTTTTTGTGGAAGCCGCACCAAAGGAAACAGACCCCCCCAAACGTCTCTTTACGCCAGGACCTCCGTTTTTTAACGTACGATCCTTCCAAAATTCCGAGTCAGCTGTTTGCGCATTGTTAAACTTCGGATTCTAGTTTTATTTGTCGTCGGTAAGATTTCAGGTTTGCCGTTTCCGTTAATTTTCCCCGTAAAGTTTAAATTTTTTAGCCATTCCCCCGATTTTATAACCCGGATAAGCGGAAGTTGTGCTGGTTCCCTGGTCGAAGTCGGTTTGTTGGGGGAATATCGGCCAGCCACCCTGAATTCTTCTACTTTAGTCTTACTGTTTGTCATTTATGACTTCTTTCTCTGCTTGTTGCGGTCCCCCCAATCAGAATTCGAATCTTCCCAAACGGGGCACACACCTTCCCTTCCGAGCACTTCCCTCCTGCCCGCCGGGGGTTTATCGCAAATATGAAGTCTATTTCATTTTTGGCTCCCCATTCGGGCTCCCCAGGCCATTGACCTCCCGACAAAAGAAGGAATTTTTACAGGTTTTGTTCTAAAACTAACTGTAGGCCCCCCGCATTTCTCAGCCCGACCATAGCCCAACTGCCTTGTTCCACCTGATTCTTCCCCTTTTTGATTGAAGTCCCCCTAACCCCAGTTACGGTTTTTTTCTTTGCCAGCCGCTTCCCACCTAGAAGCTTCCAATTTGGGGGGCTTGTGGGCGCGTAGCCCTGCACCCCTTTGGCTTGACCCAACCAATTCGCCGCTCCCCTTTCTTTAAGCTAAGGGTCAGTTGAGCTATGCTTTTATTGACAGCCCCTCCCTTCTTTTGTCCCTAGACCCGGTAACTGGACTGTCCATTTTTAGCACCTAAAGGCTTGTGTTAAAGCTAACCCCTTTACCCCCTTTAATGCCCCCCTGAACCCCTCGGCGTTTGGGAAAAAGGTTCGCACGAAACGGCCAGGTTCAATTCCATTGGCCCTGTCCGGATCCAGAGATTTTTGCCCCCGGGAAGGCGACCCCGCCGTTCAGTTGTTGCAGCCGCGGGGCGGGGGCCGGGGGTTGTTGGCGATTCGGGGATTGTGGCCTTACACACCGGGTGGCCAACCGCCTGGGAGGGAGTCACCGGCAATTCGCCGGGGCACCGACCCCAAGCCCCTTTTGCAATTCCAAATGGGTTTTTTTTAAATCCTGGGTTGCCGGGTACCGGGATTGAACCCGGTCCTTCTGCACCAGGCGGGTTTTCCCTTAATGTCATTCCATGCCTAAAATCCGTGCCCCCCCGGGCGGGGGTTTTTCCTCTTGGCAGTGGGGAAAAACCTTCCCCCCCTTGATACGAAAGGGTTAAAACCTGCACGCCTTTGATATTTACAAATGCACAGGGAAAATTCATTCTTGACCCAGGAATTTCCAAAAAAGACATACAACAAAAAAAAACTGGCACCAACCAAAATTTTATAAAATAAAAAAGCACTGGGTAGGTGATTTTAAAATTTTTGGGGTCCTTGTTCCAACCCATTTAAAAGGCAGAGGGGAGTAAAAACATCCCCCCCGATTTCATTTTTTCGGGCCCCAGTTTTATTGTTATCATGCGTTTTCCCCCGACCGACAGCTTCCGACCAACCCTCTTTCAAAAAGAAGCGGCACTACAGCAAGGCGCACCAAAAACACACGAAAAGAAAAATGAAATTTTTCTTAAAACGAAAAAGTTTCCCTTTTTGGAAGGCGACCCTTCAATTTTTTGGGGAAGGGATGTTTTGCTTTTTTTATCCTCTTCGTTTTCAGCGAGGCACAATTTATGTGACGGACCTTAAACAACTTTCCTTCATTTCTAAATTCGAAATTTTGGCAATTAAAGTTCTTAAATAGTATTATTAAATTTCAAACCTAGTTTATTAAAGTCATGCATGTTTTATTGATAGTTGGTTTCGTATTTATACATTCCCCTTTCGGAAACAACTCTAATTAATCGCTTTTTAATTAACGAGACTCGACTGCATCTAGTCTAAATCAAAGAGCATATACACAGGCACATATGGCGCGAAAAATGAAATGTATTGAATGTACGGATACTCGGGTCATTTTTTTTAGGTGCTTGTAAAGGGAACTTGGCATTAGTCCTACGACAATAATTAATTGAAACATGAAGTAAAAACTATTGTCAGGAAACTTATGTATGTTTATTTTTTTTTCTATCGTGCATCTAGGAAGGAAGCCTTCTTTTATCAGAAAGGGGGTCTACCTCCAAAAACATCACAGTACCTGCAGACTTGGATGCCGAGAGAACGGATGACTGCGAGGACGGTGTGGAAACTGTCAGCCCTCTTTGTCACAATGATATCGGAATGTTTGTCAATAACACTGACATACCCGATGACATCCGAGAAGGGGTATCTCTAACGTATGGGTGCCAACCCCGAGCTACAAGTTTGAAACTCGGTCCCAAAAACGGGAAAAGGCGCACGTTTCAGTTTCACTGGCTGCAGCGACATGAGTGGCTTGCATTTTCTCATGTGCGGAAAGGAGCTTTCCCCAAAACCTGCGTACTTTTTTGTCGTAAGAGCGGAGCGGGTAAAGGCTCTCACCAGACATGTAAGAACCTCGTACAGTTCCGTTTACGAAGTGGAAGGATGCCCTTGAGACATTCGAGAATCATGACGGACTGAATACCACAAGACGGCAACGGTTGACGCCGAATGCTTTCTCAGAGTCGCCAGAGGAAAATCAAGCAGTGTCCACGTACAGCTTAATCAGCAAGCAAAGGGCGAGCTCGAAGACAACAAGGCAAAGTTGCGCGCGATTGTCGAGACAGTTTTACTGTGCAGCCGTCAAGACCTCGCGCTGAGAGGTGACAAGGATTCGGGGCGTCTTTCTCTTGAGGAACCCTTACAGAACGACGGCAACTCCAGGGAGCTCCTACGTTATAGAGCGAATGGCGGAGACACATTTTGACAATCACATTGCACAGCAGGCAGCAATGCTCTTTACTCCAGCCCGCACATTAAAAAGAAATTATTTCGATAATTGGCAAGCTTACACAAGATAAAATTTAAGACAGGTAAACGGGGCCCGGGTTTTTTTTCGGTGCTTTCAGATGAAACAACGGATGTATCACAAACCGAGCAATTCTCTTTGTGCGTACTACGTTGATCCTACTACTTCGAGCATTCGGGAATATTTCTTCTGCTTCGTACCTGTTGACGACGTCATTGCGTCTCGCCTGGCTGACACACTGAAAAGGGAGCTGCTGAATCTTGGCCTGCACTTGGACATGATGAAAAGGCAAGGATACGATGGAGCAGCAGCGATGAGTGGGGCATTCAACGGCGTGCAGGCGCTCATCCGGACGACTTCCCAACGGCGTTGTACACGATTGCTCGTCGCACTCCCAGAACCTTTTTTGAGCGACGCCTCAGCTGTCCAAGACATTCGACGGGCCTTTGGAACAATTAGTGAGGTATGCACTTTCTTTCAGCTATCACCCAAAAGGACAGCGGTCCTGAAAAAACACCTGGAAGCGTCTACAAAGTCTTTGCGCCGGCTGCGCCGATATTGTGAAACAAGGTGGGTGGAACGTCATGATTCAGTCGCATTGTTTGGAGAAGCACTTTCTGAGATATTTCACTCACTTGAAGAGTTCATGGACACCCCCCCTGATAAACCACAGCGTCCACCGCTCATTGCCTCCATCAGCGAATCTGTTCACTCAACTTTCTTTTATGCCTCGCTGTTGTGGGGCATTCCTAGGCTCACACACCACTTGTGTGTTTTCTGCAGAGCCCAGCTATGACTGCCCTGACCTGGTGTGACTAACTCGAAGAGATGGGCACTAACCCCGAGGCAGAATTCCACAAAAATTTTCTTTATGTCAAGATAGAGCGGCGGAGTTCGGAGTGAAGTGCGAGATTCCACGGGTGGTAGGAACACAGAGATACGGGCAAACTACCCTTGTAGTTCTGCGGAAGAGTACTACAGGCGAGCCACGTTCATTTCATACATAGATGACCTGAAAGCTTCCCTCAAACGGCGCTTTGCAAACCACCCGAAAACACTGCAAAGTTTGCACTTTGTATTGCCAAAGCACTCCTCCAAGGGCAAATCTCAATCTGTGCAGCCGGCCTTCGATTTTACCTCAGAGATATGACAACAACGCATATCCTTACACTAAAGATGAATGGGAAATCTGGAAAACTAAATGGTAAGCAATGCAAGAGGAAGAACGTCCCCGCTTTTACGACGGAGACGCTTTAGCTGAATGCGACAAAGGCCTCTTCCCGAACGTTCACACCACTCCTCAAGATATTGGCAACGCTCCAGTGACTACAGCTGCTGCAAAAACGCAGCTTCTCGACAGTGAAAAGAGTGAAAACATATTTGAGGAACCGGATGGGCTGAAGAGCGGCTAATGGCCTGGCCCTTATGTCCATTCACCGGATGCAAGTCAGTGTCGACGAAGTTATCTAAGTGTTTATGGAGAAACCACGACGTTTGAAAATTGCAGCGTGAACCGCTCTTTTCCGGCCAGGCTACGAGTTCCTTTTTTTTTCTTTTGCATTGACTTTTACTATTTAGTAAAACAATCGCAATGCCATTCTTTAAAATTGCTTGCTGTAGAAACGAATGTTAGCTTTGCATCTTTTGTGATTATGAAAGCATTCGTGTTTTCGTTCTTTGTGTTCAATAAAACTGATTTCCCAAATATGCCTTTTTTTGTTTAAGAATTGCTGTCATAAAATGGCTCACGTTCTTCTCGCCGGCCTGTTTTTGAGACACCGAGTGAGAATTCGGGTAGAGAAAGCGTCCGACGATTTTTTTTTTATTTGTCGCACATCTCCCTGAGTAGGCGCCTGATTCCGTTGCATCCCCCCCCCCCCTTTTTTTGTCACTCCTCTTTTCGTCACTGTCTCTGTACCGCCCTTCTTGGTGGAGATTATTTGGATCGAAAGTGCACACGAACTAGCTTTATTGCAGTGTCAAAAACTTGCTTTCCATCTCGGATTAACTCGCCTCTTTCGCTGCATTCCCCCTTTGTTGTCGTTCTCTTCAAATAATTAGGCGCCTTCTATATTTCTGGGCAATTGTTTTTCTTTTTTTTGCCATGGAAAGAGCTTGTTTAGGCCTTGGGGCCTTCCCTGAAAAAAATCCTGGCTACGTGCCTGGGTCGAGGGTATTTCTCCAGATATTTTAGTATAGGATGTAATCTGATAGTACATTTGTAAGGGATGCCCAAAGTGCGGCTTTAGTCTTGATTATTTCGCGCGGGATATTTTTCGATTGCCATGATGAACTGTTTACCTTAGCGCGGTTTAAGTCGTCATCTATGTTACCATTGTGTATATTGCTCATTCGACGTTCACTGTGATTCCGCTTGTGCCAAAACATACATATTGTTACAGAAACATTAAAACAAATCTGAACTTGATGAAACTACAACTTTGCCATGAATCAGAACGCATTAAAAAAGTTTCTAATTCGTGGAGGGTCCGTAATTGAATCGTTCGTGTATGCTACAACATGTCTTAGAGAAACATTCTAACCGTGTTTTGCGATCATATAGGCGGTATTCGTTGAAAAGTTTAGAGATAAATTTCTTTCGCTTGGCAGGTGGAAACGGCCACAGACATGGCCGATGCGCCACGGACACGGAGCGGCATGGGCCACTGCGCCCACACGCCGAAGAAAACACCGGCGTGCGTCATCTGCTCCGTTCCAATCCGATTATAAACAGTGGCGTCAACAGAGATGGCGAGCGTGAGGCCCTGAGGGAGAAGTACGGGTTCTGAGCTTGCGTTCACTGTCCACACGTGAGTAAAGCCACCCTCCTGATGAATCAAAGCCCGATGTACGAACACATCTTTCTTCATCGTTGTGATCAGTTCGGGTTCAACGCCACACAGGAGCTACCCGTGCTCATATGGCTGCACTTCACGGGAACGAACATGGCTGACCTTGGAGGCAACAGCATATAATCGGCAACAGCCAACACTCCTCGGCCGGTTTCGGTGGCTTGCTCGATACAGATCACTTTGCAATAAAATCTCTCCTGCACCACAATCTAACTTTGCCCCACATTCTTTCAAAATGTCGATACCCAGAATGACATCGTGCGTTGCGTACTCCAATACGGTAAAGTCAGTTCTGAAAGTGTCTCCGCGAAGCACAACGTCTGCCGAGATAATACCAACTACCCGCATAGGCTCACTACCAACCCCATGGAAGTGTCTAGTTCCATCCCACTCAAACATAACTTTATGTGCAAGGCGATCTTTAAATGACAAGCTCATCACTGACACACTAGCACCGGTATCCACCAAACCAGTTGTGTTCACACCGTCGACACAAATACACCCCTTGTTGTCTACCATCACTGACAGGGGATTAGGTAAAACAGACCGTTCCGCGACCTCACCCATGTCGGCCGCACCAGCTAGTTTCCCAGCGGCGGGGGCACGGACTTGCGGTGAGGCGACGGCGACCGGCCTTGGCGAAGCGGTGGCGTGATGCAACGGTCAGAGACGGCAGGAGACGGCAGAGACGGGCAGGTGGGCGGAGTACGGGTGGTGGAAAAGGGGATCCTGGTAGATTGGGCCATCACGTCGGCTGGGTGAAGAAGGAGCAAAGAACCGCGGAGCTTGCTGCTGGCGACGGCGATAAAAGCGAGCGATGTGCCCACTGACGCCACAGAAATAGCAAACAGGTGGTTCCCGATAGCGGTCTTAGTCGCCTTGTTGCCGGTAGCGAGCTGGTTCGACTTGTTGGCGTGGGTACCCAGCGACACCTCTACGGGATTCGTTCTCGTAGCCGAGTCGCCGGGTTGGTGCTCTGAAGCTCTGAACATTGACGCCATCTTGCGAAAACGTACCGCAGAGCTCTGTGTAGCGGAGCTGTGGTCGGGGCGCTGGTACTTGAAGGCAAGGCTCGTGAACGGCGCACTGGTGGTACACGCAATTGGCAGGAGGCCCCGAATAGGCAGGCGGATCGGCGGTGTACGTTCGAACTTTGTATCCTAGTTCTTCCCGTATAATACGGCGAACCAAGGATGCGATATCCTCATATGAACCAGTGTCCACGCTAGCGACAGTGGGAACGTTCGGAAGACGGCTAAATTTGGGGCAAATCCGCCGAAGGTTGAGAGCTTCAAATGTGCGGCAGTAGTTGGCCACATCCGCTGCAGAAGTTAGGTTTTACATTGTAATCAAGAAGTTGTATACGTCTTCCGCTATACCTTTTAGCAAATGGTCCACCTTGACCTCCGTAGTCACGGTCGGGTTTAGAAGAGAGCAGAGTTTAAAGACATCTTGTATGTATGCCGTACAAGTCTCTCCTGGCACCTGTGCTCGCTGCGCCAGCGCCTGCTTAGCCTTATTGCGGCGGGAAATGGGGTCGCCAAAAGATTTCTTGAGATCCTCAACGAAGATCGCCCAAGTCGTGAGCTTTGCCTCATTATTTTCAAACCAGGTCAAAGCTGTTTCGACGAGATACACCAGTACATAGGCTAGTTGAGCTGCTGAATCCCAGCCATTGTATTTGCTCACCCTTTCGTAGTGTTTCAGCCATTCCTCGACATCTTCATCATTCTTCCCAGAGAACGAGCGTGGTTCCTTGCTATGCCAACCAGTTGACCACCACTGGGGGCGAGTTTTCACCGTTGCGGGGCGGCGCCATGTCAGCCGGGTCCAAGGGCAAGCCGGCGATTCGCCTACTTTGACGGAGAACGCAGGAGTTTGCTGGGTCCACAGGGTCCAGGACGTTCCTACCCAGCAACTCCAACACGTGCCACGGTCTTGATTGATGAAATGGGTTTATTTACACTGATGTGATTCAGGAACAGCCAAGCGAACAGATCCGGAAGCAGCCGACACAATCACCACGTCAACCTCCTCTTCTACCACAACCACAGCGGGCTTGGCGAATTCCTTTCCGTTCGAAACCCGGAAGACATTATTCGTAGGAACTGCGCTGTAACAATACATTAGTATAAAACTCTATGGGCTCCATCTTATGCTGCCGTACTGAATGGCCACTAACCCCCGGCGTTACCCACGCGCTATACAGCGAGAAGCCGCCGGCGCAGTTTCGCTTGATCTCACGGCGTAACATAGGGCAGTGCAGCCCATTTTGACGTCTGCCTGAGCGGTCGCTGTTTCAGGGCCACTAGCCGAAGGGGCAGATGCACGCCCACCGGCGTTGTCCGGCGTTATATAGACAATACCACACAAAAATACGGATGCAGGAAACATCTGGACCTTGCCTAATTAGGCGCCTTATTTCCGTGAGTCGTATATCACCCTTTAAAGATGATTTCTGAATTCGTTTGAGGAAGGGCTATGAAATGAAAATGTGCAACCATGCGCGTGTGGTCGCGGCGAGCAAGCAGAGGCCAATAGCGACCTTCCCCAGCGTTGTCTGTACACTGAATAAACATGCGGACGGCGCACGCTGCAGGAGAGCGGGCAACAAGAGAGGGTGTCGTCTTGCCTTCCGGGTCTTATCTTGAGCGAAAATAGGCAGCCACGTGAAGTCCGGAGTAAGTGTCGCAACGTGAAACTACTCTCTCATTCTTTTTAAAGTGTTTTCGGAATCCCCGTAGTATGAGTACGCGTCTTAGATCCGCACGATTGCATCGATATTTTGAAGCCGGTCTGGCTTTTCTTACGAGCCCGCTCCTACCGGGAATCAAGCTATCCTTTCCTACGCGGCCGTGACGTGCGCCGCGCGTTGGTTGCTTGTGGCCGCCCTCCACGGGGCTTCACCTGCGGCGCTTCCCGGCGTTACGGTGCGTGTCGCAGGGTTGCACGCACAGTTGGACATCTTCCGAGGTCTGCTGGGGAGAGCGGAGAGGGGGAGAGACACGTGCGCTAGCTGCCAAGCGCTACGCCCAGATGCGGTGCGGCTGAAAGTAATGGTGGGCCCGCTGCGCCGCCGGGGTACTAATCGGTCGCACAAACGGCTCTCGTTTTTTGTTTTGTTTGTTTGTAAGCCAGAGGCGGCGCTATATCGTCGTCTGACTCAGACGTTGGAACAGACGATAAATCAGTACGTTTGGAACTTTTCCAAGGAAGACGTTTGCGGCTACAAAGTTAGACCGAATAAAGCGAATTAAACCAAGGCTAATACCTGATTTCTAAGGCCATAATAGAGAGTGGAAACAGTTAGAGCGATAAAGACATAATCTTTATTACATCAAAATTATTTATAAGAATCTAAGATATTTGCAAGCGGTTAAGTGCCAACATGTCCTGATGAAAGGTAGCTATCGGCGTCCTAATGATCATCGCTCTGCTGCTAACATAACTTAATTACTGATTCAGCAACGCAGCCGTAACCACTAAGAGCTTTTTTAGTCGGGAAGAAATCATTCCACGTACATCACCAGAATTTATGGCACGAACCTCATCCCGCAAGACTTGAGTGACGTTTGTAGCCTATACTAAACTGCCGGTTCATGCACGTGGCTCGAGTGATGCTACCGGAGAGTGATAGTGCTTTGAATTTCAACTAGCAACCTGTCTATTGTGCTAGAGTTTTTCGTTTTGAGTATTTGCCCTCAAAACAGCCGAGATGACAATGTGTTACACTAACGTGTCCTTTTTGTATAGCTCATTATAAGCCCACATAATTGAATTGAATTGAATTGATTGCCGTTACAACCATAAAATAAAGTTTTTCTGCTTTCCAGTTAAATTTAGACGATTTCGTCCCCATTTCAGCGAGTAGAAATGCTTGGTATATTTGCCCCATCAAGCAGCAGATGAGATTGAAATTGTAGCTGTAGTCGTCGAAGCCATATCTTGACTAAGAGGCGCCCCATACAGTGGAAGGCGGCAATATTATTTTTAAAAATTACAGGAACATTAGCACCTTCTTCGAATTTATGGTCGCCTTGATGAGGAAAACAGCCTTGGCGACCAGAAATTTCACCGAAGACATCGGGATCCACGTCCGCAACGCCTAAAATTCACAATGAAAATAAATTGCTTGTTCTATTTCACTACAGGAAAGTGGGAGACTCAGTGTAGGGGTTTTGAAATTTATTTGTGGCCATACGATCCCGCTCAAAGCGCTCCGCCTCGCCAGGGAAAGCGTTCAGCGTGAGTTTCAACGGAGTTTCCTCACGGGCACCACGTACACGTTTGGCACCGCGGCCTGACCGTCATCTATGGTCTCCTTGTACAGCGTTCGCTCCCATTCTTACCCTTTTTATCAGTATGCTTCACTGAGCGGCAGAAGATGTGGGAAAGCCTGCTTGCAATGACAAAGCTTACATCGATGTACACACAGTCGATTTCATGTATTGTTGGTAGACATTTTTACAGAGGCGATGCACGCCATCCTATTCAAAATATGAGGAGCTAGATTAGGGCGGGCGACCCAAGGGAGGGGGTATGAAAAGGAGGAAAGCGCCTTTTCTCTCTCTACACCGGGGAAAAACTCGAAAGTTAGCCTAAGAATGGCGCAGCTTGCACAAGTTGTGCTAAGTTGGAGAAACGGCAGAGTTGGGGGTCGACCTAGCTGCTCTCCTACTGACAGCGGAACTCAGGAGAGATGGAGCAGCTGGACCCCAGCAGTGCAAACCCGTTTTGGACGACAATGTAGAGCAATTACCACTAAAGCATGTAGAATGTTTTGTTTATTAGCAATCCCCATTACTAGCGTCGCCACCCCTTTCGCAGTGGCCTTCGGACGGCACAGGCGCGCAGGGCAAACCGTCTTATAGCGCCTCTTGGCCTCTATGGACCTCCGCTCCTTCGTCAGCTGGTCCGGTGGCCGGCTCCCCGTCTGGATTGTGAAGGGGTGGCGTGACAGATTCATTTTGGAGTGCACCAGCGCAAAAATTGTAACAGATTCGACGTGGTTGGCGCGGCCGACCCGTGGCACGCCGGTCGCTGCACGACGACTACGACAAAGGCGGGAATTCCTCACGTGGCGTTAGCCGACGCACAATCCTGGACGACGTCGGGCGGTCGACGCAAGGCACGCGTTCCCGTCCGCTCGATATATATACTTTTTTGCTAAAGCCATTGCGGGAGTGCCAGGTCGCCTCGATTCACGCGTCTATGCCGGACGGACTTGGGCGGGCCTAAATAGCTCTGCTGTTACAATCATCATCCCTTACGGCTCGTGAAAAAGGACTAGGGAAGCTGTTGAGTGCCTGAACCTAATCGACGCATCCATTCACGGAACAAAACACGTCTTTTTGAAATTTACTCAATGAAAATTCCAAAAACTACATCTTTTACACGACAAGCTTGGGGCTGGCCGTGCCCATCGCATTGAACACCATGTATTGGCCGCAGATGACAATTCCCCATTTTTAAGACTTCACTCTAAAACGTACCTACGATAAGTAAATCAAATACGATGTAATGCAACAGTCGTATTGACGGCTACATGTCACACAATTTGCTTCGGGATAGTTTTTGGGGAGACAAGAGGGTAGCCGTTTTCTGTAACCATGCCCCCACGTAGATGATCATGTATTGACACCAGGCGGGGAGAGAGAGAGAGTAAACATTTATTTCTGAAAATTGGGTGAGGGCAATGAGGGTGTTAAAGAAGACGGGCAAGGGCGACCATCCTGGTCCGGTAGGCCACGTGCCACGGCCGCTGACCTAGCCCGTTTGACCATTGCAGCCTGGTCCTTGAGCTGGCCGCTGCGCAGCACGCGCTCTCACTGCTCGCAGGTTGGGTGGGTTGGGGGGGAAGGGATAGTAGGGAACTGCCACACCAAGTCGAGTGTTGTCAATTGGGGGGTTGCAGTGTGTGCAGTTTAGGGAGTAGGTGGTCGGAGATATGTGGTGTAGATGTTGGGGGTTATAGAAAGTGTTGGTCTGCAGACGACGCCAGACCCCAGCGTCCGCGCTGGGAAGGGTGAGGTGGTGGGTAGTAGCGGCAGTCTGTAGCGTTTACAGCTTCAGCGCGAACTACGCACTCATGAAAAATAGATGAAAGTCGGAGTAATGATACAGTCTTCTTAGCGGACATTTTCAGTATACATTTTCCCGAGATACCTACATTAGATTGAGAGATTTAGAGAATTCGCGAGAAGGTCGAGGCGAAAACTTGTGTCGCCGCGACGCATAGACGGACCGACATCGACCACCGCCGGGCGTATCTATTCACAGCTTGACTGTAATAGGGACACCTTGACTTTCCCCCCGCAAAAAAAAAAGAAACAAAAATAGCAGAGGATGTGAATGGGGCAAACACCAGAGCTGCAGCCAGAACTGAAAAAACGTCGGAAGTTTGTTTACGAAATCATCTAGGGAACGATATGATACTGAAATCATTGGGACCGGTTGCGTGGCTATAGGCGGTCACGTTCCGTTTCCTTGTGGGAGCAAGACCAGAGTTTCTTGTTCGCACCCAACGCCATGGACTGCTTCGCTTCGTACACTGCTTCTGTTCTTTTATGCAACCGCTAAAAGTGCTCCTCTGTTCTGCCTCAGTTGCCAAGGGGTGCAATCGTGGGTTCGAGCCCCAGCAATGCCAATATGTCTTGAAAACGCTTTATTTATTTTTGTAATTATTTTGTTTATCAAAGCTGTAAGCCTTCGTCAGGCTGATACAGGAAGTGGGCACATATACACATTAAACACATAGGTACAAAAAGGAAACTCTGGATGATTAAAGAGAACACAACAATCAATCACGCCTTTGGCCAAAGCAGCATAAAAAACTAAAAGAAAACGCAAGAACGCTCTCCGCTGTGTTTTTAGTTTGAGCAGACAAACTAAGTGAACCGACAGCAAAGATAGTGTACAAAAATAAATCGTCTTCTAACACAAAAAAACGCAGTAAAACCTGCAAACCGATGCAATACGGATAGGGTAGAATAAGGCGGAAAGAGTAAACTCAAACAAGCGCCAAGAAGAGGGTAACAAACTCACTTGCACGTAATTTTGCTCAGGTTTGGTACAAAATCAAGATGTAGAAAAAATTATTTGCCGAACGCCTTCACTGTTCCAAAGACGAAGTGAACCACAATTCCCGCGTTCTTTATTCCACGTTCCTTTTTTATTGTATAAATGGTTTCTAGCGGAATTACGCATATTGTTTTCACTGAATTGGGTTTGATATGTTTTAGGTCATTTTTATAGGCTGGGCGCGGCATTGTCAACATGTTTACTTTCAATTTTACATCGGAGCCTGAAGTTCCGGGCTTGTACCCATAGAGTTTCTTACTTCCTAAAAACTGGGGCCCCTTTATGGGCCCGTCAACCGCTTTTCGCATAAAGAAAATCCCTCGCCTTAGTTTCATCATTGGTTGGATTGCGTTTTTGTGGAAATGTAAAAAAAAGTGAAAGAAGCGGAAAAACGCAATTATTTTTTTGGAAAAAAAAAACGGCGTTTTTCGAGGAAAAAGAAAAAAGGCTATTTTTTTCCCGCGGGGGTTTTTCCGAACAAGTTAAATTTTGGGGGGGGGGACGGGACTAGGAGAGGAAAATTTTTCCATTTTTCAAAAAAAGGAAGAGGGAAAGTTTTTGAGCGGCCTATGAAAATTTCCTTCGTTGGGGAAACCGGGAACGTCGCGTTTTCAAGAAAAAAAACCCTCGACTTCCCCGGGGGGAGGTTGTTCTGCCCGGTTTGATTGCGCGATTAGGTAATTCTGACTTGGATGGAGAGGGGCGCCAAACCCGCGTCACGAGCGGAGAAAGGAGGAGGTACCGCGACTGTTGCAGGGAAAAAAGGAAACAACGCGCGCACCCGCAGGTTCATGCGGGCGACGGCCGGCGATTCGGGTCTAAAAATATTCCACTTAAAAAAAAACCTCTTAAAAAGCGGGGGATACAAGCGGACCTACAACCCCGTTTGTCGTACGTCTTCTCAAAGGTTTTGTTTTTCTTTTTTCATAGAATTTTGCCACATATTACCCCTCGCTGCTTTCGATGGGGGATGGAACTATGCATAGTCTCCGCGCACCGAACACGGGTCCGCAGAACACAGGTTTGGGGACCCGACTCTAGACGGTTTAAACGGGTAAAAAAAATCCCCAAAAACCGCTTAAGTCCAATTGTCAGCCAACCCAACCAAAAAACTTCCCATAACCCCCACGACGCATCTTCAGGCCATTTTCCGCTCTAGATACCTACTAAAACCTCTATGCTTCATACCTCGGAAAGGGAAACGCACAATGGGGGCCACGCTGTGGGCGTAACTGGCAACTTAATATCGGTCCCCGAGCCACCAAAAATTCGTTACGTTAACCTGGACCCCGCTTACTGAAGCAGAGCAAGTTTATAGACACATTATTTCTTTAACTCTTCTTCTCCTCCCTTACCCCGTCTCTTTTTTGGCCGCTTGGCCTTCCCTTTATTAATAGAGGACTACAACATCAACAGGTACAACTCCTGATTAGATTCCACATACGGAGTTTTGTGATGAAGACCTGCTGACGCTCACAGCGAACTAAATATTTCGAGCCATGTAATGCGGATGTAACCATAGTTTCAAGACAGCGCGGCGAGACGTCCGTTAGAGCAATTGGACCTCGTTCCGTGGACTGTAAGTGCCTTTCCGTTGTGACCCGCCGCGGTGGCTCAGTGGCTAAGGCGTTGCGCTGCTGAGCACCAGGTCACTGGTTCGATTCCCGGCCGCGGCGGCCGCTTTTCTGATGGATGCGAAAAGCAAAACTGCCCGTGTGTTACTAGGACTTCGGCGCACGTTAAAGATCCCCCAGGTGGTCAAAATTAATCCGGAGCACTCCACTACTGCACGCCTCATCGCCTGCGTTTGCGTCGGCGCAGTTAAAGCACTACAATCAATCAATTTCGTTGTGGTGCGGGTGGCAGCGCGGAAAGGAGCGGCGACATCCATTCAGTAATGACAAGTAGTTTGAAGTCCTGGCAGGAAAACATTCCTGGAACGAAACAAATCTATGAATAAATACCGTTATACATCTATAGGTGGCAGTAAGAATCATCATTAAATTGGGATCTGGCGAGAAGAATGTACACCTTATGGTGTTGCAGTTAGGCAGTGACATTCGCAGCGGATTATATGGGCCCGACCTGAAGCTATGCGTTTGCTCAGCCAGCGTGGTAGTGCAAGTTTATACTGACGCGGACGAGTAGCCCTTGATTAGCCCTAGGCTACATTAAGTCTAGGCTACATTAGCCTAGGATGCTAGATACCTAGAGTAATATAAACTCAGCCCGAAAGTTTGGAATACGCGTTAATTCATTATTAGGCTGAATTCAATGGTAACCTATTCATAATGACTATATTCCTATTCATATAACATATTCATAACAACATATTCATACTCATATTGCATCATGGTAGCAAATTCACATGAATTGGTAGAATGCAATGCAATCCGGTGACTTGCCGTTGCGTTTATTTATTCAGGGGAATTTTGAATCATATGTACAAAAGACCCACATTTTTTTTTCCGAAGTCGTTGTTGTAAATGCCGGAGTAATACTCCTTTCTTAGTAAAAGGAGCTGTTAAGAGAGATACACAACATATACAAAAATATTCAGGCCGGCGAATATCTTGAGGAAAGCCTGAAAGTGGGAATGGGAAAAAAATAGCAAGCACAACAGAAATGACCTATCACTGCGCAGGTACTACGGCATCATTGTACACGATGGCATAATGCAAAGTATGGTCCTTTCTAATATAATCAATAGGGAAATACGCGCGGAACCTATTCGGTCAGTGTCCGGTGCGTGCAGCAGTGCTTTAAAAAGAGCCTAAAAACTAGTTCATCACCAAGAAAGGAGGGGCTGGTCACGCTTGCGCGCTTTCCACGAAAATCTTTTAATCATCAGGCTAGCGGCTGCCCAGTTCCAAAGATTTCGCAATAAATGCCCTCGCTCATTCTTGCTCTCCACGTGTAGTCTTTGGCTTAAGTTCGACGTACGGGGGCGGCCGAATCGCTGCCCTCTCCCTTCTTTCATTTTTCTTCGACTGGACGGTCCACGTGGCGTTTCTTTGGCATCGTTTTCTTGACACGTAATACTTGTTGCAAAGTGCGCAGTACCCACTCGCTGTCAACAATCTTGGGGCCTTTCCCGCTCGCGGGTGTAGCCGTTGCGGCGCAAACCACGTAACCTTGTAAACGAACCCGATCGGCGAAAACGACGCGCAAGGAGGTTTGTTGTCGGTCCGGTGGGACGAGCTATATAAACTCGGCGCCGATGGCTGTGGGGCACACACACCATTCTAGGACCACCAAGCTCTTCTCCTCGGACGAAAACGTGAGTTGAAACGGCGGAGAGTGTACGATGTTGGAGATGTTGGGATATTGAAAACTGTGTCGGGATCTTGGCTTAGTTTTGATGCTTAAAGAACGCCTGCGCTTATCAATATGGCCAATATTACTTTGATGCTAAAGAAGAATTTACCTCTGTAGTTATATTGGTATAGCTCAATTTTCGCTTTTCATTTAGATTAGTCTACCAATTTTAGACCAATTTAGACCGAAGACCAATTTTAGTTTAATTTACGCGTCATCGATACGGACACCGCCAACGAAAAAAAGCGTTTCATAAAAATGCGAGCTTGCCCGCTTTTACAATGATTCTCCAATCGTTGTCTGTGGAATACAAACACTTACTTAAAGTTCAAAGGATTATGAAGACAGTAAGCAGCTTTGCGCTAGTCGAATGAATACATCGTCCGAATGGCACAAATTCCGGTTTGTAACAAACTTGAATAAAAAGTTTTACTGAGGAAAATGGAAGAAACGGAGGCGGCTGAGCAACTACTTTCCGCAATTCTCTTCTAACACGACACGTGTACGTTGGGAGGTTATCTAGTGCCTCGTAAAATCCCCCTTTTTCCAATCTCTTAGTTTTTTGCTACAAAGCCGGGTCCGCCGGCTATCTCCGCGCCTTTGGCTGCATCCTTCAAGTGCGCTAGATGAATTTTGCAACCTAATATAATAAAGATGTCCGTGGGTAAATGGGAATCTCCATTTTAGATGCTAATTGCTGAGTGATGACAGTAATGTGTCCGGCCATTAAAAAGTTTAACGAGGTGTGAGCTCCTCAATCTTAAAACTGAACCAAAGTTTGTCGTCTTCATGGTCCCTTAAAGGGACCCTGCAACACTTGCCATCGACTACTAGTATTGGATTTTGGGATAAAGTCTATTGTCCCAGAAATCTCCTCCCGCAAGAATTATGAAAATCCGTTTACAATTAACGAAACTACGCGCGATGAGAAATCGCGCATAATCGTTCCCTCTCAACTCGAGCGCGGACAAGGCGACGAAAGCTGCGCGCGCTCTCCCGGAGAGGGGGGCGGCTCGCAGCGTTCTCTTCGGCGGCCTTCGATATATCACATGCCGGGTAGTTTTCTCCTTTTCTCCGCAACGCGGAGGGGCCTATTTCCGGTCTGGTGCCACAAAAAAGCAGGCATGGGTGCTTGCTCGCAAGTGCGCGCTCGGGCTGGTAGGGCGTTTTTGAAGCAATAAACGTTTGTAGTCGAGTGGTCCCGTTTAAAGGGAAGTATTGAGCTCATCAATCAAACTCCGCGCGCACTCAAAACACAAAATAAACGGCAAAACTGTGCCTACAGGTTCAGGCATAGAAGAGGTTCGTACACAGCGATGACGACGACGGAAATGGGAGAATCTAGCCGCGAAGTTGACCAGCGACAGCCGATCGGGCAGCCATGGCCTATGTGACGTCCCTTAGGCCATGCATAATGAGGACAACTGAAGAGAGAGCGGTTTGTTTTTCCGCGTCTTTCACATCGATTTGCGCGCTCACCGCTTCACGTGCACGTGTAATATTTGGCTCAGGTATTCCTGGCAGTGTAATCTAAACGTCGCGCAGGTTTACTTGTACTGCTCAAAGAGTGTTGCAGGGTCCCTTTAAGTTGTCCCTTGAACAGCCAACTTCTCCAAACCGCCGCAATCCCACGTGCGTATAGGCGGCAGGAATTAATAAAAGAGCTTTGAGCATTTTTGGGTACAACGACACGAAAAAGAAAAAAAAAACAGCTACTTATAATGACCGCGTCAAGGAATTAGAGAATCCATCACAAGGTTAGCAGTAATGTTGCTGTATGAAAGTACGTTAGCAATGTAGCAAGCAGTGGAACATCTCTTAATTACGCAAGTAATATACCTTCAGCACAATGCTTTTCAGGTATTTTGGCAATGATAACTGTGCTAATGGGTGGGTTTTCCATCTCTTCTGTGGTTTATTGTTACTTGTATACCTAATTCCAAGTGACTAGACAGAGAGAGGGCAAGATGTAACTTGCCTTTAAAAATCGCGCGACTAGAACCTTTGATGAGGGCCAAACAGTTACAGTATGAGAGAATATGGAATAACCGCGGTCTTTCTCAAGTGTAGTGGAATCAGGCACTGCAAATGGCTGGTAGTTCTTGCAAATAAGAGTCATTTTAAATTTCAAATTCAAGCCAAGACAGGAGTGTAACCATTCATTTCTGCCGTTTAATGACGACATGTTTTTATTTCTTCCCGCAGGTGAAAATCCAGCTATGATTTCTGTTAACGCCAAGACCATCCTCGTCGCCCTCGTGGTGCTGGCCGCCCTGTGCAGCCTCGCAGCCGCGCAGTTCGGAGGCGGCTATGGCCGAGGAGGTTACGGCGGTGGCTACGGCGGTGGCCGTGGATACGGAGGCGGCCGTGGATTCGGTGGAGGCTACGGTGGTGGCCGTGGATTCGGAGGCGGCCGTGGATATGGTGGCGGACGTGGATTCTACGGTTAAACCGAGATGCATCGACCAAGTATTACAGAGGACGAAGTCTAATTGCACATGAATCACCAAATATCATCAAGTGCATTGCCATGGTGTTCTCGAAATAAATTATTTTGATATTAATAGTGTCTTCTCTATCGCTGCTTCTGCACCGTCTAAAAGCGGTATTCAGTTAATGACCAAAATACCAACGATCCCAAGGACACGACATTAGGTGAATGCATGAGAATTACTCATTAATTTAGGTGGTTCTTATAGCAATGAAGGGGTTGATCAGTAATGATACATTTTCCTTGATTGAAAATAGGTGCAATACGTTATTAAATTCTTTGACACAGCGCTGCGTTTATATTGATAGGAATGTACTTTAAACATTTAGAGCGTCAGTATATGTCACTGTAACTGTTGTGGCATCGAGTCGTATAACTAGGAAAATGCTAAGTGGCCATGTCCATTTCATATCAGTAAGGACAATACATTACCAATTGAAATGGCTCATTGGAACAATGTCGCTGCGTAGTTTTTGTCTGTAGAGAATCCAGTTATTGGAGCGCCAGATGGTGAGTTGTGTGTGTTTTTTTGAGGGCCAGTTTTGTGTGCTTGTACTTCTACTCCTAGTGAGTAAAGTCGTTTAAATCGCCCTTGGTCCTTCCATTAAGCAGCTGTTAGAGCAGATTAAAGAGATTCCTTCTACCATCGAGGCTGATGACTGGGCCAATCGCAGTAAAAGAAACAACGGCGTTGCCGTCAGTGCAACGTGTCAAGCAAGCCGCTCACCTGGGCTCCTAAGGCCTGACGGTAAAATATCTAGGTGGTGGCTTACGCAAGCGTAGGAGCATTAGAACTTAATTTACCAGTGAAGTCGAGCTGGCCAGGAGGCGGGGTCTCTAGTCCAGGACGCCGCTGGCGCGACCTACTCGTCTTCGGCCTTTCAGCGAGCCAAATCTGCTCACTCATGTTCGAGCTGGCAAGGTCGCTCTCTCACTGCTCGCGTGTAGAATTGGGGATTGGATCAAGGTATAGGTACTAGTGGCATGCCCAGACCATGTGGTAGGGTACAGATGGGCTGCCAGAATTCCTGTGCAAAAGTTTGCATATCGTGTGGTGGATGGCGTGTACTACCGAGGGATGTGTAGATGTGTTCGTTTGAAGATGTGAGGTATAGACTTCTTTTTTAGCTGGTCAGTGGCGGGAAGGTGTGCCGAGGAAGCCACGGGCTCTATTGAAATTTTTTCGCTTGGGATGTACTGATGTGGCCACTGAATATGAGCACTGAAGGGGCACTGACAAGGTAAGGCGGTTTCACTGACTCTTACTATCCTCATACGACGAGCACCAATAATTGTTTTTCGGCCTGACGCTATGCGCAGAGGTTACACGGCTTCGATGTCTGCTCTCACTCCGATGGTCAGGCATTGTGTAATACCCACGGAGAAAACGAAAAGATGAAGAAAAAATCGCAACGTAATGCATCGCATGCCTTTGTATCCTGCTCCTGTTTTTCTTTTTTAAATTTTGGAACTGGTTATTGTTTTGTTCTTTCTCTTACTTTTTATTCCGGCGGTATTCTTTCTGTCCTTTTTTTTCCGAGGCAGGGCTGAGCTCAAAATAAAATTCTGCGTAAGGCATTGCATCTACGCGATGACCGCTGAGCTGTGTACGCAGCAACACCTGTAGTGTCAGCATTTAGCACTGTTTGCCAAGTGCCCCCGTTTTAAAGCAAAGCTTTATAGGTCTACTAGCCAACGGTTCTTTCGTGGCGTGCGGTAGTGTCGGAGGCGGCAGCGGAAGGGGGAGGGTGAGGCGTTACGCAGGGAGTGCCTGCGACTTTGCCGTCTGCTTCAGCGGTGGTTGTTTCGGCCCTGCTTCGGTGCAGCCTCGCGTCCATTGCGCGCTGCCTTCGCACGGCTTGACTAACTTGTTCGACAGCACCTCCAGGGTAACCCGCACCTGACGGAATTAAGTGGTCGTACGGCAAACATACCTTAAGGTATTGGTTTGCAGGGCGGGAAACAAAATGTACAGAGCTATCTTTTGCGCACTGCTTGCCACGAATGGGTCTCCGTTTTCTAACTTGGTGATTACCAATTCGGTTGTGTTTTAAAGAGCAGTACTACGAAAAGCGACAGTAGCAAAAGGTTCTTATAAATAGGAATTATAAAAGTTCCCTCAGCTTTCTCGCAATTCTCAAACTTGCTAGGCTAACTAGTTTAAATCGGTGTAAATGGGAAGCACTAAGCTGACATGCCGCATTGTTTCGGTGTCTGCGCTTGTGTCGCGCGGTGGTGCAGCCCCAAGCTAGCGCAACAGGATGGCTAGTTTCCGCTGTATCACCCTTCGAAGGACGCTCTTCTCCGTTTTCTCTCTCCCGACTCACGGCCGGGCTACAGCGGCGGCGTTTGCCGCCCTAGCCCAGCCGTGGCCGACGCTGCTGCTGCGTTCGGGACGCCGCCCTCACGAATTCCAGGTAACGGCTGGCAGAATCTCTGGTTTCACTCTTTGTAGAACCACGTGGGGGCATTCAAGTGACGTCGCATGGGAATTGTTGGGGGTGTCGTTTAGAGCTTTGCTTTCCAAGCACCTTCACAGCGTGGATTGGAGGCAATTTTTTAAATGCGAATGCATTTCTTAGTCGAGCCATGTCAGGCGCCGTGCTGCGTCCACGCGCCCGCAGGTGTTATCTCTCCGCTCTCACCCCCTCTCCCATAGCAACGGCTGCGAGCGCGCGCGCTCCTTCTCTCCCCTAGCAACCGGAGCAGGTGGTGCGGGCGGATCAGCGGCGAGTGAGTGGAGAGGAGGAGCGCGCTCGGGCGTGTGAGGGCGCTCGCATCGCGGGAGCTCGCCGGAGCTCACGCGTGTGTGGGAGAGTGTAGGCGAGAGTAGGCGCGGTGCTTCGGTGCTTCTCCTCTCGACGCTCGCCCCACTCTCCCACGCCCGCATGCTTCTCAAAGACCCTTTGACTGTGCACTTTACCGACCACAAGGCAGTGATCGTGGCCGTCAAGTACAACGACAACACAAACAGGTGTTACATAAATGGTTACGCTACAAATCACCGTCTCCTCATTAATTATAAATTCCGCGCACTCTCGCGCAAAAGAAATGCATTCGCATTTCCTCACGATTCCCTTCGGGGAGGTGGGGTGAATTTTTTTTTATTTTGGTTTCTTCGGTTACAAGCCCAACATTCCACAAATAGGCTTAGAAATGACACAGGGGCGTTACGCAATTAACTTTCAACGTTTTTTTACTAACGAGAATTCAAATATATATGAACGGGAAGCTCAACTGTCATTGGCGTTTCCGGAGATGCAATACACAATACAAGACGGTGCTACATGAAAACCGTTTAAAACCGGTGAATGCGAACACAGCATAATTATGGAACACTATGAGTGTTCGTGCTGTTGATTTTGTAACTTGCAAACACAATTCAGGTTCCTTATAAGCAATTTGTAGCCGCAGAAAGCTTCAAGTTCATCACGCGACAACTATTTACATTTAGCAGCAAGCTGAGTGCGGGGGCCTGTGCGGTTCGCAACGAGGGGCCCACTTGTTCCATGCAGTAACTCGTTTATAGACGGGCCTTCGCCGCGCGCTAGAAGGGCGAAGTGAGGCTGCGCCAATTTGAAAGCATTTCCATTATAAATCCAAGCGCACCAAAGTATATAAAAATCAAATGGAATTCGTTTGTTGTAGACATATGCAAACATAATAGCATATAGGCGCTGTCGTGGGAGACGTTGCTTCGAAGCAAACTCGCCTCTGAGCATTTGGGCTCTCCCAATTCGGTAGCACCATGGCGGCCGCGGACAGAACTAGGCCTCGGACACCTTTATCTCATCACGTAGCAGGCTGCACCTGGCGTGTCCTTTATCTAGAAGCCGCGCCAGTACAGGGGAGTAGAGGCCATTAATTCCTAACAGCGGAGCTGCTTAGGCCGATACAAATCCGTCCTGCGTAGACAGACATCCCCGAGCTCTTCAAAAACTTCAGCATAGGTTTTCACATGTTGTTATTCTTTCTGACTCCCTCTCTGTGTGTTCCGCATCAGCATTCGAAAAAGATTCTTCAATTATCCGCACATTCCGGCCATTTGTTCCTCATCAGCTTTGTGAGGTTAGGCTAGTGTGGGTTCCAGGACATACAGGAATCTCATGCAATGAAGTGGCTGATCAATTAGCCATAATGACTATTGGTGGCCCTGTGGTCGTGCAATGTCCAAATGATAGCTTTTTATCGGGGGCGAGATTTGGACGTTCACAACTACTCCAGAATTATCGGCAAGACGCCATTCTCTCTTCCAGAGATGAAAGCCACCTTCGTGATGCATGGAAGCCGATGTTTTGTGAATGAAGGCTATGCGAGGTATCAACCACTAAACTTCGGTGCGAAATTCTCCCATTAAATGTTTATCTTTATAAAACTGGTCTGGCTCCATCTCCGCAATGCCCGTTCTGCGACGAACTGAAAAATATAGAACATTTCCTGTTTAATTGCCGCAGCTTTTCCCCAATGCGACGCAAGCATCTGGAGTCAACATTTAGGCGCCTCCGCCTTCCGCTATCTACCTCCGAGGTTCTGTCACTAGGCGCTTCCGCTCTAGGAGTCTGCCACAGGGATGTTGTGTCCGCCCTTCACTCTTGTGTTGGTGCGAAAGGCCGGTTTTCCTCCTAGCCAGCTAAGCGTTCACATGTATTGAGTTTTCTTCCCGACTCTACTTTCATATCATATCTATTTAAAAATCTGTTCTGCATTTCCTTTTGCAAATTTTGAGATGTAAAATAAATTAGGTCAAATCCTGATTAGGTAGAAAGCTTCTTGGCAAATCCCCCGCGTCGGTATGTGCCATGGTATGAGGCAATCAACCGACCAACCAACCATTTACACGTGGAGAAGGCCACCGGACCCGCTGACGGAAAAGTGGATGCCTTCGGTGGCGAGGACGTGCATAAATATTTGCCTTACGTGGCTGTGCCGTCGCAGGACGACACCGAAAGGGATGATGACAACTGCTACTGAATGAAACACCGTACATATTTTAATACTCCTTGCTTTATTTACAGTGTCGTGTAAAACGGCCTTGCCCGTCTGGGGTCCCGCTGCTCCTTATTTCCTTGGATCCGCTCTCAATGTGGGGAGTACTCGGTAGACCCCCAGCAATGCACCACTTGTGCAGGCTGCTGCAAGTTTTCGTTGATAGCATTTGATTAGGTTATTGTAAATACTTATGTGACTCGAGAAGTACGATCCCTGTAATTGCAGGGCCAATGAGGCACTTGTAGGGGTCCACGAGAGACATCTAACAGCGCAGCGGTATTTTAGGTCACGTGCCAGTTGCGTACTCATTATTCCCGACTGAGAAAGAAACCCCACGAAATATGAAAATAACACCTGACAGCCCTCCCACCATGGATCATAAAGCAGCGCCCGCGAGCAGGTTCCCGTGGGTTAGCGAGAATGAACTAAGGGAAAGAAAGAGAAGAACTCGCCGCCGAGTTTGAGGGTTATCTGCCATATGCGCCCGAGAAAATGGTATTGCTGCTTCTTCCATGCCAATATCAAGGTGATTCGCAGTCTTTTCGAGCGTGTGACAGGCACAGCAGCTGCTTTACGGAAAATCAGCGTGTTTGTGGGAGCTGCTTGGTGCTGCATGGTGCGAGCACCGTCGCGTGGTATTTTCATATTTTGCGGGGTTTCTTTATTAGTCAGACAAAATAAGTGTGTCGCTGAAAATACCGGAGTTAGAATTCTCTGGTGGATAGGTCCGGGAAACCGGTACCGGTGGTTGTGTCTCCGCGCATGAAGCGCTGGTGCATCAACCCAGCTGCGTAAGACTATGAGCTGGCGTACTGGCCCGGAAAGTCCCATCAAAATGCTGATGTCCTTAGTCGGCTTCCTCTGTCATCCACGGATGATGAACCATGGCCTCCCGGTGACGTGCTCATGACGGAAGCACTTCCGAATTCCCCACTATCTGCTCAAAAGATAGCCTCATTGACGCAGGAAAAGGGCAGGATTCATGACTTAACTGCGGACACCTTCAAACCTTTTCGTAAAAAAAATTGTTGCCCTTCTAAAAAAAACATCCCCCTCGCGATGGGCACGATCAAATGCAGAGCATTTCCGCGGGGGGCGCGCCTGCAAGTCGTATGGATTACGTATTGGTTGTTCTTGTTGTAATTGTTGTCTTCCAGCGTAGACATTGTCGATGAAGTCGATGGTGAAACGTGAAACGTGCCGTGAACCCCCTGCCGCAGCTATGACGCAAAGTGGAGCGGCTATGACGCAACGGGGCGCGGCTATGACGCAACACAATCCAACACAATCCACTTTAATCCAATCCAATCCAAACCAACCAATCCAAGCCAAGCCAAGCCAATTCAAGCCAATCCAATCGAATCCAATCCAATGCCCCTCGCGAGAAAGTGTTATAGCGCCGAAATCGCGCCACCACACGAACGCGTGATGTTGACGTCACGATCACGCCACAGATGTTAGCGACCGGAGCGCGCGCGAACGACATATGTGGTTTAAGCGCGAACCGACCGCGGCGAGAGAGCGCGATGCGAGCGCCCCCACCTGTTCTTGCGCGCGAACCGACTGTTGCTCAGCGCGAACCCAACGCGGCGAGAGAGGGTGTTGCGCACGTCCCAACCTGTTGTGCGCCCGAACCGAATGCGGCGAGAGAGGGTGTTGCGAGCGGAGAGAAGGCGAGGAGGACGCGGGGGAGAGGGCGCACCTGTGGCCGACAGTTGAATGAGGCAAGGATATAAGGCGCGTTCATAACCTTCCATTCTGTGTTGGCTTTGTGGCGCAGTGGGTACAGCACCATGTACCTTGCGTTCCGCCCACAGAGTCGTGGGATCGAAACCTGGCGCTGGTAAGTATTATTTTTTTATATAGCGCCCTTGGCAGACGCTACATTTGGACTTGGCTGGACCGCTTGAAGGCCGAATGTTCTTGGCCATCGTAGACGCGTACACCAAATGGTTGGAAGTGCAGTGGGTCCCAAACGCTACTTCGGCAACGGTCATTCTGGAGCTTCGTCGACTGTTTGCTACTTTTGGAATACCGGAGAAGCTCGTCACTGACAAAGGTACTGCGTTCGTTTCAGCCCAGATGACCACCTTTTGTGAGAGGAACGGAATTCATTGATACTTCAATCATTGGGAGAATACTTCTTAAGTTAGATAAATAATTACGATCACCGATTTAAGCCTCATCAACGAAAAAATATTCCTCGATACTTTACTGTACTGAGAACAGTATGCCCAAACTTTTCTACGAGTAACGACATTTATATTCTTAATATCGTTGTGCATGGTAGTTGGGCTACCCTGTATAAAAAAAATTAATCGCTCCCAACAATCAATTACAAAACAAAAATGTGCACCCTATTGATGTTTCCCCGAAACTGAAAAATTAAATAAAAAAGTCTGGTACAGAACGTTGCAAAAGCGCTAATCAAAATATGGAATAGGCGCTAACCACGCACCATGTTTTCCATTCGCACAAAACAAACTATTGGGGAGGTCCAGTGAATTAATCACTATAATAGCGTAAATGTACTACGTGAGTAAAATTAAACGAAAAAGAGTATTAATAAAGAACGAACCAAGGCATTGGTCTACACGACGAAATAAATTTATACATATCACAAGAAAGACAAGCGGCAAAAGAATGCTGCGCATTGTAAAAACAAAACTCTAAATTTCGGCACAGTCCGTCCAGTTCTAATCTCTTTTTACCATCTCGATTGCTCCGTCACCGTCCCACATCATATGAAACAAACCTACACCAGTTAGTCAATATAAATATCGAAAATTTCTTCAGCATGGAAAGACGGGTCACAAGTCTAAACAGTGCTCGTGAAAAAGCGCAAATGTACCGGCTTGAACAACAAGTCCAGCGTGAAACAAACTGACGCCAAATTTAGAAACAACCAAACAGCCACATTCGCTTACACTATCGCGTAAAACACAGAAAATTTTGTGATAATCAATACTGAATTACTTGTAACTTATTCAATTTATTTTGGATGCACCCACCAGAACGTTAAAAAACACCACAAAATGAGTCAATCATTAAGCAATGCACCCTACAAGATACATTCTGTCGTTTCCGATAAAAATTCATGAATAGGCGAAACGCCAAGTTCTGATAATTTTCTCGCTGCGCGTGGCGAGTGGCTGGAGGTTATTGCAGGAAAGCAGCCCCAACGCAGTCCCCTCTTTTTTTTCCTGATTTCTTATTCTGGACTGGCCGCGTGCCGCTTCGGCTGCATCGGTGACACGTAACAGTTTGCTGCAATACGGCCAGCGCCACAACAAATCTGAGGGCTTCCCCGCCACACGTAGTAGCTGCTGCTGCTCAGGCAGCGTCAATTCGCAAAAGACGCCAATCGCTGGAAACACACGGCCAAAGAAATACGTCACTTGTACCGCTATATAAGGACACCGCCATCTGCAGTGGAGCACACACTAGCCTCTGGTAGCTTCAAGTGAAGACCGAAGAAAAACGTGAGTTGCACCATCGATGTCATTTATGTTCGAAAATTGAGAATACTGACAAGTTCGGTTTTAGCATAGCCAAGTTAATTGTAACAAAAAGTTTGCTTCTATTTGTAAATGTGGGTTACTCTAACATAACATTTAGCAAGAATGAGCCGTGAAGATATTTTGATGTAGCACATTCTTAACTTGTAATTCAGTATAAGGAGGCTTATTAAATTTATGTTTGGGATGTGATAGGCTATCCAATATAAAATACTGCTCTATAATCCGCCCTTGCTGTATATTTCTCAATGTACGATATTTTGTTTTGTTTGTAGCACCCACATAAGAATACACGCCCACATATTCTGTGTTGCTCATTCTCTGTGTTTTCAGTAAGTGGGAGAGAGCATGCTCAAATTGAAACAGATGTCACCGCACGAATTGCAAAGCAATGCGGTGAATAGGGTAGCAATAGGAAATGCACTGGCCATTCCGCTACTACTATCCCCTGGGTTATGTAGTGCTAGGTCCCCTGTTTGAAACCTTGTAAGATGGACTATTAACAGTTACCATCCCGTACTATCCCTATAGCCGCCATCCGACTTATGCAAACCCGATCAGTTTTTTTTTAAATCTCTGAACGGTTTTCAACAACTAGCCAAAAAAGAACTGGTACTGATGATTACGATATCAGGAAAGAACTACAGCAATCTATCCCCAGATGAGGAGCATTGTTTGTATCATAAGAGGCAGTTAAATGAGCATGTAAACGAAGCGGTCAGTAGATTATAAAGCGTTTTGAATTTATACGCCAAGAGTGCACATATCTTCTGTAATTCTATGCGTTACTAAAACTTGTCTGCTACCTTTTCGATTATTTATGACAACCAAGTAAAGGTGTTAATTTTACCGTAAATATTGACTTTTCAAATTTATCGCTAGTTCTTTATTTAATTGTATGAATACAGACAAAACTTGGTCTAACGCACCCGTTATTACGCATTCCCAAATCTAACAAAAAAAATTGGATTCCCCGGCACTGATATATGCTTTTATTATTTGGAAATAACGAAAAAGATTCATTGCCATTACCCACTTTAATGAAATATTTCAAAAAAGAGACATTCAGAAAAAGAGTAATTTTGATTGTTTTATTTCCGAACGCCACAAAGCCGGCTGCGCCACCTCAGAAACAAAAAACCGAGCCATCTAGTTTTCTTTTTGCCGAGCTCTATGAGATGAACTCTTCAGTCCCGTCGCCGCCTACCATCGCTTCCCGCCCAGCGCGCTTACCGCAATCTTTAGCGGAAAAGCGACAGCATCCATGCCACTTCGTCTGGAATTGCGTCGAAGGAGAATAACATCAACAACACCCCACATGCGAACTTGGCGGAAGCCCTGTGAAGGTTTTTCGAGCATTTGAGAACCAAGAGCGTTCCTCTCAGCGGGGAATTGGTATAACAAAAGCACGGTTCCTCGCGTATGCTCAAAGTGCGACGACTTCAGGGCAAGCCCTGGCTGAATCGTTATTTTCTCCTGGGACATTTAGAGCTAGGCTAAATTATCCGCAAGCGAGCGCCGTGGCTGCCGCATTTACGATGTCATGGTAGCTGCTGAAATGCGCCCGCTTTAGACAACGAATTTATTGAATCAACTGCTTGGAATATGGGAGTCCGATTTTACGAAATTCTCCATTTACCAAAATAATTCGTGGTTCTCAGTGACTTCGTTAGATCGGGTTTCAACTGTACCGGGTTTTGTATGTGATCTGGATGACAGAGCTGCAGATATGACCTAAGTGCCTTTAAAAATTAGCATCACAAGAGCTTTGTGCAAAGTGAAACAGTTCGTCTCACAAACGGCGTAATAAATGTCGTCCTTGAGTGTGGTTCGATCGGCCGTTGTAAATGGCAGCTGGTTTTCTCTACAGGCGGAGTTTATCTTAGAATATTCGTTCTAGGTGTTTCGTTCCTTTCTAATTAATGTTTTGGAACTTTTACAGCTTTTGACTTGTATTTTTTCCTTTCTTCACGCAGGTGCGAATCCAGCTATGATTTCTGTTAACACCAAGACCATCCTCGTCGCCCTTGTAGTGCTGGCCGCCCTGTGCAGCCTGACAGCCGCCCAGTACGGAGGCGGCTATGGCCGAGGCTTCGGCGGTGGCCGTGGATTCGGTGGAGGCTACGGCGGTGGCCGTGGATTCGGAGGCGGCCGTGGATTTGGTGGAGGCTACGGACGTGGATTCGGAGGAGGCCGAGGATTTGGTGGCGGACGTGGATTTTACGGTTGAACCGAGATGTAGCGACCAAGTGTTATAGAAGACGAAGTCTAACTGCACATGAATCACCAAAAATCATCAAGGGCATTGCCATGGTCTTCTCGAAATAAATTATTTTGATATGAATCATGTCTTCTCTATCGCTGCTTCACCACTAATTTAGGTGCATGCACAAAAACGACTCATTAAGGTTAGACGGTTCTTATAGCAATGAAGGGGTCGATCAGAAATGATTTATCTTGTTTGGTGTAAATTAGCTGTAATACGTTATAAAATTCGTTGACAGAGCGCTGCGTGTATGTCTAAAGGAATGTACATTAAACTATTAGGGCGTGAATATATTTCACTGTCAATGTTCGAGCATTGAGCCACACGTAGGAAAATGCTAAGTGGCCATGCCCACTTCATATCAGTAAGGACAATACATTAACAACTGAAATGGCTCATTGGAACAATGTCGCTGCGCAGCCTGTCTGTATGGAATCCAATTATCGGAGGATCAGGTGGTCAGTTTTGTTTGTTTGTTTGTTTGAGGGCCAGTTTGGTGCGTTTCTACTTCTACTCCTAGTGAGTAAAGGCGTCCAGTTCACCCTTGGGCCCTCCATTCTGCAGCTGTTAGAGCAAATTGAAGAGATGCCCTCTACCACCGAGACTGGTGACTGGCCAATCGCAGTAAAAGAAACAACGGCGTTGCGGTTAGCGCAAACGTGTGAAGGAAGCCTCACCTGGAGTCCCATGGCCTGACGGTCACACATCTAAGTGTTTGCTTACGCAAGGGAAGGAAGAGCAGAACTTTATTTACCCAGCGAAGTCGAGCTGGCCAGAGGCGGGGTCTCTAGTCTAGCACGCCGCTGGCGCCACCTAGTTGCCTTCGGCCTTTCAGCGAGCCACATCTGCTTACTCATGTTCGAACTGGCAAGGTCGCCTCTTTCACTGA
Organism: Haemaphysalis longicornis; assembly: GCA_013339765.2. Lineage (NCBI taxonomy): Eukaryota > Metazoa > Arthropoda > Arachnida > Ixodida > Ixodidae > Haemaphysalis > Haemaphysalis longicornis. The sequence continues at coordinate 38,534,940 of CM023451.1, forward strand.
TCGCGTGTAGAATTGGGGATTGATCCAGGTATAGGTCCAGTGGCATGCCCAGACCATATGGTCCAGGTGCTGATGGGCTGCAACAATTCCTGTGCAAAAGCTTGTATATTCTGTGGTAGATGGCGTATACTACGAGGGATGTTTAATGTGTTCGTTTGAAGATGTGAGGCATATACTTTTTATCTTGTCAGGCGGAAGCGGAAGGTGTGCTGAGGAAGCCACGGGCTTTATTGAAATTTTCGCTTAGCATGTCCTGATGTGGCCACTGAATATGAGCACTGAAGGGGCACTCACCAGGAAAGGCGGTTTCACTGACTCTACTATCCTCATACGACGAGCACCAATTATTGTTATTCGAAAAAAAAAACTGCAAAAACCTCAAAGAGCGAGAAAATGTCGAACGTTCGTGAGCGCATGCCTCGCGACGACCGCTTAGCGTCCCCTGCTCGCGCCCTGGACAACAAAACTGGGTGCAGACTACCACCTAAAACATTCCGCTCGAAAATTTTCATCTTGGGAAAATAGGCTACGGCCGAACAGCAGGCGACGAGCGGTAAATGACCGATACACGGGTTACTACGTACGTTACTTGCGCTACGCATAACGCTACGTGAATGCTGCAACTCTCGCGGATCCCTTATTTCCTGTGACATTTGGCAAACGAAAGAATCCGTAGTACTTTCATAAAAGCCCACCGAACATCCAGAATAAAAAGAAAGCATGGGCACGCAAAGCACGAACGGTAGACTCAAAACTCATCCCACACGATGAAGCACGAGCTCACCGATGCAGTGCGCCTTAACTACCAGCAGACAGGAGTGCTCGGCGCAAATACACGGCTAGAAAATAGCTCACTTTGGGGCCTTTTTACTCCTGTACATATTATTCGCTTTGTGACTATCCATGCGATCTAGCTATAATGTTACTGCGCGAAGGGAAGTCGACACCCGCAAGCGACATCACGCAGGGCTCGAATCATGCTTCCGTTGAGAAAAAAAATGATGTGCACGCTATTTCCGTGGTCATCCTCGTATCATCTTTGTGCACAGCAAGTTACACGGCAGTATTTAAGCATCTTGGACAACGATAAATGCCGACGTGCGCGTCGCTAACCCCGGGGTATCATGTATACCGCGGTGATCCGGGAATCCCCCAACATGGCGGAAGCGCAGCGGTTCCCATAAGAGGGCGCCAGCGTTTGCATAAAGTCTATTAGCATTTAAGTGGGTAATTTCAAGAAGGGAAAGCCCCATTACTCTCAAGAAATACTGCGCTAATGTGTTCTTTGGAAAACATGCATTATCTTCTCGATAAAAAGTTCAGCCTGTAAATGCCATTTTTTTCTTGTGGTTGTCAGGCAAACAAAAACCCTATCAAGCTCCTGGTACAATTTTTGATTTTGGTGGCTTAGGTTACAAGAGCAGCGTTCTACAAAGAGGCTTAGAAAATGATATAGGGGTGTTAAGTAATTGAGCTTTCAACGGTTTTTTAATAAGGACAATTCAAATATATGTGAACGTGAAGCTAAACTGTCATTGGCGTTTCCGGAGATGCAGTACACAATGCAAGACGGGTGCACATGAAAAACCGTTCAAAAACTGGTGAATGCGAACACAGCATAATCATGAAACGCCGTGTAAGTTCATGCTGTTGATTTTGTAACCTGCAAACACTTTCGGGCTTCTTATAAGCAATTTGTAATCGCAGAAAGGTTTAACTTCATCACGCGACGACTAGTTGCATTTAGCAGTTACATCAGTGCGAGGATTGTGCAGTTCGGAACGAGGGGGCGCTTGTTTCATGCGGGAACACGTATCCACGTGCCTTCCGCCGCGCGCAGAAGGCCGAAGTGAGGCTGTGCTAATTGAAGGACTTTGCACTATAAATCTCAGCTCCTCAGACTATGTATAATTCAAATGGCATTCGTTTGTTTTAGACATAGGCAACAATAGCATATCGGCGCTGTCGTGAGAGCGTTGCTCCGAGGCGAACTATCCTCAAAGCCTTCGGGCTTTCGGCAAACGGTAGCACAGTTGCTGTCGCCGTAAGAACTAGACCTCGGACGACGTTTTCGCGTCACGTAGCAGGCTGCACCTGGCGTGCGCTTCATCTAGAGGCCGTGTCAGTACAGGGGAGTAGAGACCATTAATTCCTAACAGCGGAGCTGGTTTAGGCCGATACAAATCCGTCCTGCGTACACATACAGCCCCGAGCTCTTCAAAAACTTCAGCATAGGTTTTGACATGTTGTATTCTTTCTGACTCCCTCTCTGTGTGTTCTGCATCAACACCCGAAAAAGATTCTTCAATTATCCGCACATTCCGCCCATTTGTTCCTCATCAGCTTTGTGAGGTTAGGCTAGTGTGGGTTCCAGGACATGCAGGAGTCTCATACAATGAACTGGCTGATCAATTAGCCAATATGTCTCTTGGTGGCCCTGTGGTCGTGTAATGTTCAAATGATAGCTTTCTATTGGGTCCGAGATTTAGACATTTACAACTACTCCAGAATTATCGGCAAGAAGCCATTCTCTCTTCTAGAGATTATACCAACCTTCATGCATGGAAGCTGATGTTTTGTGAATGAAGGCTATGCGAGGTATCAATCACTAAACGTCGTTGCGAAATTCCCCCATTAAAGTTTTATCTTTATAAAACTGGTGTGGCTCCATCTACGCAATGCCCGTTCTGCGACGAACTGAAAAATATAGAACATTTCCTGTATAATTGCCGCAGCTTTCCCCCAAAGCTACGCAAGCATCTATAGTCAACATTTAGGCGCCTCTGCCTTCCGCTGTCTACCTCCGAGGTTCTGTCACTAGGCGCTTCCGCTCTAGGAGTCTGCCACAGGGATGTTGTGTCCGAGCTTCACTCTTGTGTTGTGGTGACAGGCCGGTTTTCCTGCTAGCCAGCTAAGCGTTCACATGTATTGAGTTTTCTTCCTGACTCTACTTTCATATCATAAATATTAAAAAAATCTGTTCTGAATTTCCGTTTGTAAATTTTGAGATGTAATATAGATTAGGCCAAATCCTTATTAGGTAGAAACCTTCTTGGCAAATCCTCCGCGTCGGTATGTGCCATGATATGAGGCAACCAACCGACCAACCAACTATTTACACGTTGAGAAGGCCACCGGACCCGCTGACGGAAAAGTGGAGGCCTACGGTGGCGAGGACGCGCATCAATATTTGCCTTACGTGGCTGTGCCGCCGCAGGACGACACCCAGAGGGATGACGACGATTGCTACTGAATGAAACACCGTACATACTTCAATGCTCCTTGCTTTATTTACAATGTCGTCTAAAACGGCTTTGCCCTGCTTGGGTCCCGCTGCTCCCTATTTCCTAGGATCCGCTCTCAATGTGGGGAGTACTCGGTAGACCCCCAGCAATGCACCACTTGTGCAAGCTGCTCCAAGTTTTCGTTGATAGCATTTAATTAGGCTATTGTAATTAATTATGTGACTCGAGAAGTACGATCCCAATCATTCCAGTGCCAATAAGGCACTTGTAGGGATCCACGAGAGACATCTAAGAGCGCAGCGGTATTTTAGGTCACGTGCCAGTTGCGGACTCATTAATCCCGACAGAGAAAGAAACCCCGCGAAATATGAAAATAACACGTGACCGCCCTCCCTCCATGGATCATAAAGCAGCGCCCTCAAACAGGTTCCCCTGGGTTAGCGAGAATGAACTAAAAAAAAAAAGAAGAAATCGCCGCCGAGTTTGAGGTTTATCTGCCACGTGCGCCCCGAGAAAATGTATGGCTGCTTCTTCATGTCATTGTCAAGGTGATTCGCAGTCTTTCGGTGCAGTGTGGACAGGCAAAGCAGCTGATTTAACGAAAATCAGCGTGTTTGTGGGCGCAGGTTGGTGCTGCTTGGTGCGAGCACCGTCGCGTGGTATTTACATATTTTGCGGGGTTTATTTATCAGTCCGACAAAATAAGTACGTCTCTGAAAATACCGGAGTTAGAATTCTCTCGTGGATACGTCCGGGGAACCGGTACCGGCGGTTATGTGTCCGCGCATGGAGCCCTGGTACATTAACCTAGCTGCGTACGACTATGAGCTGGCGTACCGGCCCGGCAAGTCCCATCAAAATGCTGATGTCCTTAGTCGGCTTCCTCTGTCACCCAGCGATGATGAACCATGGCATCCCGCTGGCGTGCTCATGACGGAAGCCCTTCCGAATTCCCCACTGCCTGCTCAAAAGATAGCCTCATTGACGCAGGAAGACCCGACGCTTCGTCAAGTCTACAATGAGGTCCAAAAGGGCAGGATTCGTGACCTAACTGCGACCACCTTCAAACCTTTTCGTAAAAAGGACGCCGAGTTGTAGACACTGCGTGGTTGCCTGCTTTGGGGCTCACGGGTTGTGATACCAACGGTGGTTCGACCTGAAGTTTTGAAGCTTATCCATGCCGGCCACAGAGGTGTGGTAGCGATGAAGGCGGTCACACGAAGTTACGTGTGGTGGCCTTCTATAGACCGAGAAATCGAGCGAACGGGGCTGGATGTATTCAGTGCCAACAGTCCCGGAGAGACGACGCTAGAACTGCTTTGCCTACTTGGGAACACCCATCGCGCCCTTGGCAGATGCTACATTTGAACGTGGCTGGACCGCTCGAAGGCCGAATGTTCTTGGCCATCGTAGACGCGTACACGAAATGGTTGGAAGTGCCGTGCGTCCCAAACGCTCCTTTGGCAACGGTCATTCTGGAGCTTCGTCGACTGTTTGCTACTTTCGGCATTCCGGAGAAGCTCGTCCACTGACAACGGTGCTGCGTTCGTTTCAGCCGAGGTGACCACCTTTTGTCAGGGGAATGGAATTCATTAATACTTCAATTATTGGGAGAGTACTTCTCAAGTTAGATAATTAATTACCATTCTCGAATTAAGCCTCATTAACTAAAAAAATACTGCCCGATACTTTACTGTATTGAGAACACTACGCCCAACGTTTTCTTCGAGTAACGCCATTTATATTCTTAAAATTGTGGTGCAAGATAGTTGGGCTAACCTGTATAAAAAAATTAATCATTCCCAATAATAAATTCACAAAACAGAAATATGCATCCTATGGATGTTCCCCTGAATCTGAAGAATTAAATAAAAAAGTCCGGTAAAGAACGTTGCAAAAGCGCTAATGAAAATACGGATTATTGGGGAGGTCCAGTCAATTAATCACTAAAATGCCGTAAATGCACTACGTGAGTAAAACTAAACGAGAAAGTGTGTTACTAAAGAACTGAACCAAGGCATTAATCTACACGACGAAATAAATTTATGCATATCATAAGAAAGACAAGCGGCAAAAGAATGCTGCGCATTATAAAAACAAAACTCTAAATTTCTGGACACTGCGTCTGTTTTTATTTCTTTTCACCATCTCGATTGTTTCGTCACCGTCCTACATCATTTGAAATACATCTACCACAATTAGTCAATACAAATATCGAAAATTTCTTGAGCACGGAAAGCTTGGTCAGAAGTCTACACAGTGCTCGTGGAAAAGCGCAAATATTCCGGCTTGAACAATAAACCACGACAGCATGAAACAAAGAGACGCCAAATTTAGAAACAACCAAACTGCCACTTTTCGCTTCCACGTTCACCTAAAACAGACAAAAAGGCTTCTTGACAATGAATTTGGAGATACGGCTAAGTTATTCACATTAGTTATCGATGCGCACACATGGGCATTACAAACATCACAAAATGAGTCAAGCATCAAGCAAGGCCGCCCTACAGGCCTTGCGCACATACCGAGGAAATGAAACGCCAAGTTCTAATAAGTAAGCCAGAAATTTTCTCGCTCTCTCTGCGCGTGGTGAGTGGCTGAAGGTTATTGCACGAAAGCAGCCCCAACGCAGTCGCCTCTTTTCTTCCTGATTTCTGATACTGGACTGGCCCCTTGCCGGTTCCGCTGCATCGGTGACACGTAACAGCTTGCTGCAATACGGCCAGCGCCACAACAAACCTGGGGCCTTCCCCGCCACAAGTAGTAACCGCTGCTGCTCAGGCAGCGTCGATTTGTAAAATACGCCAAGCGCTGGAAACGCACGCGCAAGGAAATACGTCCCTTGTAGCCCTACATAAAGACCCCGCCATCAGGAGTGGAGCACACACTAGCCTCTGGTAGCTTCAAGTGAAGACGGAAGAGAAACGTGAGTTGCACCATCGATATTCTTTGATGTTTGTAAAAGGAGACTACTGACAACTTCGGTTTTAGCATATGTAAGTTGTAAATAAAACCATTTTGCTTCTATTTGTAAATGTGGGTCACTATAACACAACTGTTACCAAGAATGTAGCTCTGAAGATATTTTGATGTAGCACATCATTCGCTTGTAATTGAATGTAGGTATGCTTATGATATTTAGGTTAGGATTCTGACAAGCTATCGAATATAAGAATTCTACCCTAAGATACGTCCTTGAGGCTTTGTTTCTAAATGTATGATGCTTTTTGCTTGAAGTGCCACAAAAAAATACACCCCCACATGCTTCATGTTGCGTATGCTGTGTGTTTTCTATAAGTCGAAGGCAGAATGCCCAAAATCAAACAGATGACACCGCATGGATTCCAAGGCAATGCGGCGAATAGCGTAGCAATAGGAAAGGCATTGGACATTCAGTTACTACTGTTCCCAATGTTCGATAGCGCTAGGTAACGTATATTTTAAACCTTTCAAGATAGATTAACAACATTTACCATCCCGTACTCCCCCTATAGCCGCCACCCGACTTGTGCAAAACCGACAAATGTTTCACAAAATCTCTGAATATTTTTTCAAAGACTAGACGTAACGAAACCTGGTACTCATGGTCAGGACTGAAGCAGGGAACTTTATCAGTGTATGACTAGATAGGGAACAGTGTTCGTGTCATAAGAAAGCTGCAAATGAGCATGAAAACGAAGAGGATACTAGAATATAAAGCTTCTTGAATTGTTATTCCAAGAGCGCAGAAAAATTGTATAATTCTATGCGTAACTAATATGTGTTGCCTACTTTAACAATTATTTATCTGAACAAGCGTAAAGGTTTTAATTTTACCGTAAGCTTTATCCCTAGTTCTATGTTTCATTGTACGACTACAGTCAAAGCTTCATCTAACCACAACAGAGCTTACGATTTCCCCGATTTAACGAACAAATTGGGATTCCTCCGCAGGTGCCCATACTGCTCTATGCTTCTTTTAACTCGAAGAAACGAACTAGATTAAGCGCCACTGCCGATTTAACGAAGTGTGTCAATAAACAGACTTTTAGAAAGAAGATATTTAGAAAGTGTTTTTTGAGAACGCCACAGAAAAAAAAAACACCCGTGGCATCTGTTTTCGTTCTTACGAAGCTGCATAAGGTCAACTCAGCAGCCCTGTGGCCGCAAACCATGGCCTCCCGGCCAGCACGCCAGCAAGAGAAAGGTCAATGTCATCCATGCCGCTTTGTCTGAAATTACGTCGAAGAAGAAGAACGTCAACATCACCCCGCACGAGAGGTTGGAGGAAGTCCTGTGTAGGCGGTTCGAGGATACGAGAGCCAAGAACGTTCCGCTCAACGGGAAAGTGGTAGACCAAAAATATCTGTACTTCGCGTATGCTCAAGGTGCGGCTACTTCATGGCAAGTCCTGGACGGCTGTTTATTTTTACCGCCGACCTTCAGAGCAAGGTTAATTTAGTCGCAGGCGGGCGCGGCGGCTGCCGATATTCCGATGTCATGGTAGCTGCGGGGATGCGCCCCCTTTATACATCCGATTTATCGAGTGAACTGCTTGTAATATTGCAGTCCGGATTTTGCGAACTTCTCTAATTAACGAAACCATTCGCGTTCCAGGTGACTTCGTCAGATCGGGTTTCAACCGTTCTGGGTTTCGTAGTTGACCTGGCAGACACAACGGGAGATACAATCTAACTGCCTTTAAAACTTAGCATCACAAGAACCTGATGTGAAGAGAAACACTTCTTCTCAGAAACTGCTAAATATTGATTGATTGTAGGGTTTAACGCGCCGACGCAACGCAGGCGATGAGGCGCGCCGTAGTGGAGGGCTCCGGATTAATTTTGACCCCCTGGGGATCTTTAACGTGCGCCGAAATCTCGAACACACGGGCGTTTTTGCTTTTCGCCTCCATCAGAAAAGCGGCCGCCGCGGCCGGGAACCGAACCCGCGACCTCGTGCTCAGCAGCGCAACGCCTTAGCCACTGAGCCACCGCGGCGGGTAGAAACTGCTAAATAAGTGCTGTCATTAGGTCTTGTTTCCCCACTACAATGAATGGCAGGTGCGTTCTAAACAGGTGCAGTTAATCATAGTAATTTATTGGAATGTTGGTGTTAGGTGCTTTTTTCCTTGTAACTTGCATTTTCTAACCTCTTACATCTTTTGAACGTGTTTTTTTTCCTTTCTTCCCGCAGGTGAAAATCCAGCTATGATTTCTGTTAACACCAAAACCATCCTCGTCGCCCTCGTGGTGCTGGCTGCCCTGTGCGGCCTTGCCGCCGCGCAGTTCGGAGGCGGCTATGGCCGAGGCTTCGGCGGTGGCCGTGGATTCGGTGGAGGCTTCGGCCGTGGCTACGGAGGTGGCCGGGGTTTCGGCGGAGGCTACGGACGTGGATTCGGAGGAGGCCGAGGATATGGTGGCGGACGTGGGTTCTACGGTTAAACCGAGCTGCATCGACCAAATATCATTGAAGACGAACCCTACCTGCACGCGAATCACCAAAAATCACCATGGGCATTGTGACGGTACTCTTGAAATAAATTATTTTGTTATGTCTGCTCTAATGCTGACTCACTACTGTCTAAAGCCGGTCTTCAGTTAATGACCAAAATATCACCGATCCCGAGGACGCGGCACTAGGTACATGCATTAAAAAGGTTTCATTAATTTTAGGTTGTTCTTCTTTATAGCATTAAAGGGCTTGGCAAGTAATGATTTCTTTTGTCTTGTTTAAAATAGTTGTAATACGTTCTAAAGCTCGTTGACACAGCGCTGTGCTTGTATTGAAAGGTAAATAAGAGCATGAATTTATTTCACTGTCATTGATGGGGCATCGAGTCATACGTGGGAAAATGCTAATCGGCCAGGCCCATTTCATATCAATAAGTGAATAGCTCATTTTAACAATAGGCTGCGTAGTTTTTGTCTGTAGAGAATCCAATATGGGAGGTTCAGATGGGCAGTTTTGTTAGTTTGTTTGAGGGAGTGTAGTATTGCTCGTTCTCCACATCGCCCTTAGGCCCTCTGTACTGCAGCTGGTAGAGAAGACTAAAGAGATGTCTTATACCTTCGAGCATGATTACTTGACCAATCGCAGTAAAAGAAACAACGGCGGGCCATGAGCGCCACGTGTTAAGGAAGCCACTCACCGGGACTCCCATGGCCTGACAGTAAAACATCTAGGTGATGGCGGATGCAAGGGCTGGAGGGTCAGAGCTGCATTTATCAGTGGAGTCGAGCTGGCTGGGGGCGGGGTCTGTAGTACTGCACGCCATCGGCGCGACCCACCCGCCTTAGAACTTTCAGCGAGCCAAATCTGCTTTCTCAGGTTCGAGCTGGCGAGCCTACTGTATCACCGCTCGCGTGTAGAATAGGGATTGAATCAAGGGACACATTCCACTGGCATGCCCAGAGCTTGTGGTAGAGTGCAGTTGGGCTTCAATAATTCCTGGTCCAAAGGTTTGTTTGATTTATTGATTGATTGATTAATTGATTGGTTGTAGTGTATAACACGCCGAAACAACGAAGACGATGTGGCCTCCGCCGTGGGAGGGCACCGGGTTAATTTTGACCACCTAGGGATCTCTGACGTGTAGCGAAATCTCGTACACACGGGAATTTTTGTTTTACGCATGCGTCACAAAAGTGGCACTCGCGGCTGGGAACAGAAACCGCGTCCTCGTGCTCAGCAGCACAAGTGCAAAAGGTTGTTTATTGTGTGGTAGATGGCGTGTACTCCCGCGGCATGTGGAAATGTGGTCGTTTGAAGATGTGAGATATAGCCTTCATTTGTTAGGTGGTCTGCCGGCGGCGGGAAGGTGAGGCAAGGAGGTCGCCCACTTTTATGAGATTTTTCCGCTTAGGCTGTACTGATGTGGCCACTGAATATGGACACTAAAGCGGCACTGAAAGGTGGAGCCGGCTCCACTGACTCCTCCTTTCATCATATGACGAGTACCGATAATTGTTTATCGGCCGGACGCTATGCACAGAGGTTACACGGCTTCGATGTCTGCTCTCACTTCGATGGTCAGGCATTGTGTAATACCCACGAAGAAAAACAAAGGTGAACAAAACAATCGTAACGTAATGCATACTACGCATTCTGCATCGTGATGTTCCTCTTTTTTAATTTTTTTACTGTGTATTGTTTTTTGTTTTTGTTGCAGTACTCTCCCTGATGTTTTTTCAAGGCAAGGCCAAGCTCAAAACGAAATCCTGCGTAAGGCACTGCATCTTCGTAATGACCACTGATGTGTCTACGCAGCAACGTCTTTAGTTCCAATGTGTAGCATTGTTTCGGAAGCAGTGAAAACCAGGACACTCTAACAACACCCTCTATTGACACAAAATGTTTAGTTGGCTGAAGTTACACATTTATTCTTTCTATAATAAAGTAAAAAGACATAATCCATTGAATGAAATGAAATATCAAAAACCGCAAATACAAAAATAAAAAGAACAAAAATAATTTCTCAATAACGAATATATGTGTGTTGAACATCACAACCTGAAAATTAAGGCTAAACTAAGAAATCCTCTCCCCCTTAAAACAAAAAATTTGGAACCACGAATGAAAAACAGAAAAATAGGCCAACCATACTACGCCCAGCCTTCGCACAAAACTGCAGATTTTGTGGAAGTAACCCATTTAATTGTTATAGTAGCTTCAATGGAGCTACTCGCTTTCAAACTGGCGCGCATATGTCCTCTATATAAATGACACTTCCAAGTACAGTGCTATTTCAGTTATTTCCTGCACACAACAGGTGTTAGAAAACGTCTACATGCAGTCATGAATTCTTTCTCACTGAGTACGATTTATTTCATTCGCATCGTTGCGGTTTCGTTTCGGGATTGGGTTCGCAAGCACGTCTTGATACCCTACCTGGTCTATTGCACGGTAGATCTGAAAAAAAAAAATAAAGTAGCCCTTGGTCTATTCCTCGACGTAGAAAAGGCCCTGAACACTGTGGATGATGATCCACATGATAATGTTTCGGGGCCATTTTAACCTCTCCTACGCGGCTGCATGTGTACATATTCTCAAATTATGAGTCTTCGGCGTGAGCAGACTGCAGAGCTTTATGGGGATTCTATTTTATAAACCTCTGCATTCGGCGCGAGTAGACTGCAGAGCTTTATAAAATAAAGCCTCATAATCTCTATTTTATTGTCACTCTTTTTGCATTTATTTTTATGACAATGTTGACGTGATCACATCGCCTGAAATGTTTCAGTACGCACACGCTACTTTGTGTGCAGCAAGATGAATTACTCCAATGCGTTTTCAGACATTCAGAAAGATGCTGTTAAGCTCAGGGATTGGTTCGAAGCAACCTAATTAAAGTTAATCCTCAAAAAAGTGAACTAATATGCTTTTTGAAACGAAATAATGACTCTGTTCATCTCACATGCGCAAATGCACAATTCGCTCTTGCTGCCCTTTAACACGGGTGCCTTTGGTAGAATATGTCGGTGTGCTAGTTGGCCTTGACATGTCCGGGAACACACACATAGAATATATCTGCAAGAAATTACGAAGCGTTGCGTGTTTCCTGTATGATACGAAGGTTTTTCTGCCTTTTTTAGAAGAAGGTGTTTAGCCCAAGCGCTGGATTACAGTGCTTTTTTTACAGCACTCTGAATATATTGAAAAGCAGGGTTAAGCGAATTCTGAAAATAATGAAAAAGTGTTGTCTCTAACGTTAGTCGAGGTGAATCAATCGGTGTCAATAAATCTGAACGATTGCTTTGTTCGGACAGTGTGTTTATACACTGTGATATCTTAAAATATTTTGGGGAAATGATTAGGTTTGTAAAACGAATATTTATCTCTGTGACATGTGTCTGGTTATGTGATGCCAATAATACAAACACACAACGGGAGAGCCATACGATATCGGTGTTTCCCAGCATATTTTAACGGGCTTGCAGCTGATCTGCTTTTGATATCCGAGTGTGGTCGTACTTTTTTTAGGAGGGCTGAGCTAAAGTGTTTAGCAATGTTTCATTTTGTCGCATCTTTTTTATTATTTCTTGTTTTTCCCGTGTTTTCTATATGTACTTCCTCGAAACCTTCCTCCAATACTCTTGTTCTGCACTTCCTCTGATGTGTTATAACTGCATGTCGTGACCAATCAGTCCGTGAAGGTATCGCTGCTTTAGGGGTCACTTCACAAGACTATACTGAGGGCTTAGGCGTGCCCATAACTATCTCGTTATACATTGATGGGTTGAAGGAATCTTAAGTTATCTTACCTTATTCTAATTGGGCTTACAGACTTCTACCTTATTCTAATTGGGCTTACAGACTTTTACCTTATTTTAATTGGGCTTACAGACTTCTGAAAGAGGAAATGTACAGGGGGGTGTCTCAGCTATCATGATCCCAGATTTTAAAAAAGACCAATTACGTTGGTCGAAAAAGAACTACCAGTTCATCTTCAAGGTACACGATTATGATTGTAAAAGCACTATTCAAACGTCGACAAAGAATTAAACCGAAGTTTCATAATGCAAGAAACCCTGCACAAAACACTACTAGCAACTCAATTTTAGTTTCAAAAACGGATATATATATATACAAGGAGCAAGATCCTGTGTCATTCCCAAAAATATTAACGGCATCGATACGTTTTTAAGCATCAAGATACTCGCATGGATGAAATATCAAACGCGGATAGTAGGAAATACTGAAGTGGGATGTGAAGTGGAAACTAAAAACATCAAAAAACCACAATCAGAACCCCTTCCAAAAACGCAAATCTACATCCGATGACGGAACAGATTGCTGGCTGACACAACTAGTCCCTTCCTTCGTTACGCGAAAGGCTTCCATCATCACTCTTGTGGATCAATTTGCATGCCCAGCAGTGATGGCTGTGTCACCTAGTTTGGGGTGAAACCCGGACGAGTCCTGCACTTTTTTAGTTTACTGCATGATGCGAGTACGGTGCCACTATAACAGAAAAGTGGCGTTCGTCAAGGCTAGCGTTGAGACATCGACCCGTCAGGCCAATGTTCTATTTCCCACATCCTAATGGAATCTTGTAATTAACCTTTTTAATGGATTCTTAAAGATAAGTTACTAACTTTGAGCCATGTTTAACGCCACAGTACTCTTTGCGTTTTTGTTTTATATTGCTCCGTGCACAGCTGGGCAGATCTTTCCCAACTTGTTTTGAGGCAACATCCACAACTCCCCTCCATATCGAACGGTAATTTCTTTATCCGATACGAAATGCTACGCAAGTACGGTAAGACAGCTGCTTTGTCGTCCCCCCCCCCTTTCTTTCCCGCATGTCTTTTCCTCCTCCCTGCTGTTCTTATTTCTTGCCCATTCACTTACAAGCCGAAAGGGTACACTTCTCTGAACAAGCGGCTGCTCTTAGGCGGTCTCTTTGAGCGGCGACAATTTCTACCATCAAATGCTCGCACAATTTTGTCATGGCCTACTTGATGCATGAAGTAGCCACGCCTTTCTGTACTATATTAGAACATCCTGATTCATAGCTCAGCAAAGGATATGTCGACGTGGGCTAGTACATCGAGCAGGTGTGGCAGCGCATAACCTTAATCACAAGATCTAAAAAGTGAATGTCACCCTCATTTGGTAACTCAAAAGTATAGTAAAGCCCTAATCCACTTTTCCTAAAGGTTATTATAACTCCTGGAAGCATGACGCTCCCCCTATGGTCTCCGACCAAAACACGTGAATCGACCGGAAACCTGAACAGCTTCCGATCAATGCAATGTAGTTCTTTGTTAACAGCTCTATCCTTTTGGCTTATGAATGCATTACGCTGACGAGGGGCAACACATGACTCAATACGAATACATGCGTTCAGGATGCGCACCTTATCTCACAACTCAATAAGTGTCGAACTGGAATACAGTGCTACAACTCCAAAAAGCTCTCTAGAGACACACTGCTGTTGTTACGAAACGCAGCCTCGTCATTATCTTCTGTAATGCACTGTTTTACAGTTCGCAATGAAGGAACATGACGGATGCAGTAATGCAGCTCGACAACGTCAATAATAAAACCAAAACATGCTCCTTGATAATGGGTGCTGAGGTAATCTTCGTCATCCATCTAACTGGGAGCCAGGAGTGATTCCGTAAGATGAAGCACTTTCAACTGCTTTTGCCAAAAGCTAGACAGCCGGTGAGGCCACCAAATCTTTTACGACGTGATGGTAGTGAACGGCATTTCAGGTTTGTGGGTGCTTTCTGTGGAGGAGGCCTGTAACAAAAGGTCCTTCCGGTTCTCACGGCGTTAGACAACCGACACAACTTGAACTCGTGAAGCAGTTTGAAAGCACGGTGTTTAATGGCTGTAGCCTTCCCATCAATCTGCTTAAATATCTTTTTTATGGCAAGGTTGCCCTTTTCTATGAACATTCCTTGAGACATAACGCCGAAAGAAGGTTTTTCCGTGGTTATGCCTCAAGTAATGCGTAGCCTGGTGGTAGTGGCGTTACGTGGTATTTCCCTATTTCGTGGGGTTTCTTGATGAGTACAAAAAAAAATTCAGTACGCAACAAGTACATCGCTTATTTTACCGCAGTTAGATGTCTCCGGGGATGCCAGAAGTGCCTCATTTACACTTCAATATTATGAAAGTACTTCTAGAGTTAGATAATTAATTATAATCGCTTAATAATATCTCAACAACGACAAAATAGCTTGCCGATACTCCACTTCGCTGCGGACACTATGGGCTAGGTTTTCTTCGAGTAACGCCATTTCTTCTTTTAAAAACATGGTTCATTATAGTTTCGTTATCGTGCATAAAAATAGAAACAAGAAATCATGCACATAAATGAATTACAAAATAAAAAATATGTACTCATTCATGTGCCCCCAAAAATGAACCCAGAAAAAAACGGGGAAGAACTTTGCAAAACGGCCAATGAAAATATGGAAGATGCGACACACACGCACTAAGTCTCGCATCCGCACCAAATAAAATATTGGGGAGTTCCTATCAAATAATCTGTATAACAGCGTAAATGTACTAGCTGCATAAAAATAAACAAAAAGTGTAATATTTAAGAACGAACCAAGGCATAGGTGTACGCGACGAAATAAAATTATACAAATCACAACAGAAAAAAACGACAGAAAAATGCTGCGCATTAGACCACAATACTCTGTTTCTGGTCAGTCTGTTCAGTTTTTATCTCTTTTTACCATCTCGATTGTTTTGTCACCGTCCCACATCATATGAAACAAACCTATATTAATTAGTCCATACAAATATCGAAACTTTCTTCAGCACGGAAAGCTGGGGCACAAGTGTAAACAGTGCTCGTGGAAAAACGCAAGTGTACCGGCTTGAACAAACAACGACGACACAAAGAGACGCAAATTTAGAAACAACCAAACTGTCACTTTTTGCTTCCACCTTCACCTAAAACAGACAAAAAGGCTTCTAACAATCAATTCGGAAATACGGCAAATTTATTCAACTCAGTTTTCACTGCGCACACAAGGGCATTACAAACATCACAAAATGAGTCAATCATCAAGCAAGGCCGCCCTACAGGTCATGCGCGCATACAGAGAAAATCTTTTCGTTGATCGGCGAAACGCCAAGCACTGATAATTTAGCCAGAAATGCCCCCGCTGTCCCTGCGCGTGGTGAGTGGCTGGAGGTTATTGCATGAAAGCAACCGCAACGTCGTCCCCTCTTTTCTTCCTGATCTCTTATACTGGGCTGGCCGCGTGCCGGCTCTGCTGCATCGGTGACATGTAACAGCTTATCGCAATACGGGCAGTGCCACAACAAATCTGAGGGCTTCCCCGCCACACGTAGCAGCTGCTGCTGCTCAGGCAGCGTCAATGCGTAAAAGACGCCAATCGCTGGAAACACACGCGAAAGGAAATACGTCACTTCTGGCGCTATATACAAGGCCCCGCCATCAGCGGTGGAGCATACACTAGCCTCTGGTAGCTTCAAGTGAAGACCGAAGAGAAACGTGAGTGGCACCATCGATATTCTTTGGTGTTTTAAAGAGAGCGTCCTGACAACTCCGGATTTAGCGTTGCTAAGTTGTAAAGAAAACCATTTTGCTTCCATTTGTAAATGTGGCTTACTACTACACAACTGTTACCAAGAATGTAGCCGTGAAGATATTGTGATGTAGCCCATTCTTCGCTTGTAATTTAAATTTAGCGCTGCTTATTATATTCAAGTTTGGGATGTGACAAGCTATGCAATTATAAAAATAGTACCCTAGGATGCGTCCATTGCGGGCCTTTGGTTCTGCAATGTAATGATGCTTATGTGGCGCCAAAAGCATGCCACCAAGCCTAAGACACAACCCACGATCCGTGCACGTTACACTACTGTCCTGTTTGCCATTAAGTGTAAGAAAGAATGCCGCAAAATCAAAACAGATGTCACCGCATGGATGCGGCAAAGCAATAGGGGTGATTTAGGCGTAGGCGATAGGAAAAGGCATTGACCTATGTCAGTTACTACTGTTCCCAAAGGTAGGTAGTCGCTAGGTAGGCGTACTTTAAACGTTTTAAGATAAGATTACCTGAGCAATTTATCATCCCGTACTCTCCCTATAGCCATGCAAATCGGCCTCTATGTGCGAAAACCGACAAACATTTTCACTAAAAATCTCTGATATGTTTTTCAAACTCTAGATGTAAGAAAACTCTGGTACTACATGGTACAGGATTGAAGGCAGGGAACTTTATGCAGTGTATCACTACATAGGGATCGGTGTTGGTATCATAAGAAGCTGCCAAATAAGCATGCAAACGAAGCGGTTACTAGAATGTAAAGCTTCTTGAATTAATACGCCAAGAGCGCACAAATATTGTATAATTCTATGCGGAACTAGTGCGTGTTTCCTACTTTCCGGAATATTTATGTGGACAAACGCACACGTGGACAAACGCACACGTTTTAATTTTACCGTAAGTTTTGACGTTTCAACTCGATTCTTAGTTCTTTGATTCATTGTACGAATAGAGTCAGAACTCCATCTAACCACAACCGATCTTTTACGATTTGCCAGATTTAACTAAGAAATAGGGGTTCCCCCTTAGGTGTCCATACTGTTCCATGCTTCTTTCAACTCGAACTAACGAACTAGATTCAGCGCCATTGCCGATTTAACGAAGTGTTTCTAGAAACAGACTTAAAAAAAGATATTTCGAAAGTGGTTTTTTAGAATGCCACAAAAAAACATCCGGGGCATCTGTTTTTATTATTACGAAGCTGTATGAGGTGACCTCAGCAGCCGTGTGGCAGCAAACCACGGCATCCCGGGCAGCACGCTTTCCGCAACCTCGAAGGGAAAGGACGATGTCATCCATGCCCCTTTGTTTGAAATCACGTCGAAGAAAAAGAACGTCAACATCACCGCGCACGAGAGGTTCCAGGAAGTCCTGTGTAGGCGACTCGATGATAGCAGAGCCAATAACGTTCCGCTCAACGGGGAAGCGCTAGGCCAAAAATGGCTGTGCTTCGCGTACGCTCAATGTGCGGCGACTTCATGACAAGTACTGGCTGGCTGTTTATTTTTACCGCGGACCTTCAGAGCAAAGTTAATTTATTTGCAGGCAGGAGCGACGGCTGCCGATATTTATGATGTCATGGTAGCTGCTGATATGCGCCCGCTTTAGTCATCGAATTGAGGGAATCAACTGCTTGTAATATGTCAGTCCGGGTTTTTCGAACTTCTGCATTTAACGAAGCCCTTCGCGTTCCAGGTGACTTCGTCAGATCGGGTTTCAACCGTTCTGGGTTTTGTAGTTGACCTGGCAGACACAGCGGCAGATACGATCTAACTGCGTTCAAAGCTTAGCATCACAAGAACTTTATGTGAAGAGAAACACTTCGTCCCAGAAACTGCCAATAAATGCTGTAATTAGGTGTTTGTTTCAATCACCGTCTGGCTAGTGAATGCAGGTGCGTTATAAACAGGCGGAGGTAATCATAGTAATTTATTGGAATGTTGGTGTTAGGTGTTTTCTTCTTTGTATCTTGCATTAGTTAACCTTTACATCTTTTGAACGTGTATTTTTTCCTTTCTTCAGCAGGTGAAAATCCAGCTATGATTTCTGTTAACGCCAAAACCATCTTCGCCGCCCTCGTGGTGCTGTCCGCCCTGTGCAGCCTGGCAGCCGCTCAGTTCGGAGGCGGCTATGGCCGAGGCTTCGGCGGTGGCCGTGGATTCGGTGGAGGCTTCGGACGTGGCTTCGGAGGTGGCCGGGGATTCGGAGGAGGCTACGGACGTGGATTCGGAGGAGGTCGAGGATTTGGTGGCGGACGTGGGTTCTACGGTTAAAGCGAGATGCATCGTCCAAATATTATAGAAGACGAACGCTACCTGCACGTGAATCACTAAAAATCACCATGGGCATTGTGATTGTACTATTGAAATAAATTATTTTGTTATGTCTGCTCTAATGCTGGCTTACTACTGTCTAAAGTCGGTCTTCAGATAATGACCAAAATATCAACTATCCCGAGAACGCGGCACTAGGTGCATGCATTAAAAATTATTCATTACTTTTAGGGGGTTCTTCTTTATTGCTTTAAAGGGCTTGACAATTAATGATTTCTTTTGGATTGTTTAAAATAGCTGTAATACGTTCTTAAACTCGTTGACACAGCGCTGTGTGTATATTGAAAGGAATAATCTAATAACAAATATGAGCATGAATATATTTCACTGTCATTGTTGGGGCATCGAGTAATACGTGGAAAAAATGCTAAGGGGGCACGCCCATTTCATATCAATAACGAGAACATAGTCACAACTGAAATAACTCATTTGAACAATGTCTCTGCGTAGTTTTTGTCTGCGGAGTATCCAATTATCGGAGGACCAGATGGTCAGTTTTGTTCGTTTGTTTGAGGGTGTGTAGTATTACTCGTTCTCCACATCGCCTTTGGGCCCTCCATTCTGCAGCTGTTAGAGCTGAGTAAAGATATGCCATCTATCATCGATACTGATCACGTAACCAATCGCACTGAAAAAAACAACGGCGGTCCTTGAGCGCCACGTGTGAAGGAAGCCACTCACTTGGATCCCTATCTACTGACAGTAGAACATCCAGGTGCTGGCGAATGCAAGGGCTGGAGGAGCAGAGCTATATTGATCAATGGAGTCGAGCTAGCAGGGCGCGGGATGCCTAGTACAGCACGCCATCGGCGCGACCCACCGCCTTAGAACTTTCAGCGAGCCAAATCTGCTTTCTCAGGTTCGAGCTGGCAAGCTTACTGTATCACCGCTTACGTGTAGAATAGGGATTGGATCAAAGGACAGGTTTCACTGGCATGCCCAGAGCTTGTGTTAGAGTGCAGCTGGGCTTCAACAATTCCTGGTCCAAAAGTTTGTTTGATTGATTGATTGATTGATTGATTGGTTGGTTGTAGGGTATAACACGCCGACACAACGAAGGCGATGTGGCGCGCCGTAGTGGAGGGCTCCGGGTTAATTTTGACCACCTAGGGATCTCTGACGTGCGGCGAAATCTCGTACACACGGAAATTTTCGCTTTACGAATGCATCAGAAAAGCGGCACTCGTGGCTTCGAACCGAAACAGCCCCCTCGTGCTCAGCAGCACAAGTGCAAAAGGTTGTATATGGTGTGGTAGATGACGTGTACCTCCGCGGAACGTGGAAATGTGGTCGTTTGAAGATGTGAGATATAGACTTCTTTTGTTAGGTGGTCTACCGGTGGCGGGAAGGCGAGCCAAGGAGGTCGCGCACTCTAATGAGATTTTTCCGCTTAGGCTGTACATATGTCGCCACTGAATATGGACATTAAAGCGGCACTGAAAGGGAAAGCCGGCTCCACTGACTACTCCTTTCTTCGTATGACGAGTACCGATAATTGCTTTTCGGCTCGACGCTATGCACAGAGGTTACACGGCTTCGATGTCTGCTCTCACTCCGATGGTCAGGCATTGTATAATACCCACGGAGAAAAAAAAAATGAACAAAACAGTCACAACGTAATGCATATTACGCCTTCTGCATCGTTATGCTCCTCTTTTGTAAATTTTTGTACTGGGTATTGTTTTTTTTGTGTTTGTTGCAGTACTCTCCCTGCCCGTTTTTTCCAGGCAAGGCCAAGCTCAAAATGAAATCCTGCGTAGGGCACCGCATCTCCGTATGACCGCTGATGCGTCTACGCAGCAACGTCTTTAGTTTCGATGTGTAGCATTGTTTCGGAAGCACTCCAGAACCAGGACCGTGTAGTGCCCTGCATTGCCACAAAAATGTGTAGTTGGCTGAAGAAACACATTTAATCTTTCTATAATAACGTAAAACGACATAATCTGTTGAATGAAATGACATATCGTATACCGAAAATACAAGGATAAAAAGGACAAAAATATTTTCTCAATAACGATTATATGTGTGTTAAACATCCCATCCTGAAAATTAAGACTAACATAAGAAATCCTTTCCCCCTTGAAAAAGAAACTTTGGAACCACGAAAGAAAAACAGAAAAATGGGCCGACCATGTTACGCCCAGCCCTCGCACAAAACTGCAGATATTGTGCAAGTAACGCATTTAATTGTTATAGTAGCTTCAATGAAGCTACTCGCTTCAAACTGGCGCGCATATTTCCACTGTATAAAGGAAGAACTAAAAATGGCACTTCCAAGTACAGTGCTATTTCAATAATCCCCTGCATATAACAGATGTTAGAAAAACGTCTACATGCAGTCATAAATTATTTCTCACTGAGTACGATTTATTGCATTCGCATCATTGCGGTTTTTAGTGCTAATGCACTTCTTAAGCGACCCTGAACCTGCGTCCACCGGCGATGTCCGCGCACGTGGAGATGGGCGCGCGCAGCCTGGCCGCTGACATGGCACATACCCACGTGGGGGATTGGCAAGGAATCTCCTCGTCTTCCTTGGCAACGGGGGGAGATGGGTGCGCGCTGCCTGGCCGCTGACATGGCACATACCCACGTGGGGGATTAGCCAAGAATCGGCCGGAAGAAGGGCTAATGCACCTGCTTAAAGGAGTACTGACACGAAATTTCAAAGCTGAGATCCGCTCTAGCAATCAAGTACAACGACAACACAAATGGCTGTCTGTGAATAAATGCATCTTTCTTCCTTTGTAGTTGTGTGTGTGCGTGTGATCTCTCTTTCGCGAACATTACCGAACCGCGCAAATTCAACTCGTGCCTTCGCACTTTCACATTCTTCCCCTCGGGGAAAGGCGGGGAATTGTGTTTCGGGATTTGGTTCGCAAGCACGTCTTGACACCCTATCTGACCTATTGCATGGTACATTTGAAAAAAAAATGAAGTAGGCCTTGGTCTATTCCTTGACGTAGAAAAGGCCCCGAACACTGTGCATGATCATCCACATGATAATGTTTTTGGGCCATTTTAACCTCTCCTACGGGGCTGCATGTGTACACATTCTCAAATTATAAGTCTTCGGCGTGAGTAGACTGCAGAGATTTATTGCGATTCCATTTTATAAGCCTCTGCATTCAGCGCGAGTAGACTGCAGAGCTTCATAAAATAGAGCCTCCAGGTCTCTATTTTATTGTCACTCTTTTTGCATTGATTTCATGACACTGTTAACGTGATCACATCATCTGAAATATTTCAGTACCCACACGCTACTTTTTGTGCAGCAAGATGAATTACTCCAATGCGTTTTCAGACCTTCAGAAAGATGCTGTTCGAAGCAACCTAATTAAAGCTAATCCTCAAAAAAGTAAACTAATATGTTTTTTGAAACGAAATAATGATTTTGTTCATCTCACATGTGCAAATGCACAATTCGCTCTTGCTGCCCTTTAACACGGGAGCCTTGGTAGAATATGTCAGTGTGCTAGTTGGCCTTGACATGTCTGTGTACACACACATAGAATATATCTGCAAGAAATTAGGGAGCGTTGCGTGTTTCCTGTATAATACGAAGGTTTTTCTGCCCTTCTCAAAAAGAAGGTCTTTAGCCCAAGCGCTAGATTACAGTGCTGTTTTTTTACAGCACACTGAATATATTGAAAAGCAGGGTTAAGCGGATTCTGAAAAATAATGAAAGTGTTGTCCCTAACGTTAATCGAGGTAAATCAATCGGTGTCAATACATCTGAACGATTGCTTTGTTCTGACAGTGACCCGCCGCGGTGGCTCAGTGGCTAAGGCGTTGCGCTGCTGAGCACAAAGGTCGCGGGTTCGATTCCCGGCCGCGGCGGCCGCTTTCGGATGGAGGCGAAAGCAAAAACGCCGTGTGTACGAGATTCGGCGCACGAATAAAGATTCCCAGGTGGTCAAAATTAATCCGGAGCCCTCCACTACGGCGCGCCTCATTGCCTGCGTTGCGTCGGCGCGTTAAACCCTACAATCAATCAATCTGACAGTGTGTTTATACACTGTGATATCTTAAAATATTTTGGGGAAGTGATTAGGTTTGTAACACGAGTATTTATCTCTGTGTCATGTGTCTGGTTACGTGATACCAATATACAAACACACAACGAGAGCTATACCATCATGGCATTTCCCAGCATATTTTAAACGAGCTTACGGCGGATCTGCTTTGATAATTGAGGGCAGTCGTACTTTTTTTAGGACGGCTGAGCTGAAGTGTTTAGCAATGTTTGATTTTGTGCACCTTTTTTCTTATTTCTTGTCATTCCCGCATTTTCTATATGTACTTCCTCGAAACCTCCCTCCGGTGTTCTTGTTTTGTACTTTCTCTGTTCAGTTATAACTGCATGTTGCGCCCAATCAGCGTGTGAAGGTATCGCTGCTTTAGGGGTCGCCTCACAAGACTGTCCTTAAAGATTAGGAGGGCCCATAACTATATTATTGTACATTGATGGGTTGAAATAATCCTATGTTATCTTATCTTGTTTTAATTGGCTGTAGAGGCTTCTGAAAGAGGAAACATACAGGGGGGTGTCCCAGCAATCATGACGCCATATTTTAAAAAAGGGCAATGACGTTGGTTGAACAACGAACATCCAGTTCATCTTCTAGGTGCACGTTTATGATTGTAAAAGGGGTATTCAAAACCAAGAGAAAGCAAGAAACCTAAGTGTCATAATGCAAGAAACCTCAGACGAAACGCTACCATCAAATCTATTTTATTTTGCAAAACGAATTTACATATACAAGGAGAAAGAGTCTGCGTCATTCCCAAAAATAATACTGGCATCGATACCTTTTTAAGCATCAAGATACTCCCATGAATGAAAAATCGAACGCAGATAGTAAGGAATACTAACAAGGGACGTGAAGCGCAAACATAAAAACATAAAAAAACCACAATCAGACTCCCTCCAAAAACGCCAAATCCATATCCCATGACTGAACAAATGGCTGGCTGACACAACTAGTCCCTTCCTTCGTAACGCCGAAGGCTTTCATTATCACTCTTGTGGATCGTTTTGCATGCCCATCAATGCTGACTGTGTCACCTAGTTTGGGTAGACACCCCGACGAGTTCGTGCACTTTTTCAGTTCACTGCAAGATGTGAGTACGGTGCCCCTATCACCGAACTGTGGCTTTCCTCAAGGCGGGCGTTGAGGCATCGGCATGGCAGGCAAATGTGCTACTTCCCCCATGTTAATGAAATCTCTTAATTAACCTCTGTAATGGAATCTTAAATATAATTTACTTACTTCGTGCCGTGTTTAATACCAAAGTACCCTTTGTTTGCGTTTTTATTTTACATTGCTCTGTGCATAGCTGGGCAAATCTTTCCCAACTTGTTTAGACCCAAAATCCACACCTCCCCCCATATCGGACGCTAATTTCTTTAATCGATATGAAATGTTATGCAAGTACGCTATGTCAGCCGCCTTGTCGGCTCCCCCCCCCCCCCCCCCCCTTTCTTTCCAGCATGTCGTGTCCTTCTCCCTGCTGTTCTTATTTCTTGCCCATTTGCCTCACAATCCGAAAGGGCACACTTCTCTGAACAAGCAGCTGGTCTTAGGCGGTCGCTCTGCGCGGCGACTATTTGTACCATGAAATGCTCGCACGATTTTGTCATGGCAGACTTGATGCATGAAACAGCACCGCATTTCTGTACTCTATTAGAATCTGCTGATTCATAGCTCAGCAAAAGATTTGTACTCGTGGGCCTGTACATTGAGCAGGTGTGGCAGGGCATAACCTTAATCACAAGATCTAAAAACTGAATTTTACCGTAATTTGGTAACTCAAAAGTGTACTCAAGCCCGAATCCCCTTTTCCTAAAGGGTATTATTAGTCCTGAAAGCATGACTCTCCCCGTACGGTCTTCGACCAAAACACGGTAATCCACCACCAACCAGAACAATATCAGATCAATGCATTCTAGTTCTTTGTTAATAGCTCTATTTTCCTTAACACTATATTACGGTGACCAGGGTCAACATGTGACCCAATACGAATACGTGCGTTGTGGACGTGCACCTTATCTAACAACTCAATAAGTGTGGAAGAGAAATACAGTGCTACAACTCCAAAAAACTCTCTAGAGACACACTGCTGTTGTTACGAAACGCAGCCTTGTCATTATCTTCTGTAATGCACTGTTTTACAAATCGCAATAAAGGAACATGAGGGATGGAGTAATGCAACTCGACAACGTCAATAGTGAAACCATAACATGCTCCTTGATAATGGGCTCCGAGATAATCTTCGTCATCCATCTAACTGGGAACGAGGAGGGATTCCGTAAGATGAAGCGCTTTCAACTGCTTTTGCAAAAAGCTAGACACCTGGTGAGGCCAAGAATTCTTTTACGACATGATAGTAGTGAACGGCATTTCCGGTTTGTGGGTGCTTTCTTTGAAGGAGGCCTGTAACAAAAGGCCCTTCCGCTTCTCACGGCGTTAGAGAACCGACACAAATTCAACTCGTCAAGCAGCTCGATTGCACGGTGTTTAATGACGTAGCCATTTCATCAACCTGCTTAAAATTCTTTTTTATGGCAACGTTGCCCTTTTCCGTGAGTAATCTCTTGAGACATAACGCCGAAAGAGTGTTTTTCCTGGTCATGTCTCAACGGATATCACTGTTATGAATGGGCCGAGGACCACACAGGCAGAGAGAAGAACACTGGTTAACACATCGAAGACTATATTTAAGAGGACTAAGGACAAGCACAGGACCGTAGACGCTGGGATGTTATAGACAGGACGGGCTTGGGTCACACGGACGCACAGCCCGTAGTTAGATGGTACACAAAATAGTCTCGTAGTTGGGAAGGTCCGAGAGCAATGCCCAATAGGCAAGTTAGCTCACGCTCAGTCGCGACGCGTTTCTAACGGCTCCAACAGCAGGAACGGCAGCGTCCAACAGCCTGACCGGAACGTCAGCAGTCGGCACACCAGCGCCACGATGATGGCGCCCAGACGCGCTCTCGAGCCTTGGCAGAGGGCAACGACGGTTGTGCTCCAGGTGGCCCGTGGACCAAGCGTGCCACGGGGTAGTTCTCACGCAACCTCGCCCTGTTCCGCCGCTTGGCTTCCAGCCGTTCACGTACCAGCTTCCGCGATCCCTTACGCGCGGCTCCTCTTCCTCGTCATCGTCGCTGTCGCTCTGCTGGCTCACTTTCGCGGCCAATCAGTCACGTTGCCATTCATCACAATCACAATGCGTAGCCCTCGAGGTGATGTCTGGTGGTAGTGGCATTACGTGGTATTTTTATATTTCGTGGGGCTCTTGATGAGTACAAAAAATTCAGTACGCAACAAGTACGTCACTTATTATAACGCAGTTAGATGTGTCTCGGGGATGCCAGAAGTGCCTCATTGACACTTCAATAATTTTGAGAGTACTTGTTGAGATAGGTAATTAATTATAATCACGTAATAATATCTGAACAACGAAAAAATAACTTGCCGATACTCCACTTTGCTCCGATCACTACAGCCTAGGTTTTGTTCGAGTAACGCCATTTCTGCTTTTAAAATCGTGGTTCATGATAGTTTCGCCATCGTGTATAAAAATAGAAAAAAGAATTCAGGCAAAAAAATGAGTTACAAAAAAACAATATGTACCCTATTCATGTCCCACCTAATATGAAGACAAAAAAAAATGGGAAAGAACCTTGCGAAACCACCAATAAAAATATAAACATGCACCAAACACGAACTAAGTCTCGCATGCGCACCAAACAAACTATCGGGGAGTTCCCATCAACTATTCGGTATAACAGCGTAAATCTACTACCTGCACAAAAATAAACAAAAAAGGTGTAATACTTAATAACAAACCAAGTCATAGGTCTACACGACGAAATAAAATTATATAAATCACAACAGAAAAGAAGTGACAGAAAAATGCTCCGCATTAGACCACAATACTCTAAGTTTCTGTTCAGTCTGTTTTGTTTTTATCTCTCTTTACCATCTCGATATTTTCGTCACCGTCCCACATCATATGAAACAAACCTACACCAATTAGTCAATACAAATATCGAAAATTTCTTCGGAGCGGAAAGTTTGGTCCTAAGTCTAAACAGTGCTCGTGGAAAAGTGCAAGTGTACCGGCTTGAACAATAAACCACGACAGCATTAAACAAAGAGACGCCAAATTTAGAAAAAAACCAAACTGCCACTTCAGCTTCAACCTTCACATAAAACAGACAAAAAGGCTTATTGACAATCAATTCTTAATTACGGCAAAGTTATTCAACTTAGTTCCCGATGCCCACCAAAGGGCATTGCAAACATCACAAAATGAGTCAATCATCAAGCAACGCCGCCCTACAGGCCTTGCAAGCCTGCCCAGAAAATCTTTTAATCAACCGGCGAAACGCCAAGTTCTAATAATTTAGCCACAAATTTCCTCGCTCTCTCTGCGCGTGGTGAGTGTATGAAGGTTATTGCACCAAAGCAGCCCAAACGTAGTCCCCTCTTTTGTTCCTGATTTCTTATACTGTACTGGCCGCGCGCCGGATCTGCTGCATCGGTGACACGTAACAGCATGGTGCAATACGGCCAGCGCCACAACAATCCTGGGGCCTTCCTCGCCACATGTAGTAGCTACTGCTGCTCAGGCACCGTCAATTTCTAAGAGACGTCAATCGCTGGAAACAAACGGGCAAGAAAGTACGTCACTTCTGGCGCTATATAAAAGGCCCCGCCATCAGCAGTGGAGCACACACTAGCCTCTGGTAGCTTCAAGTGAAGAGCGAAGGGAAACATGAGTTGCACCATCGATACTTTTTTATGTTTGTAAAAAGAGCGTCCTGGCAACTTCGGATTTAGCGTTGCTAAGTTGTAAATAAAACCATTTTGCTTCTATTTGTAAATGTGGGTTACTATTACACAACTATTACCAAGAATGTAGCCGTGAACACATTGTGATGTAGCACATTGTTCGCTTGTAATCTAAATGTAGCGATGCTTATTAAATTTAAGTTTGGGATGTGACAAGCTATGCAACATAAAAATACTACCCTAAGATGCGTCCTTGCGGCTTTGTTTCTCAATGCATGATGTTTTTTGCTCAAAGCACCACCAAACCAATACACGCCCAGATCCTTCATGTTGCACATGCTGTCTGTTTTCACTAAGTGGAGGAAAGAATGCCCAAAATCAAACAGACGTCACCGCATGGATTTCAAAGCGATGCGGCGAATAGCGTAGCGATAGGAAAGGCATTCACCATTCTGTTACTACTGTCCCCAATGTTAGGTAGCGCTAGGTAGCGCACTTTAAACGTTTTAAGATAGATTACCAGCATTTATCATCCCGTACTCTCCCTATAGCCGCAATCCCACTTGTGCGAAACCGACACATTTTTCATAAAATCTCTGAATAGTTTTTCAAACTCTAGACGTAAAGAAAACCTGGTACTCATGGTCAGGATTGAAGCAGGGAACTTTAGCAGTGTATCACCACTACATAGGGAACAGTGTTTGTATCATAAGAAGCTGTCAAAGAGCATGCAAAACGAAACGGTTACTTGAATGTAAAGTTTCTCCAATTAAATACGCCAAGAGCACACAAATATTGTATAATTCTATGCATAACTGATGTGTGTTTCCTACTTCCTCGATTATTTATGTGGACAAAGGCACAGGTTTAATTTTACCGTAAGTGTTGATGTTTCAGCTTTTTCCCCAGTTCTAGGTTTCATTGTACGAATACAGTCAGAACTCCATCTACCCACAACCGATCTTACGATTTCCAATTTTTAACGAACAAATTGGGATTCCCTCGCAGGTGCCCATACTGCTCCATGCTTCTGTTAACTCGAACTAACGAAATAGATTCAGCGCCATGGCCGAATTAACAAAGTGTTTCTAGAAACAGACTTTTAAAAAGAAGATATTTCGAAAGTGGATTTTCAGAATGCCACAGAAAAAAAACATCCCGGGCATCTATTTTCGTTATTACGAAGCTGTATGAGGTGAACTCAGCAGCCCTGTGGCCGCAAACAATGGCAACCCGGCCAGCACGCTTTCCGCAACCTGGAAGGAAAAGGACGATGTCATCCATGCCACTTTGTTTGAAATCACGTCGAAGAAAAGAACGTCAACATCACCCCGCACGAGAGGTTGGAGGAAGTCCTGTGTAGGCGGCTCGAGGATAGCAGAGCCAATAATGTTCCGCTCAACGGGGAAGTGGTAGGCTAAAAATAGCTGTGCTTCGCGTACGCTCAATGTGCGGCGACTTCATGGCAAGTCCTGGCTGGCTGTTTATTTTTACCGCGGACCTTCAGAGCAAGGTTAATTTATTAGCAGGCGAGCGCGGCGGCTGCCAATATTATTGTGTCATGGTAGTGGCTGATATTCGCCGCTTTAGGCATCGAATTCATGGAATCAACTGCTTGCAATGTGGCAGTCCGGATTTTACGACCTTCTGCATTTAACGAAACCATTCGCGTTCCAGGTCACTTCGTAAGATCAGGTTTCAACCGTACTGGGTTTTGTAGTTGACCTGCCAGACACAGCGGCAGATACGATCTAACTGCGTTTGAAACTTAGCATCACAAGAACTTTATGTGAAGAGAAACACTTGGTCTCAGAAACTGCCAAAAAAGTGCTGTCATTAAGTGTTGTTTCACGGGATGCAATAAATGGCAGATGCGTTGTAAACAGGCCGAGTTAATTATAGTAATTTATTGGAATGTTGGGGTTAGGTGTTTTGGTATTTGTAACTTGCTTTTTATATCTTTTTACATCTTTTGAACGTGTGTTTTTTCCTTTCTTGCCGCAGGTGAAAATCCCGCTATGATGTCTGTTAACGCCAAAACCATCCTCGTCGCCCTCGTGGTGCTGGCCGCCCTATGCAGCCTGGCAGCCGCGCAGTTCGGAGGCGGCTATGGCCGATGCTTCAGCGGTGACCGTGGATTCGGTGGAGGATTCGGACGAGGCTTCGGAGGTGGCCGGGGATTCGGCGGAGGCTACGGACGTGGATTCGGAGGAGGCCGAGGATTTGGTTGCGGACGTGGGTTCTACGGTTAAACCGACCTGCATCGACCAAATATTATAGAAGACGAACACTACCTGCACGTGAATCACCAAAAAATCAGCATGGGCATTGTCATGGTACTCTGGAAATAAATTATTTTGTTATGTCTGCTCTAATGCTGACACACTACTGTCTAAAGCCGGTCTTCAGTTAATGACCAAAATATCAACGATCCCGAGGACGCGAAGCTAGGTGCATGCATAAAAAATGTTTCATTATTTTAGATAGTTCTTGTTTATGGCGATAAAGGGCTCGACAAGTAAATATTTCTTGTGTTTTCTTTTAAAAAGCTGTAATACGTTCTTAAACTCGTTGACACAGCGCTGTGTTTATATTGAAAGAAAAATGCAGTAACAAGTAAGAGCATGAATACATTTCCTTGTCATTGTTGGGCATCGAGTCATACGTGGGAAAATGCTTAGCCGCCATGCCCATTTCATATCAATAACGAGAATATAGTAACAACTCAAATAGCTCAGTGGAACAATGTCGCTACGTATTTTTTATCTGTAAAGAATCTTGTGAAGGGAGGTTCAGATGGTCAGTTTTGTTTATTTGTTTGTTTGACTGTGTGTAGTATAACTCGTTCTCGACATCGCCCTTGGGCCCTCCATACTTCGGCTGTTAGAGATGAATAAAGAGATGTCCTCTACCTTCGAGCCTGATGACTTGGCCAATCGCAGGAAATAAAACAACGGTGGTACGTGAGCGCCACGTGTTAAGGAAGCCACTCAGCTGGATCCCCATGGCCTAACAGAAAACATCTAGCTGATGGCTTATGCAAGGGCTGGAGGAGCAGAGCTGTATTGAACAGTGGAGTCGAGCTGACTGGGGGCGGGATCTGTAGCACAGCACGCCATCGGCGCGACCCACCCGCTTTAGGGCTTTCAGCGAGCCAAATCTGCTTACTCAGGTTCCATCTGGGAAGCTTACTGTATCACCGCTCACGTGTAGAATACGGATTGGATCAATGTACAGGTTGCACTGGCATGCCCAGACCGTGTGGACACTATGGACACTAAAGCGGCACTGAAAGGGAAAGCCGGCTCCACTGACTCCTCCTATCATCATATGCCCAGTCCCGATAATTGTTTATCGGCCAAAGGCTATTCACAGAGGTTACACAGCTTCGATGTCTGCTTTCACTCCGGTGGTCAGGCATTGTGTAATACCCACGGAGAAAACAAAAAGGTGAACAAAACAATCGCAACCTAAAGCATAGTACGCCTTCTGCTTCCTGATGTTCCCCTTTTTTAAGTTTTGCAGTTTGTATTGTTTGCTTGTTTTTGTTAAGATTTAGTCCTTTAGTACTCTCCTTGACCGTTTTTCCAAGGAGAGGCAAAGCGCAAATTGAAATCCCGCGGAGAGCACTGCATCTCCGTTGTAACCCTTTGATGCGTCTACGCCGCAACGCCCTTAGTGTCAATGCGGAGCATTGTTTCCCAAGCTTTCCAAAACTATCACCATGTAATGCCCTGTTCTGACAGAAAAACATGTAATTGGGTGAAGTAACATCTTTCTATTATAACGTAAAAGACATAATGAGTTCAATGAAATGAAATATCAAAAACCGCAAACACAAAAAATAAACAAGAACTTTCAAATATATTCTCGCACCAGCTAATATACGTGCGTTAAAAATCCCATCCTGTAAATTAAGACTAACATAAGGAATCCTCTCCCCCTCAAAAAAAGCTCTGTAACCACGAATGAGAAATAGAAAAATAGGCAAACCATGTTACGACCAGCCTTCGCACAAAAATGCAGATATTGTGGAAGTAACAGATTTAATTGTTATTGTTGCTTGAAAGGATATTATCGCTTTCAAACGGGCGCGGATGTTTCCACTCTATAAAGGAAAAACTAAAAATGACATTTCCAAGTGCCGTGCTGTTTCGATCATTTCCTGCATATAAGAGATGTTAAAAAAACGTCTACCTGCTGTAATCAATTCTTTTTTACTAGGTACGATGTATTACATTGGCCTCGTTGATGTTTTGTTTTGGGATCGGGTGCAAAAGCACGCCTTGATAAGCTACGTGATCTATTGCATGGTACATTTGAAAAAAAAAAATGAAGTAGCTGTTGGTCTATTCCTTCATGTAGAAAAAGCCCTAAACACTGTGGTTACACACAGTTTGTGGGTTTGTTATACAAAATCTCACGATTCTCACGATGATCATGATTCACATGACGATATTTCCGGTTAATTTGGCCTTTACTATGCGGCTGCATGTGTACACATTGTCAAATTGTAAGTCTTCGGAGTTAGCAGACTGCAGAGCTTTATTTTGGTTCTATTTTACAAACCTCGGCAGACTGCGTGAGTAGATTGCAGATCTTTATAAAATGCAGCCTCAAGTGCTATATTTTATTGTCACTCTTTTAATATTTATCTTAATGACAGCGTTGACGTAATCACATCCTATGAAATATTTCAGTACGCACACGCTACTTTGCTTGTGTCCAGCAAGAAGAATTACTCCAACGCGCTTTCCCACCTTCAGAAAGATGCTGTTAAGCTCAGTGATGGGTTCGAAGGAAACTTTATTAAAGCTAATCCTCAAAAAAGTAAACTCATATGCTTTTTGAAACCTCAATGAGGTAGTACCAAATAATGATTGTGTTCATCTTCACATGTGCAAATGCACAATTCGCTCTTGCTGCCCGTTCACACGGGTGCCTCCGGTAGAGTATGTGCCTTCGGCCCCTTTGCTTGACCACGACTCGCCGAATTCTCGTTGCTCACCGACAAGCGGTTAAAGGAGGGCGCCTACATTACTTGAGGTCACTGTTCTAGTGCTCCGCAAAACCAACTGTTGTAACGATATGTTGCCTGTCGTTGTGTTCTTCTGGGGTTGCGTTCCGTTCTTCTTACCGGCGTGGGGAATCACCCGCTAGTTTGGTGTATTTTTTTCTCGGGTCATAAAATGAACTTGTTCGTTTATTACTGTTATGCCTTGGTGTTTCCTAATCACGCGAAACGAGGCTCGCGTACCCGCTTCGCTTTACACGAAGGCTAGTATCTTCAGTGTCTATCGCGAATACAATTATCGAAGGTACCATATTGTGTGCTGTTCGTTTTTGCGTTTTTGCTTCTCCTTCTTGTGAATAAACTTGTCCAGATAGGGTGCTGGCTGTAAATTGTATTAAACGGTCTAATGCTGTTATTGTTGATGGAAGAGATGCCTTCTGCCTTCAAGCCTGATCCCTTAACCAAGCGCAGTAAAAAGAAGAACGGTGTTGCCGTGAGCGCCACGTGTGAAGGAAGCTACGCACGTCCACTCACATAGTTTAACAGAAAGACATCTGAACACTGGCATACACAAGGGGGAGCCGATAGAGCCGTGGCCTCTCCAATTTTTTTTCGCTTAGGAACTCACGATGCAGTGAATAGGTATGGACACTGAAAGCGAAGAGAAGAACAAAGACGGATCTTTGACGGATCCAGTCAATCCTTCTATCATCCGAACCACTGCCGATATTTGTTTTTAACGCCATGGCGTTATAAGCTCATTTTTCGATTCTACCGTGCCTCCTAGCCGTCCGCTATCTGCCGTGCTCATCAGGCGTCCACGGAAATACGTTCCCGCTGCCACCTGGAAGCTAAGACAGAGGCAGCAAGATTCGATGTTCCGCTGAACCTATAATGTGACGCTACCAACGCTACAGCAACAGAAGTTTGGAAAGTAGGACAATAATACAACGCCGGATACTAAGAAAGAACGCGTTTTTACCAGGTGCCGCGCCTGCGCGGCAAAGCTTGTTTTATGCCCCGTCGGTGGAAGTATGCTCGGCAGACATGGGCTCCAGCCATGCCCGCAACTCACGTCATCACACGAAAGCGCGCTTGTGCCAGAAGATGAAAATACATATTTTGGGTAATTCGTGCCCCCAAGCTACTCGTGGGATACGAGGCTTGTAATACATAGTGGAAGTCTCCGGAAGAATTTTGACCACTTTCTTTAGCGTGCGCCAAAATCTCGACATACTGGTGTTTTTTATTTCTGCTTCCATCGAAAAACGGCCGCGGTGGCCGGGAATTGAACCAACGTCCTTGGGCTCAGCAGCGCAATGCCTTACCTACTGAGCCCCTGCGTTGTGTTTTCCAATGGGAATCAAGCCAGCACCAACACTGGGTGGCCTAATTTAAACAGGGGACAAATGATTAAATCCGGTCTCTGAGAAATCAAGGAACGCATAGATTAGAAGACGGAAATAGCTAAAAAAAATCTCACTAACTAGCGTCTAATCACATAGGTTCTTAAAATATTTCTCAATATTCCCACGGTTATGTCTCCGCTGCAAGCTCGGTTTGGTAAGCTACAGATGGCGCCACGCGGTCAAGTTAAAATATCACCCACAATAGGTACGAATATCCTCCAAGAGAACAGCCACGTAAAACAGCCACGTGAGACAAGCGGATAGTTCCCAACTCACTATCGCCAAAAACAGAAAATCTTCAACCAATTATTGCCCACAAGCAAAGCGACCAACGGAGAGAAGAGCATAAATGGAGAACAGGAAACAATAAGACTCATGCAACCACTGATCATGACCAGAATATTGCAGAGCCTGCCGTACCACAAATTTATCCGCACTAAAGAAAGTTAAACAAACACCATCATTAAGACAGCATATAAGGTGGGTCCTCAACCTCGCAATTTGATCATGGGACGAACTAACAATAGGTGGATCCCCAGGCTAGCAGAATAAGCGTGCATAGAACAATCTAGAAGAAGGCGACGTCCATTTACTCCATGGATAGATGAACTAACAATAGTCGAAGGAAAGAATGAACTCGGGAAGCGCAGGACAACAGCGCATTAAGGCGAATGGGAGAGGCCTTCATGCTGCAGTCGTCCTAAATAGGATGTTGGTGATAATGGAGATTAACAGGTCCTGAACTTGTTTATTCGTAACGCATGTCAAGAAATCGGAGAAACCACTCTCCTAGCACCAAAAAGGCGGGTGTAGAAAACAAAAGCGGGAGGGGCCATCCTACCCCCTTTGAAAAGAAACAGGGGCTCGCAAACAGGCACCTACTGACACTAAACAGAACAGAAAAGATAGGCACCCCCCCCCCTTTGAAAGGAAACCACTGCATGCCATGATAGGCATGGCACCGATCCAGCGACCACACATAAAACCTTTACCAAAAATATGGATACAATCCTACACAAGAAGGGGCGGTATGGCAGGATCAAGTTCATTCGAGGAAAGTTTAAATACCATGTGGCCACAGTATACACCGACTGCAGGATGTACAAAAGTACGAGGCCGCTATTGTCCTAGTTGACTACTCTGGCAATCTTTTGGACTGCATGACCCTCCAACATACAGGAACAAAAAAAGGGGTATTTGGAGCCGCCTCTTGGCTATCCGAATAGCTAAAGTACCAATAGAAGCGTAACATCATTGCAGACTCAGAAAGGAGATTATACAGTTTTCTGGAGGCACAATACCAAGTGCTTCGGTAAGATATTCTCATACATAACGCAGATAGTTAACAAGGTCACCTGGACAACTGGATTCAATGATTTGGAAGCGAACGACACGATATGCAAGAGTCACACGAATTCACAATTCGTGCTCCTTCAGACCACGACTAACATACTGCCTTCTTAGAAAAACGTTAAGAACGAATTCTCATCCTATGCCTAGGAACACAATCTTTCCCTTTGCTACAACGAGGATTCAATGCCGAAAAATCCCAAACTCTGTGGATGAAAAACCAACACCGCTATCTGAATATCAAAGTGCGCTAATATGTTCTCTGGGAACCCCAGACATTACCTTAAACCTGTGCTAAAATCGGGGAAACATCGACCTCTTGCACGCAACCTAGCCTTGTCCAAGGGTATCATTTGGGGAGAACAACTCAAGAAAATAACGTAATTCACTTCTTCGAGGCATTGGAGGCAGCTTTGACCACCTCGTTACCTCAACATCAGCGCAGGCTGATTGAGAGGGAAGAAGCTGCTGCATCTGGTGCCGTAGGCTCAGGTGTAACCTTTGACCTCCCTGCCATCTCTTTACCTCAATTTCCAAGCACAGCTATTTCTTCCTGAACAAAGAACTTCTCTCTCTCTCTCTCTCTCTGTCTGGAAAGAGCAAAATTGTTCCACCCTGCTTCTCATCACAAAAACATTGTGATGCTCTGACAGTGACTCCTCCTCGCTCAAACTGGCAAACATCTCGCATTTGCAACCTTTCACGCTCACATTTTAAGCCACACGAGCGCAGGGAGCCTTTGTTTCTCCTGGGACACGGTCATTAGAAACCCTGGTTGCTAGTCATTCTAATTTGATAACCTTTCATGATCATGAAGCATAGATCGACCTTTCATGCTCTTGAAGCATAGATCGGCAACACAGCAGTTGCGTATGAACACGCTCTGCGGGAGTCGAAGTATTCCTATTGCGCCTTACGTCTCAGGTACAAACGTAGATGTCTGTAACTTTTCCTGGTGCACACTATGCTTAGACATTAGTCGGATTTGATATAATGTCTCACCCCGACGATCAGCCATTTTCTTATACCCACGGAGTAACACACAGATGAATCAAATAATCACAACCTTATACACAGTTCGTCTGTGGCTTGCTGACGTTCTGCTTTTTATTTTTGAACTGTTGATTTCTTGCTTTTTTTTTAAATTCTTGCCTTTGTATTTTTCCTGTTCTACGTACCAACCCCTCTAGTTATAATGCGTAGCATCCAATGCCAAGTACCCGCAAGAAAGCACAGTGTCACGGCCTGTATTTACAAAAAAATGCAAAATTGGGGGAGGTAACATGCTTTATCATTTAATAGAGTAAATGGATTTTATTGGTGTTGCGGAATTTCGTAAAAACAAGATCACAAAAATGTAAGAAAATTACAAAAATGAACTCTCCACATCAAATAAATGTATATGCCTTTGCACAAAATACAGAAATAGTGGAAGCAACGCAGTTAATCGTTGTAATAGCATAAATGCAGAAACGTAGTGGAACACAATTTTGGAAAATGAAGGATTTATGAAACGGTAACACTAAGAATCTTGGGAAAATCAATAAAGAACATAAAAAATATGCATGCCATTCATGTCCTCCAGAAACGGTGACTGAAATAAAACAGTCCCGAAAAGGGACGTGGAGACACGAGTAAAATAGCGAGAATGGGTCAACCCTGCACATGCCTTGCGTCCGCACAATAACACGCTACGGGCGAGGTCACGGCAGTTTGTCGCTATAATAGCGGAAAGCTACATCATGGGCAAGAAGAAACCAAGCAAACGCTCGAACTAAAGAACAAACTAACGTATTTGTTCACTCATGACGAGAACCATCAAGTAAGTCCCAATAAACGACTTTAATCTCGCACAGATCGTCCACAAACCCACTCGTATTTCTGCCAGTAGTTCTAACACTTTGGATTTAATTCTGACTTCTACTCCCGACTTGATCTCTCCTCTTACTTACCTTAGTAAAATAAGCGACCATTTAGTACTACACTTCACGGTTAAGGCACAGGTACCGTCAAAGAAAACAGTTAAAATATTTCACGATTACTCTAGAGCGAACATTGAACTAATCACGACCGAATTGGAACAATTCACGGAGGAATTTTTGGAAAACTTTGAAGAACGCTCGGTCATGAGAATTGGGTCCTTTACAGAAAAAATGTTATCATTGATCGATGAAACGTACCTAAGAAAAAATTCGCTCAAACCCACGTTCTCCATGGTTTTCCACCAACCATTTAGGCCGTTTACGCAACAAAAAGAAGCGTTT
Source organism: Haemaphysalis longicornis (assembly GCA_013339765.2). Lineage (NCBI taxonomy): Eukaryota > Metazoa > Arthropoda > Arachnida > Ixodida > Ixodidae > Haemaphysalis > Haemaphysalis longicornis. Next base: position 38,572,384 of record CM023451.1, read on the forward strand.
GTTTCGTAAAGCAAAACATGCGAATAATTCAGCCCGATGGATGGACTATCAGCAAACTAACTCAGAATACACAAAGGCAGTGCGCAGTGCAAAGCAAAAATTCTTTAGCAACACACTACCTATGCTCTTACAAACTACCCACGAAAATTTTGGAACATAGTAAGTGGTACTAAAACAATTTTTGATCCAGCTCACTTCCACTGGTGATCTCCCGATTCCAGTTGATGAATGCTGCACTGTCCTTAATAACGCGTTTTCTGCAGCTTTCAACCATGATTCTCCCACTTGTATTCCTGTTGTGCAGAGCGAAACTTTTGAGTGTATGGATTCAATAACTATAGACTGGCCTGGTGTTCGCAAACTAATTACGGATCTAAAAATTTCTTGTTCTTCTGGCCCTGACTCGATTAATTCAAAAATGCTCAAATGTACAGAACTGTGCTCGGCCAACATTTTGTCTAAAATTTTGCGCAATCTTTACAGCAAAGTGCCCTTCCTGCTGATTGGATAAAGGGAAGGTGGTTCCTGTTCACAAGTCTGGTGATTCACTTTTTCCTGGCAACTACCTTCCTATATCTTTAACGAGTATTCCCTGTAAATGTTTGAGCATATTTTGTGTTCCCATCTTGTCAGGTACTGAGAGTCTAATTCATTTTTTAGTAATTGCCAACATGGCTTCAGAAAATATCTATCGTGTGAAACGCAGTTGCTTTCTTTCACTAACGATCTGTTCATTAATGTAGACAAGGGTTTGGTGATACTGACTGTGTTTTCTTCGACTTCGCCAAGGCGTTCGATTCTGTTTCGCATGATTTACTTATTCTCAACTCAGCAAGCTTAACATAGATGACAATGTACTTTTTTGGATCAAAAGTTTCCTTTCTAACCGCACGTAATACGTCATTGCTAATGGCTTTTCATCCGCATCATATCCTGTTTCTTCCAGTGTGCCGCAAGGGTCAGTCATAGGGCCACTTCTCTTTTTTGTTTATGTTAACGACCTTCCAGCTGCATCACTCACTCATCCATTAAAGTGTTTGCCGATGACTGTGTCTTATGCCACAAAATTAACTGCCCCATTGATTTGCATGAACTCCAGGGTGATCTTAACAGCGTTTCTAATTGGTGCGACAAATGGCTTATGAAATTAATATCACTAAATGCAAAACCATGCGAATATCTAGGCTGCATAACAACCCGCATGCTTATCATTTGAACAATATTCCCCTTTCTTCCGTTGACTCTTACATGTATCTCGGGCTTCATATCACGAAAGATCTTACTTGGAATATGCATGTAGAATACATAACTAACAATGCCAACCGCATGCTCGGGTACTTTCGCCGGAACTTCTACTTCGTGCCGTCAGATGTTAAATTAACACTTTATAAGTCACTCGTTCGTCCAAAATTAGAGTACGCCTGCGCAATCTGGGATCCCGGCAAAATCACGCTCACCCAATCCATGCAAGCCATTCAGAATTGTGCGACTCATTTCATTTTATCAAACTATAGCCGTAATGCCAGTGTCACCTCAATAAAATCTGTTCTGGCCTGCCTGACTTGTCGGCAACGTCGCACAAATATCATCGTCTTTGCCTTTTCCAAAAAATATTTTTCCATATCATTCCCCTGAAAGAACAGCTTATGCTTCCGCCTACATATATTTCATCCCGCATAGACCATGTAAACAAAGTTGGTGTTCCTTCTTGTCGCACTAACCTTTATAATGATTCTTTCATTCCAAGAACCAGCGTTGACTGGAACCATCTTCCCGCCTCCACTGCTGCCATCTCAGAACATTCCCAATTCAAGACTTCCCTACAAAACCTCATTTGTTAGTGTGTAATAATACTATGTACTCTCGGCAATGTACTACCATTGCTGGATGTCATAGTTCTGTATCCCCCCCCCCCCCAACTCCTTTCTGTAGTGCCACTTGGCCCTGAAAGTATTGTAAATAATTAAATAAATAAATAAACACAAATGAACAAAACATGTTCCGAATATCTGGACAATTCTCCGAATTCCTGCTCATTTCGTCTATTTTTTGCCATTTTCATCGAAACGTCACAGACCCAAATCATATGAAACAAATGTATGCGAAGAAAACAAATAAATGTATTAAACGTATTCCGCCAGCAGAAGTATAAAAAGGGCTCGTGGAAACGCACAAATGTCCCAGCATAAAGAACAAGCACAGAGATCATGAAGCGATAAGGCTTCAAGATTACACACTCATTCTACCCCACTCGCTTCTACCATTACAATCAATTCTTAAATACAAAAAAGTTATTCAACTTTGCTTTCTATGCGCACACAAGGGCATTACAAACATCACAAAATGAGTCAATCATCAAGCAAGGCCATCCTACAGGTCTTGCACACTTATTGAGAAAACCTTTTAATAGATTGGCGAAAGGCCAAGTTCTGATAATTTAGCCACAAATGTCCCCGCTGTCTCCTCTCCTGGTGAGTGGGTGAAGGTTATTGCACGAAAGAAGCCCCAACGCAGTCACCTCTTTTATTCCTGATTTCTTGTACTGGACTGGCCGCGTGCCGTTTCTGCTGCATCGGTGACACGTTACAGCTTGTCGCAATACGATCATTGCCTTTTAGGTTTTGTTTTCGTATTTGTTTGGAGTCATTCGATTTTGATTTTTGAAGATTTTGTTTGCACTGAGGAAAAGCTTAGTGCGCACCCATATTTTAGGAGAGAAGGGGTTATATTTTTTTTTCAACTCGCCACTAGTAAATATCCGGTGCAGCGTGTGGATGTCCATGTCGTTTTTTGTTATATTGCGTAGTACTACAGATTTTTCACGTCGTTTTGCAAGTCCACCGTGGCCACAATTAGACACACCGTGTAATGGAAGTTCAAGCACTTATGGGCTCGCATCAGGCATGGATTTAGAAGCAACCGTTTGCAAAGTGCAAAGCCCATGTGCACCTACAATTCTGCACACACACAGACGCAAATTCCGCAGACGCTTTGTACAAATATTTAAAGCTAAGATATGCCGATCTAGTCATGTTTGAGTACAAGGGTGTCGGCCTGCTTTTAGGGTGACTACCTCCCTTGAGGGTTCCCTTGAGGTTTTTCGTTGGTGTTGAAGTTATTTGCTCAACAGTCTTAATAATGTGTTTTGAAGCTTTAGTTGAGTGACGTCATTGAACAAGTTCTGGCACCAAAATAAAACATTATTATATGGTCTTACAATTTTCTTGTGAGTAGTACTGTGCTCAGCAATATTAACACTAAAGACAGTCCAAACATAGTACTTAAATAGTAGATGAAGTGCGCGCACGAGTCTGTAATCCAAAACGTTTATCAAGCATAAACTCTACCGGCATTACAAAGCCATCTAATGACAAACTCACAAGATAACCCCTTATTTCGTTTAGGCTCAGACGTAGTCATATGAAGCTTAGAGCCCTCAAGTTGAAAGCACGTGGATGCCCTCAGTCAACGCAGTTATAAGGAGAAAAAACGCAAGCAATCTTGCGATCGCAATAAGGTTTCATAAATAGGAAACAAAATGTTCATTCAAACTACAGGCGCCATAAACGGAACAATTTATGCAGTAATACCTATTGTCTATTCGAGATTCGTCTTTCAAGTATATATCCGTACAGCATGGTAGCAATAAAAATTATTTTGAGCAGTTCACCCAACGATATTCTTTCGATGCCCTGAACTGACGCAAAACTCGGCATTCCAGCGTCCGCTGAACGCTTTCTCCGGGATAAGAGAACAACATCTGAAGATACTGGGAACGCTGCGGCCGCAGTTTTACCAGGATTGAAGTTACCCCGTAGTTAAAAAAAATCTGCACAAATTCAGAGAATTGCCTACTAAGGCGCGGCATTCTTATGCCGCTTGTCCTGAGTGTGGGATCTTTACATCCAATATTTTTTTTTCTATATCTTCTATGACAAATTATATCGATTTACGCTATTCTACGATTACCGATGTTCCTTGCGTCAAATCTGCATTATTGTTTAAAGTCAGGGTATTACACAGTGCAACAATTTTCGGAATGTCGTAAATCCATCACCGCCATTTACGTCATTGTAACGATTAACGTGGACCATTCGCGAAATCTGAATTACTGTGGAAATGCAGGGCGTTGCACGGTTCGCAATTTTCCGTGATTTTTTTATAATTTTCTCATTTCTTTTAGTTTTTCAACATTTTGTTCGACCAGTTATCTCCATTTACGCTATTAAAACAACTACAGGTGGAACGTTCACTCATCTGCAATATGTGGAAATGCAAGAGGTTACACGCTTCACCATTTTCCGTACATTTATTATTTTTGTTATTTTCTGTTTTTTCAAAATTTAGTTTCCCTAATTATCCCCATTTACGCTATTAAAAAGACTACAGGTGGAACTTTGGCGAAATCTGCGTTATTGTGGCAATGCAGGGCGTTACACGGTTTACCATTTAACGTAATTTCTTTACATTTTTCCTATTTTTTTCGTTTTTTATATTCATCCGTCAAATCACCTTCATTTCAGCTATTTTAATGACTACAGGTCGAACTGCCATAAAATCTGCTTTATTGTGGAAATGTAGGCCGTTATACGGTTCCCCTTTTCCGTAGTTATTTATATTCTTCCTATTTTTTTAGTTTTTCAAAATTTTTTCGCACTAATTATCACCATTTACGCTATTTTCAACGATTACAGGAAGACTTTCGAACAATATGCATTATTGTAGAAGTGTAGGGCTTTATACGGTTCGCATTTTCCGTATTTTTTATACTTTTCTTATTTTTAATCGTTTCAAAGTTTCTCCAAAACTTTCATCTGCATTTACTCTATTATAACGATTATAGCTTGCATTTTTGCGAAATATGCATTATTGTGGAAATGCAGTGCCATGCCTTACGCGGTTCACCATTTCCTGTCATTTTTTTATACGCTTTTATTGTTTACTTTCTCAAATTTCGTTCAACTATACTATCTCTATTGGCACTAACACAATTATTACTTGTGGAACTTCTGCGAAATCTGCATTATTGTGGAATGCTTGGCGTTATCTGGTCCATTTTATTTTGTCATTTTTCTATTTTCCCCTTTTCACAGTTTTTTCGGACTACTAGTTCTCTCCGTTCACGCTATTATAAACATTTACAGGTGGAACATTCGGCAAATCTTCAATATTGGGGAAATTCAGGGCCTTACACTGTCCTGGCTGGTGGGGTACTCGTCAGAGAATAGTATACATTGAAATATGTTGCACCAGCATTGTCTTTTCATAGAGCCTTTATGAGCGCCGATCCTGCGTAACTCTCTGTTCTTGTGCCGCTTCTTGCGGCGATTTTAACATGTTGATGTTGAGCCGCCCTGACGGGCAAAAATTATTGATATTTTGAAAATTATTCTCTAAAGAAGACACTTTTGTTGGTTAATTAACTATACTTCCATTAGCTCATTACTTACCGTTACCTAGTTGAGCTTTCGATTTTTTTTATTTTTTCTAACTTCTAATCCTATTCATACTAAGGTTACGGATGGACGTTTACAAAATAAGGGTAGGTGAATCTAAAAAAAATATTTAGAATTGTTTTGTTAAGCAGCCAGAGCTAAGACCAGTTTAAAGCAGTGCTTATCAAAAGGCGCAAGTGTGCCGTGATAAACAACAAGCAGAAATAACATGATTAAACGGTCGTCAAATTTATATGCAGTCAAACTACACCACTCGCTTACACCATCCCGAAATACGAAAAACATCTTGTAACATTCAATTCTAAAATACGCGACACTTCAATCAACCTCGCAGTGCGCGGAACAGAGCACACAAAAAAACAACAACAAAACGAGTCAATCATCAAGCAAGGCCGTTCTACGCGTCTTCCACGTTTACCAAGAAACTCTCTTAATCAGTAGGCCATATGCCAAGTGGGAGTGGCTGAGAGACGTTGTATGAAAACAGCCTGAACGCAGACCCCTCTCCTTTTCCCCATTCCGTCTACCGGACTGTCAGCATGCCGTTTCTCCGGCTTCTGCGACGCGTAACAGTTCGCTGCAATACGAGCAGCGCCACAACAAACCTCGGGGCTTCCCGCCGACAAGAGTAGCCACTGCCACTTAGGCAGCGGAAATTTGTGAAAGACCGTAATCGCTGGAAATACACGCTCAAAGAAATGCGCCCCTTGTCACAAATAGATGTACTATATAAACGCGACGCCGCCAGCTAACGACGCACACAACCCTCTCGGATCTCCAGGTGAACAGCAACGAGAAACGTGAGTTGCACGGCCTGACGGCACATGATACCCAGGCAGAGAATCTCCTGATAATTTTTGCGTCAGCGTAGTTAAGTTTTCGTGAATAAATAAAGCTTTTAGTCGTAAATGACTGTTAACATTCAAGTAGTGTTACTGAAAATTTGGCAGTGAGATATTTTTTTTGCAGAGAAGTCTCGGCAGAAATGCATTCTAAATATGCTGCTTAGCTATGTTACTACGGCTAGTTAATAGACTGGGAAATATAACGATACCAACCTCTCATCCAACCATGCGGTTTTCTATGGTTATGTATGGCGTTTTTAATAGCGGGGCTGTTTAAGCTTGATTGTATGGTCCGTGCCTGCCGTCACTCAAAACTCGATCGGCATATCAAAGGAAAAAAAATGAAGAGGAAAAAAAAATGCCAGGTTTTGTGGCGTGGCCAAGAATAAAAACGTAAAGGGAATGTGTTCCTCGCGTTAGGGGATTCTCCTATCATCGAGTCGCCCTGGAGGTAAGCCTCGCCTCTTGTTCGTCGGACGGTCCCATGCGCCCGTCCCGATGAGCAGGTTGTGTAATCCGGAGTCCGTCGCGCTCGGCACGGCCGCAAGATAAAAAGTGCGTGCTCGCCGCTCCCGTGGTGGGAATCGGTGGGGTTTATAAACGTGTGTCCCTCGCGTTACGAAAGCCGTGCCGTCTACTGCGTGCTCCTTCCTGGTGCCCGATTCTCCTATCATCGCATTCCAGTCGCTCGCCGGAAGGCGCGGCATTTTCTTTGGGTTCTTAGTGCGGGCAATTGGCTTTAAACTGGCTGAGGTGAACTTGGATAGTTGGCTTCGGACTTTGGCACGTCCGATTTTGGAGGTTAGGAGGGTGGATTGTGGACTTCGATTTGACTCAGTTTGACATGGAGAAGACCGCCAGCTCCGCTGTTTCCTGAGTCTTCGCATCCCATTTGCGAAAGTGGCCGAATGTTTGTTTCTCATAAACACAACACAATCCCAGTATTGGTACCGTGCTGTTTATATTTTCTCTTCTCATTACACCCGACGGTATCGCGCTGAACAATGAAAACATGATTCCGTATAATCCATTAACAAGACAAATTGCGTAGCAATTAAAAATCATTAGCCAATATCATTAGGCTACATGTTCTATGCTTTTTGAGTTTGAGTATCGATTTCTATCACTATATTCTAGTTACACCCGCAGTCGAAATTGTGTGAACCTCGCAGGTAAGAAAAACTGAGCACTTTTGGTGCACAACAGGACTAAGCAAAAATACCCGCCACTGATACGTAAGGCGAAAGTAGGGCTCTTCAGCCGTCCGTCCCTAGTCGGGGAATAGTGTTCAAACCGAATGAAGTTGGCGGATAAGTGCAAGAACGAAACGAAATCTTTATTATGAAGCCTGTTGGAATGTCGACGCAAATAGTGGGCACAATTCACTTGATCTTTATGTAACTAAAATGTGTCTAAGGTATTCTTAATTAGTTCTTTTCCAAGGATGGATGTAATAATGTTACCCCCAGTCCATCCATACGATCGGTAGGTACGATCCATACTATCGGTTCCATAGTACAGCTAATGTTTTTTGCTTGTGTCTTGGCAGATTTGGCGGTGATACGAACTAACTGCCTTCACCATTAAGTATCACGAACGCTTTGATAACGGCGAACTAAATTTCGCCTCAAAAATTGTCGAATAACTAGGGGTCCTCCTTGAGTGCAGTGGGATCGAGCGCTGTAAACAGCAATGGCAGAGAGAATAGATAATATCAATTTCTCTGGAGTATTTGTGACACTTTTGCTGCTTTCTTTCTTTTAAACATGTGTTTCTTCCTTTATTCCTACAGGCGAAAATCCAGCCATGATTTCTGTTAACGGCAAGACCATCCTCGTCGCCCTTGTGGTGCTAGCCACCTTGTGCAGCCTGGCAGCCGCTCAGTTCGGAGGTGGCTATGGCCGAGGCTTCGGCGGTGGCCGTGGATTCGGTGGAGGCTTAGGACGTGGATACGGGGGAGGCCGAGGATTCGGGGGAGGCCGCGGATTCGGAGGAGGCCGGGGATTTGGCGGAGGACGTGGGGTCTACGGATAAACCAAGCTGCATCGACCAAGCCTTGCTGAAGACAAACGCCAGCTGCTCATGAACCACCGAACATCATCACGGTCACAGTCATCGTCTTCATGAAATAAATATATTTTTAGGTCGAGATGGGTATCGCAACTTTTTTATACCGAATTCCCGACTGTGTTTAGTCAACATTAAAATTAGCAGAAGTGCTACAATGCTTCTGAAAGTTTCAGAGATGCCGCAAGGTTTCGTATGATGGTCGCGGATTTAGCTACGGCTTTGCTCAAATTAACCAAAGCCTTTTTTCGCTGGAGTAACCATATATTCATTCATCTCTGCTGTCAGCCTCTTTGAGAGCAATTCGTCGACCATGCTGTGTGCTGTCCGCTTGCCATTGAACCAAACAACCACAGCGTGATAAACATGCCAAAATGCGTTTTTTGTAAATGCAACATTTGTGAAAAATCGGCAAACCTCTTCAAAGTGTAATAATCTTCTCAAATATAGGTGATGCCCCAAGGATGCACATTTTAAAGGAAAATTTGGAGCATCCCTGATGTTCATTTGCCAGTCCATCCAAAACGCACTGAAGCAAAGCCATTTGTTTCCGACGATGATGATAATGAGTAAAATGAAGAAGAAATTAAGTTGCCTCCCGTCCCTCGCGTTGTGAAGCCGACGTCTGTCCGATTGCGTCATTACGGCACCGTTGAAGCAGTTCGGATTAGGAGAAGTGTACTTGGCTGTACAAAAGTAGACACAAAATTCACGAATCTCCCAAAGACGACGATGATTGATCACTATGGATAGCCATAGGAATGCCCGTATCAGTAATGCTCTGGAGAGACACAATTACAGTGAAGAAAAACTGTCCCGATAAGAAATTTGTTATGTGTGAGGTAAGGTGGTGCGATGTGGGTGCGGTCGCCCCTGGGTTGGTTCCTAACGTGTTGGACTTGAGTTTGGCAAGATTCGCGTTCCCCCATTACTGCAATTTCGACTGGGGGTAATTACAGTTTTTAATTGATATTTTGTTTCACGACTATTGGCGCCTGGCGCGGAAACGGATATTGTGCAGTGCTGCTCAGAGGTAGTCTCGTTTGCAGCTTCGTGGCTGCTATAGAAAGAGCGGTATCTTTAAAGACGGTAGATTTTTTTGGGCTACTTAAAAAAGAAAATGTTGGTCCGTCTGTCTGTTTATCTGTCTGTCAGTCCGCCTCTCCGTTCGTGCGTACGTACGTCCGTTCAGCTGCCCGTCTGTCGATCTCTCGGTTGTGCTTTCCGGTCAAAAGGTAAATGAATGGGTGAACGGCAGGTTTATACCAGTAAAACTTTCCCAGACCAGTAAGTCTGAAAACGATAGTTCATAGACGTTAACATTGTTTATAAAAAAATTGGCTGGCGATTACGATACTCGCTAATGCGATATTTGGGCGCAGCAGCAGTGCGCTGAGGCAGACTCACTCGTGGGTTCTCTCGACGGCAGCGATTCCGAACGAGCCTGTGCGTCGGTGGCTCGAAGTGCGTCTCAGGAAGGGAGGGCGACCTGCGTCTTGAGCAGGGAACGCACACCATTGTGACACGCACGCCCCCTTCACGTTTTCGCCAGCGTCGCGCAGACAAGAGTCTCGTGCGGGCACAGCATACTCGCCCCCCCTCCCCCACCGCACACTTTTCGGAGACCGCTCGCGCCGCCCCGGCGAACCGCCCTCCCCCCCCAATTTCGAGACCCTCTCTTCCTTTGCTTTCTTTCACTATTCCCGTCTTCACGACAGTCTTCTCCCTTTGCTTTCCTTTCGCTATTCGTCCTTGCCATCGTTCACTCGGTTACGACGACTACGCGGCTCAGCCCAGAGACGGCAGCCCTAAAAAAACATCATGTTTATGCAAAACATGTATGCATAAGTGTTATTTGCAGTGTTAAATGGCTGCTTCATTTTTACGTAAATAAGAAATATGCGTCCCTCCGTTTAGCGACGACGATGGTTGAACACAAAGCATTCACGTGATTAATTATTTGTTTGGTCAGTGCCCCATTTTCCTGTATGTGCTAATTTGGAGTACGCACAACTTCTCTAGAATTCATACAGCAACGCTGGCGTGTGCACTACGTAGGCCATTTGGGGAGTACGGCGCGAATGCCGGGCCTGCTGCTTGGGGTTCAGCGAGCAATTTTTTTTTGTGGGTGCCGGTTCGTGGTGTTCAAACCGAAGATGTAACTTCTTAAACTTAAAAATGGGAAGTTAAACCTAAGAGCATTACAGCCCGCAGAGCAACGCCATTCTTGTCGTGAAAAAGGAAACATATCGCCCACATGCAGGGAGCGGAAGACTGCAGAGGATGCGCGTACGTTTACTGTAAACACGCTTATTTAATTGCTTCGTTAAAAAAGACATTTGTGAGAACACCGCACAAGCGCATAAATGCGGCGTTTTAGGAGTACAACTTTACTGGAGTGCTTTTGGCACCAAGCTGTTTCATTTCTGTGGTTCCAGTGATCCCTTGCTGCGTATTAACGCACGTTGGCGATGGCCTGGAACCATAGCGAACAAAAATTCCGGATATCATTTGCGATGACTGTCTAGGCCATGCCATTAGCACTGTTCCAGGTTTGTCAACGTGTTCCTGGGATCCTCTCTCTTTCGCTCCTTTCCGGCCCCCCTTTTTTTTACCTGCCTCCAGTACTTTCGACCATCCTTCCAATCCCCCAGACTTTTGGTTACGTTGAGTGAAAGTCATACCCCTAGAAAACGGATGAACGAAAATTTCTTCCAAACTGCTTCACGTGCAAAATTTGCATTACAAAGCCCTCTAGAAAACGGATGAACGAAAATTTCTTCCAAACTGCTTCACGTGCAAAATTTGCATTACAAACCTCTATGATTTGAAACGTGCATTTAAATTCTTCTCTCTGATTTTGCCGTCTAAAATGGCATTCACTGAAAATAATCACCCTTGTTTTCCTAGTGCGAATGATGTTTATTCTTATGTTTGACTGCTTCCTGCTTTTAACTCAGCCCTTCTGGGCACCGTATACGAAACGAGTTTATGTGGTTGCCGTTTTGCCTAATGCGGCAGTGTACAGGAAGAGGCGGTAGATCAGCCGAAAAATCAGTCGCAAACTCAGCCCTGCCACGCCCACCGCGTGACCGAAGTGGAAGTCCTTACTGCTCCGCCCACGCTTCTTGGCTGAAGCAAACGAAGTTGAAAGCATGTGTGCACCTCATATACAGATTTTATATGGTGGTTTCGGGGAGAATCAATCAACCGGGCCGGTTTCGGGAATGCAGCGCCACCTCTGGGAACTGCACTCATAATTTTTCTGGAGAGGAGACTTCCAGTGAGTGAGTGAGTGAAGACTTTATTGAAATCGCCTGCAGGCGGCCTCCGTTGCCGAAGCGCCGTGACGCGGCCGTACGTCTTCCCGGCTGGAATCTTTACTAGGCTGCTCCCTCGCTACTCGTGTCGAGGTCCTCCGAAATGAAAATCTCCCTCGCTGCGGCGAACGTGCGACGGGGGCGCTGAGCGCGAGCGGTCGCACCCACACGCCGGAGTGGCGGCCGGTTCAGTTGGTTGTTGTTTATTGCGGGAAGTAAAGCAGCGGAGCATACTGTCGAGGCGGTAATGGGAAAAGTTGTTTCTGGGAAACTGGAACCAACGGTGCTAACAGTGGCAAGCAACATGGACTACACGCCTATAGTTGAAGCAGATAGGCATATCGTCTTGAGTTCTCGTCTCGCAATACCGGGAAAGAACGTAGTCGCTGCAGAAAGCGGCTGTAGCAGGTGCTTGCCGTATCGATTGGGTGACTCACTGAGCAGAGCCGGACCAAAGCCCACGTTGAAAATTCTTCACTAACAACCACTTGATTAAGAAAAATGGCCGGAAGATATTCCATGACTCGTGTGTGGTGTAAGCGGTAGCCCGGGGTCATGTTTGAAGTTTGGCGGCGTAGATCCTGGTCACCATAGGTGATAGCAGCACGTCATTGTTTCGTATTGCACGTGGATTCGCGGCGAATCACAATCAAGAAAATTCTGATTCGCATTCTAACGGCCGCCGCGTATTCAGCGGCCGTACGACCTCGGGCGTGATGCGACGGCTTGTGGCTTGCTTAAAGCGCCGGCATTCCTTCATGACGGCGTCGACCGTGGTAAACTTCTTGCAAACCAATGAGATTCAACACATCAGCAGCGATCCCTTTCAGAACGTCGCCGACTCTTTCTTCTGGTCCAGTCTTGTCGTCTGTGCGATGGCAAAGGGCCATAAAATTCTGTACATACACCGTGTTCGACTCGGTCGATGTCTGAGCGCAAACAGCAAGCTTCTTGTTCGCAGCAAGCTGGCGCCAAATGGATTTCCGAATATCTCACAGAGCTTTGCTTTGTAAATGTTCAACCAGAAAGTTTCTTTTCGTGCATTTTATACCATTCCAGTGTCCTTGCTTTCAGATACAAATCAACATTTGCAGGAACGACAGTTGGGTCTCAGCTGTTGTGAGCACTCACACGTTCGTATACATTGAGAAAGCCTTCTACAACAGTGTTATCGGTACCATAGAAAGGGGGGAACCGACCAGTGGGGTGGTATTTTCTGGGATCAGATTTGTCAGGCAATCACGGTGGAAGCCGATATGATGCCCGCGTCGGAACGTCAACCAACATTTTTACCTGAAGATAGTTACGAGGCAAATGTTATGTTGCAGATATTTTACAATTTTGTTTTCACGGTGGGGCACAGAGTGCCATTCTCGAGTGGGTGCTACCAGAGAGAGACAGAGAGTTCTCCTTCTCATTTCTCGTCGCTCAAACAGCCGCAACAGGCAGTCTCTATTTCTTAATTCCCCTTGCATGGTGCGGTCTATCTCTCGCTGTCTGCCTTGGCTTCATGAGGACCCAGGGGCGTCCCTTGCCAATATCGTTAAATGGCCGCAGGGAAAAGATGACATGAACTATGGTTGGATGTGAACGGTGTATTTACATCATGTCGGCAAGGAGGTGTCTCGAGCCTATATTTGTCTTCCTCTTAAGAAGGGGTTATTATCCATCGCAGTGGTCTTCATCTTGTGACTATTAATGGTAGCAGCCGGTAACAAGCAAACATTCAAAGCCTTAACTTGCTGGTGTTTCCCGTTTAAAAGCCGTCTCTTTTGCGTGATTTTAAGGGCCAGATTGACAACGCCGTCCAGCCGGAGCAGCATCTTTGCTGTTATCACGTCGGAGTGAACTAGTTTCGGAGTTTATTCTCAAGTTAGATCGGGGTTGGTGTCGTTTGAAAAATATTGGTCTAAAGAAGGTGTAAGTAAACGTCTTTATACAGCGCTTGTGAATAAAACATTTCTAAGCGCGCATAAAAAAGACCGTTCAATCAATGTAGTGCTTTACTCGTAACTGACGTTTTAACGGGCGTGTTTGTCGTCCATAATGAATTGGCTGGACTTGCGTTTAGACACGTTTTACTAAGCTGTTCGAGTAACGCTTGGTTTCCTTTAAGTTCTGGTACAGGGATATCACTTTCCTAAGACTGGAAGATGGCAGTACCGGGCAAGTCAAAGCTGTTGGAAGTAGTACCCAGCCTGCGATACAGAGGCTGTTTTTAGGTTGAGTTGTACACGGAAACGTTGCTTCGAGACCAGGGCGCCACATCAAAATACTTAGAATAGCAGCTACTGCTGTATGTTTGAAAATTGTGCCTCATCAACGCAAACTAGTAACAATAAAAAATCGCAAGTAGCGAAAATTAAGTGAGCTAGAATATCTCCCTAAAACAGAGCTTACGGATGAGCGTAAATACGCGGCAAGAAGGAAACATGCACCCAACACTGCAGTAAATAATCACCGAATTAGTAGTGGACCATAGTCCCCAATAGTCACCAACTGTCGCATTCGGTTACGTCGTGTAAACGAAGAAAAGCGTTTTTCGATAATCAGTTTTGAAATACACGAAACAAAGTAATCCCCGTCAATTGGTGATGTCTGAAAATGCGATTTATGAAAAAGTGGTAAGGAGTCAGTCACTAAATCCTTGCGCCCGGGGTAAGTTGCACGGTGTCTGGGTTTTTTATTCATAACGCTGCCAAGTTCCAATGATTTATCGGTAAATGCCCTCTATACGGCGTCTGCGGAGGCTGTGGAGGGGAACGTTGTAGGAAAGGGACGTAAACGGCGTCCAAGCGCTTTTAGTTTTTCCGTTTCCTGGCCAGTCTGCGTGCAGTATCTAGGGGATCGGTGGCACGTAACGGATCGCTGCGATACGGGCAGCGCCTCACGCGTCACAACAGCTGGGCTTTTCCGCCCGCAGTCCCTGAGTAGCCGGTGCAACGTACGCAGTGCGACCTTGTAAAATAAGCCAATCGCGAAAAATGGACGCGTAAGATGGTGCGTCACTAATGAGGAAAGTCGCGCTATATAAAGACGCCTCCATCAGCTGTGGAGCACAAACCACCCTCTTGGAGCTCCAAGTGAACACCCAAGAAAAACGTGAGTTGAACCGTTGGATAGACTTTGATGCTCGAGAAATTTGACCACCCAGTGGGCTGGCATTAGCGTAGCTAAAATTTTAACATAAGTGAAGCTATTTGTCAGTACCGGCCATTATCAAATTACTGGTAGCAGGATTTACCTACAAAAATATTTTTGTAGCGCATTATTTGCTTGCGACTGAATCAATGGTTTATTATTGAAAGTTAAATAGCAGGACGTTGGTAGGCTACTCAATGTATTAGTAGTACGCTATGATCCAATCCTACATTTTGTGGCCACTTCGGGTGTTTCCATCTGTAGCATCACGATTACATTTAGGACTTCATCCAGAGAAATGCTTCTACTTTCAGCAAACCTGAAGAGAGCATGCTGAAAATACTAGACATCGTTGCCGTAAGAAAAGCAAAACAAAATTGTACGCTACATTTCAACAAAAGAAAACATTACCCCTCCAAAATTAGGTTACTACCGTTCCCAAAATTGGGTACATTTCAATTACCTTCTCTATGTCGTGTAAGTTTTATTATAGACATTTATCCGAGGAGACTGACACCTCCATGCAAAAAACGTTTGCTGTGTGAATGCCATCTTTAGTTTCGTGATCGTATGCATATGAGCTCAAAAACATTATTCTCCATTACATCAACTGATTTCGACACCTCCCACTGACGCGGAAAAAATATAGGTCAGATTCTAAATCTGAGTCATCAACCAAAACAAACCTGTGGTTCAACTCTACCAGAAACTTCACATCAGCTGTGTATGAAACGTCCGTATTGAGATAGTGCTGAGTCTCGCCAGACACTTTTTATAGTCTGTTATTTGTCAGATTTTCATACCATACGTTATAAAGAATTTGTCCCTTCGTTTAACTGGAATCAGTCGTCGCATAGTAAATTAGACATTAAACTATGGCACCACCAAGCAACTTGAAAATATAAATAAATGAACGTGGTTTGCTACTAATACAGTTTTCTACACTTGCACACCCAGGAGCCTATGCGAATTCGCGACATATAAAATTAAAGTTTTACGTCCGGCCGATACAGAAGCCCAATGTAGATCTCGCTGCAGTGTTGCTTGCGAACTTTCCAGAATATTAAGAGCAAGTATTTCGTATCCACCTGGACTTTCAGCCAATAAAACACTCCCAGAAAAGGTTACCTTGTCCTCAGTCGATCACTACGCGTACACTTAATTTGGAGAATTAGCTTTGTGCTGTTTATACATTTCTGAAATGATTGAGATTAGACTACTCAGTTGCATTTCACGATGAGACTCGCAATCAATATATATCTACCAAGATCCGATAATTTTAAATGATCTGAACCATCCCAGGTACATCGCAAAATTGTGTACTACCGAAAGGTCGCTACAGCTTCTCATCGCAATCGTGAGCTTAAAGGTTTTGGAAATGTAGATTATCATGCCTGTTTTTGGAATACAGGAAAAAAGAGTGGACAGATTCCTTTTAGATCCCTTTGTAACTAATATGTGATTCACGTGGATGTTTCTTGGTATGATTGTATATGTGATGCTTATGCAACTGAATAGCTGGAAAGAGAGGAAGATATGGACCATTCTGAAACTTGAGTACTGCGAGACCTGTTGATGAGGGCGATACACACTTTGCTACAGATTCTGCCGTATAAATGTCGCTCTTGAGAGATGTGGAATCAGGCGTTGTGAATTTCTGCTGGTCGCGTCAAACAATAGAACTTACGATTATAATTCATTGTCTGTGTCTCGCACTTTCTCATTTTCTCTCATACTTTTCTTGCTTCACGCAGTTGAGGATTCAGCCATGATTTCGGTTAACGCCAAGACCATCCTCGTCGCCCTCGTGGCGCTGGCCGCCCTGTGCAGCCTCGCAGCCGCCCAGTACGGTGGCGGCTATGGCCGAGGAGGAGGCTTCGGCGGTGGCCGTGGATTCGGTGGAGGCTACGGCGGTGGCCGTGGATTCGGTGGAGGCTACGGTGGTGGCCGTGGATTCGGCGGAGGCTACGGAGGTGGATACGGAGGAGGCCGAGGATTCGGCGGCGGTCGTGGATTCTACGGATAAAATGAAGCGGTACAGCCCGATTATTGCAGAAGATGAACGACCACTGCATATGAATCACCAAAAATCCCCACAGCATTCTTCATAGTCTTGTTGAAATAAATTATTTTTTTACTGCGGAAATGATGCATGACTGTTCTTTCGCTGCTTCACGACTGTCTAATTCAAGTGTCTAGGCAACGACCAAAACATCAACGTTCTCAAATGCACGAAATTTAGGTGTACGCATTAAAATGACGCGTTGATTTTACACTACCCGCCGTGGTAGCTTAGTATCTAAGGCGTTGTGCTGCTGAGCACGAGGCCCTGGGTTCGTTTCCTATCCGTGGTGGCCGCTTTTGTGATGGATTCAAAAAGCAAAAACGCCCGTGTGTGTGAGATTTCGGAACACGCTAAAGAGCCCCAGGCGGTCAAAATTAATCAAGAGCCCTCCACTACGGCGCGCCTCGTCGCCTGCGTTGGGTCGGTGCGGTAAACCCCACAATCAATCAATTATTTTACACTAAGGACTCCCACAGAGATAAAGAGAGTACGCAGTGATTTTTTTGTTTTGTTTAAGATAATAGCAATGCTTTTTTGTATCAATTTACACGGCGTCATAGTTATACTAAAACCAATGTCCTTTGAAGTTTATACGGAAAACATAGTTTACTGGTAATCGTAATCAATCCAAACGTAGCAGTACGCTTGCCCTTCCATTTCAGTATGCACGATCCAATGATATCTGAAGTGCTTAATTTCTACAATGTTACTGCGCCTTTTATTTCCTCAGCCTAGGTTGTGGTGCGCATGCGTGCATGAAGACCGCAGAGCACAGCGAGAATCACACACGACGAAGCCCTGATGGTTCACGGCCGGCAGGAGATACCAACCTTCTACGCAGAATGCGCGCGTACCATAGGCAGATAGTGGTGCCTATAGGAGTGCGCCCTAAAAGCCGAGGGAGGCGGTAAGTCGCACGTAGATGGGTCGGTGGCGAGCTGACCCGTGGAAGAGGAGGAGAGGACGTACAGATCCCGACGGCAGGACGACCAGATGACGCCAAGAAACACGAGTAAGTGGCCCCTTTGCTTAACAAAGACTGCCTGAATTCTCGTAACTCGCTGACAAGCGGGTTAAGAAAAGCGCCTACATAACTTGTGACCACTGTTCCACTGCTCCGCCAAACGAACTGTTGTCACGAGATGTGTGTCGTTGTGTTCTCCTAGGGTTGCGTTCCGTTCTTCTTACCGCCCTGGGGAAGCGTGTGCTAGTTTTGTGTTTTTTATTCTTGGTTCATAGAATAAAGTTGTTCGTTTTATTAGTGTCGTGTATTGGTGTTTCCTAATCACGTGATACCAGGATCGCGTACCCACTTTACACGAATGCTAGTTACTTCACTGCCCATCCCGAATCCAATTATCAAAGCTACCAGCTTGTGTACTGCTCTTTTTTATATGTTGTTGCATCTCCTTCTCGCGAAAAACTTGTCCAAATCGGGCTTTGGCTCTACATTTAATTAATCCGTCTTATGCTGCTATTGTTTATTGAAAAGATGCCTTTCCCCTCACGCCTGATCACTTGCCCAAGCGCAGTAAAAGGAACAACGGTGTTGCCGTGAACAATACGTGTGGAGGAAGCCACGCACTTCGACTCATTTATGTTTAACAGAAAGACATCTCAGCCCTGAAATACACCAGGGGGAGCCGAGGATGCTGCGGGCGCTGTCAAATTTTTTCGGTTAGGGAGTAACGATGTGGACATTGAGTATGGACACTGAAAGGTGAGCTAAAAACGAATACTGATCCACGACAGATCCACTGAATCCTCCTATCATCAGAACCTCTACCGATATTGGTTTTTCTGGCGCACGCTATGCTTACATGTTACACGGCTTCGATGTGGTGTCTCCCCCCGACGACCACCCATTTCCTAATACCCACGGGGTAACACACAGATGAACAAAATATTCGCAACCTTATACATTGGTCGTTTGGGGCTAGCTGATGTTCCCTTTACATTTTCTAACTGCTGATTTCTTGGTTCTTTTTTACTTTTTACCGTTGTATATTTCCCGTCAGTAAAGATTGTTGCTGTTTTTTCCCTGAAGTCCGGTGCCGATCAGGAACCCAACCGCCCAGGCTCCAGTTGATTAGGTAGGAGGCTCGTAGGGCGATGGTGTTGAATTTTCCGACATGGCGATCGAATTAACGAACTCGACGGGTTCGGATTTGAAGAGGGAAACGAATAATTTATATACAACTATTTACATTAGAGTGACTTGGTAGATGAGTAATAAAAAAGAAAAAGACTTCAAACTGCAGTTAGACGCTGGCCCTAAGTGCGTACTAGTCACTCGAGCTTTCCAACTCCGTCTAACTCTCCTATGCTCGGAGCGTACACAAACCACTCAAGAAATGACGGCCGGGACTCTGGTCCAGCCGCACGACCCGTCTAGTTGCCCGGTACACAGCTTTACCCTAAACTACGGACGCGATCCTCCAGTTTATCTCTCGCTTAGGAGGCTCACAAATCCCAACCTAGCTTAATTGTCGAGACACCTTGTCTCGCCAGAACTGCCTAGCTGAGATCCCTGACAAGAACGCTTTCTAATGGCCGAGTTTTTAACACCTCGGTATTTCTCTCGGGAACGCCCCTCTACCTTTCGTACACGCGTAAGGGAGGGACCAAATTCGCGCAGACAGCTGTCACTCAGCCGATTGCCGAATATTCACTAATTCTGCGCCACCTTCGAGTAAAGGCCCTGCACGCCGGCGAACAAGCCCGCGGAGGCTTGTACACGTGCTTCCGAGGGGAGGGGGCGAGGGGTGGAGGCTACTGAAAAGCAGCCGTTCCAACGGTCGCACGTGACAATGGGGTCTCCCGGAGAGGCCACCGCCGCCGAGTGGTCAGAGGATGATAATTACCCCCCTCCCCCGTTGTCCGCTACGTCAACAATCATTGGAACTTGTCCCGTCCGTCTGCATTCCTAAACGGGGTTATTCCCGCGGCATTCCTCCATCCAGACAAGCCGTCTCTCGAACGCGCCCCAGCGAATTGGTGGCGACCAGAGTATAGTGTTGGCAGTGCAATGCCTCTGAACCACCGGCAGGCGGAGATCTTTCCTTTTACACGCGCGGCCGGGGCACCTGGCCGCTGACCTCATGAGTGGACCTTACACCGGCCTACGCAGCAACCCCTCTATTTCTAATGCGTAGTATCCACTTCCAAGTACTTGAACCCAGGGCCGTGTAACGCCCTGTATTTACACAAAAATCCAAATTTGGGGAAGCAACACGTTTAATCATGTAATAGCGTAAATGGACATGATTAGTCGAACGGAATTTCGATAAACCAGGACCACAATAATAAAAGAAAATGTCAAAACTGAACTTTTCGAATCAAATAAATTTATCTAAAACATCTCATTAGAAAAATTAAGGATAAAATTAGAAATACCCCTTTGCCCCTGACAGAATAGCAACTTAAGGATCACGAAAGAAATGGTGAAATCGGTCCAACCGTGTAACGTTCTGACTTTGCACAAAATGCAGAAATAGTGGAAGCAACACAATTACTCGTTGTATAGCGCAAATGCAGAGAATTCGGGGAACACAATTTTGTAAAACGAGAGGTTTATGAAATAGGAACACTAAGAATGTTGGAAAAATGAATAAACAAAATAAAAAATATTTATGACAACCATGTCCTCCAAAAACGGAGACTGGAATGAAAAAATCCCGAAAAAGAACATGGAAACACCAATAAAAATAGCGAAAATGGACCAACCATGCACATGCCTTGCCACCGCAAAGAAACACGCCGTTGGCGAAGTCACGCTAATTTGTCGCTAAATAGCGTAAAGCTGTATTATGGCCAACAAGAAACCAAGAAAACGTTAGAACTGCAAAAAAAAAAAGAAACGCATTTGTCTACTCATGACGAGAAAAATCGATGTAAGTCGAAATAAAGACAAGCGATCGAAAAATGCAACGACTTTGTAGGCAACTCTCTGAATTCCTGCACATTTCTTTTCCATTTCTTGTCAATTTAGTCGAATGGTAACCGACTTACATCATATAAAACAAATTTATGCGAATGAAACAAATAAAAGTATTAACCTTATTCCGCTGGCACAAGTACAAAGAGTGCTCGTGGAAACCCGCAAATGTCCCACCATATAGAACAAGCAGAGACATCATGAAGCAAAAATGCGCCAAACTTCGAAACACTCAATTTTATTGATTGATTTTATGGTTTAACGCGCCGACGCAACACAGGCGATGAGGCGCACCGTAGTGGAGGGTTCCGTATTAATTTTGAACAGCTGGGGATCTTTAACGGGCGCCGAAATCTCGTACACGCGGGTGTTCTTGCTTTTCGCCTCCATCAGAAAAGCGGCCGCCGCGGCCGGGAAAACACTCAATCTACCCCATTCGATTCCGCCATAACCTAAAACAGAGAAAAAGGTTTGTTGACAATCAATCCTGAAATACGGGAAAGTTATTCGACTTAGTTTCCGATGCGCACACAAGAGCATTGCAAACATCACAAAATGAGTCAATCATCAACCAAGGCCGCCCTAGAGGTCTTTCATGCATACCGAGAAAATCTTTTATTCAATAGGCTAAGCGAGAAGTTTTGATAATGTAACATAAATGCCCCCGCTCTCTTTGCGCGTGGTGAGTGGTTGAACGTTGTTGCACGAAAGCCGCCCCACGCAGGCCCCTCTTTTCTTCCTGATTTCTTATACTGGACTGGCCGCGTGCCGGCTCTGCTGCATCGGTGACACGTAACAGCTTGTCGCAATACGGCCGCGCCACAACAAACGTGGGGCTTCCCCGCCACAAGTAGTAGTCGCTGCAGGTCAGGCAGCGTGAATTTGTAAAAGACGCCAGGAAACAGACACGCAAAAATAAAAATACGTCAGTTGTCTTGCATTGAAGCCCAATTTAGGAATACCACCGTCAGCAGTGGAGCACACGCGAGCCTCTGGTTACCTGAAGTGAACACCGAAAGATACGTGAGCTACAGCATCGATAGGTTTTAAATCTCCAGAAGTCAGAATTTCCACCCGTTCGGTTTAAGAATAGCTACATTTGGATAAAAATTAGGCGTCTATTTGTAATAATGGTTGACAGTTCTGTCAGCGTTGCCAACAATGTCCCCGTGAAGATATATTAGTTTCATATTATTTGCTGGTAATTAAATGTAACGATGCCTATTAGAAATTTAGGTTCGGATGTGATATACCTCCCAATATAACGATTTCACGCTAAGATCCAATTTCTGTACGGCTTTGTTTCACTCAGTGGGGTGTTCTTGTATGTAGTACAAAGAAACGCCCCTTAATCGTTCTGTGTTGCCCAATGTTGCCTGTTTTAAGCCAGCTGAAGAAAGAACGCTCAAGCAGTAACATATGACGCCGTAATAATCTCAAAGAAATACGGCAAATAGTGGAGCAATTGGAAAAAAAAAAACGCTGCTCACTCACTTACTACTGTCACCAATGTTATGTAGTGCAAGGTTGCCTGTTGAGACATCGCCAGTTGGCATATCGACATGTATCACCCCATACTCTCCGTTATAGCCATAATCCAAGCTGTGAAAAGCTTACAGGTATTTCATAAAGATCTGAACGTATTTGGTGGAGGACGAGGCTTTTACGGATAAGCCAAGCTCTGTCAACCACGCATTGCAGATGACAAGCGCCAGCTGCACCCAATTACGGAAAATCAATACGCGCATTGTCAACACCTTGACGAAATAAATTATTTTTTTTTGCTTTCAAATGTGTTTCGCCACTGCTTCAAACCAACTTCGGAACTGTGTTTAGATTGCAATCAAATTACCGGAAGTGCGGCAATGTTCTGAAAGTTTAGAAGATTCTGCAAGGCTCCGCATTATTGTCCCGGATTTAACTATAGCCGGGCCCAAACGTGACAAGGTTTATTTTCACTCCAATCATCTTATCTGTATTATTCTTGGCCGCTTGCTGTTTTGAGGTCAACCCGTCGATCATATTAAGTGCCACCCGTGGAGCGGTGAAGCTATATTTTTTAGTGCAAGCTACGCTGGCCGAGGTTGAGAAGTTTTGCGTGGATCTTGAAGGGCTGTGCTTCGCAAACGCAAGGAGCATCGAATTGGATTGGATTGAATTAAATTGGATTGTATTGGACTGTCCAATCTAATTGGAGTACGGGTGGGCAGAGAATTGGGTCTGTACATTCACCGGTCTGCGCATTCCAGAGGAGTGACATCATAGCTGTGGCAGACGCACTGCCGCCGGGGCGTGCTTAGCTGTGCGCCTCCGTTGCTCAGTAGCCAAATTATGACGGCGCGCCGGAGCCGCTTGATAGCCGTTTCGCGTGGCTCCTGGAGAGCCGTTCTGCGCATGCACCCGGGGCAGTGACTGGACTGGACTGTACCGGACTAGACTGGACTGGCCTGGACTGCACTGGATTGGACTAGACTGGACTGGACTGGACTAGACTAGACTGGACTGGATTGGATTGGACTGGACTGGACTGGACTGGACTGGACTGGACTGGACTGGACTGGACTGACTGGAGTGGACTTGACTGGATTGGATTGGATTGGAAATAATTTTAGCAGAAGTAAAATGATAATCAGCTAATCCTAGACAACCAGGAAATCTATGAATAACCAGCTGAACCTTAGCTCATGCCACGTATATCCTGGCATAGCCGAGCTAAGCCACTGCTAATTTTTTTACTTCACGAATGTATTCGCATTGAAACAAAGCACGGAGGGGAAAATGCGCCAATGCGTCGTTTACCCTAGAGCGTCTCTCAGAAATAACGAACCTTTAGAAATGTATAGTATAATTATTAAAATATCAGTAATTCATCATAGATATACATTTTAAAGCAACACCTTCAGCTTCGCACTGATGTCGTCTGAAGCCCACGCAAAACGCTCTGCAAGCAGGAACGTCAACTTTCTCTGAAGATGAGAGAGAGAAAGAGGCGGGGAAAGAAATGTTTATTTGAGCTTGCTGAGCTTATTCCATCTCGGTTCCCTAGTCCGCGAACATAACAGATGTGCAGAAATCCTTGGCTCTGAATGCCAAAAGTTGCTGGATGTCCAGATGGCCGCTGCTCATCAGTTCTCCCACAGTTTAGGGTTGGGAAGAGGGGATTTAAGAGGAGGAAGATTGAAATAGTGGTCAGACTATATTATAATGGGAGGTAGAGCAGCGGGTTGAGAACTGAACTGCAATTCAGCAGCGCATTGACTTAGAAACATGCCAGACAGGAGAAGTGGATGAGGAAAGGTGTTACTTTCTAGTTTGCGGAGTAGCGATTCTTCTTTGGAGATTGCAGGGTGAGGGGGAAACTTCTGTGTGTCGGACCGGTAATGCTGCGTTATGTCTTGATATGTTACGAGTTAGATGGACGATGTGGTTTCTTCGGAAGCCTGGAGAGAGAGGGTGCAGGCTTGCTGATGAGCAAAGTGGGATGGCCAGGAGTCAGGGTGATGTTGACTTTCGTGCTGGGTTGATGTGGCGAGAATGACGTTAAAGTATATAGGGCTACCCTCCCGACCAAGAAGCTTCTGGAGGCAGCTTGAGAATCCCTGATAATGATTGGGCGCTTCGTATCTAGGATGGTAAAGGTAACTCTTCTGCAGCCCAGTTTTATGATTCTTGATTGATGCGAAAGTGGTGTGGGTTGTGTTTGTGGTGACTGTGGCTACTTTGTGTTGAACATAAGGGAAGGTACTTGTGTCTATGTAGGCGACAACTGTTCTCTTTCCATAAATATTGTAATGCTTTGGCTTCAGACTTGTCAGTGGCCAGGATGCAGGTCAGGGTGCATATTTTTTGCTATGGGGCGAAATTGGATGTGGCTTCTCCAATGGTCAGGAGGGGCGTAGAGGGAGTAGATTGGGGACATGCGATGTGGAGACTGTTTAAAAAAACTAGTCGTGCCGGTTCTTGGGTGAAACGGAGTCCTTTGGTTCATAGGTAGCATTCCATAAGCTAGGATAAAGTATTGTGGAGGCCAAATTGTAGGAGACGGGTCGTGGTTGTCTTCTTGGGTATATTGATGCTTGTTTAAAATCTTTGTGGATTAATCGACCAAGGTTTTCGTATCACTTTGGTGAGGGTAAGGTAAGGTGTTTACATACGCTATGCGTGAAATCTGAAAAGCTTGAACCAGTCGGATGAGATCTTTCTCCTTCATACCCCGACAACGATTAGAAACACGTGAAGTGCAGAAACATTTAATCACTTTCCGTGGCCGGGCCGTACCTGGGTTTCTCGATTTATGATGCCGATGTCAGTTTGATTGCGCCATTACGGCACAGCTGAAGCAGTTCGGATTTGGAGAGGTTTGCATGGAGGTGCAAAAAGACAGAAAATGCCCCCATCCATACAACGACGACGATGGTAGAACGCTAGAAAAGGCAATAGAATACCCGCATCAGCCAAGCACTAACCAGTGCAATCCGAATGCAGTAAGCCGTCCCAATTAGAAATGGCTTATGTATATGGAAAGTTCGGCGATGTGAGTCCGCTCACTTCTCGTTTGGTTCGTTTGGTGTAAGACTTGATTTTGGTGTAGGACCTGACTTTGTGTAGGACTTGTAATTTCGATCGACAGCGGGGGGTAGTTATTTTATTTCATGTCTTGTTTCATAAGTGTTGGGAAAAATGGTAATTGCTTCCGCGAAAGAATTTTAACGGCCGCTGTCATGGTGTTATTTGTTGCTTTAGGTAACCCACCTAGATGGTTGCCAGCCGAATAGTACACGTAAACAGACATGGCAATGGTGATCGGAATTACCTTATTTCAAGTTCGCTGGCTGTGCCACCCGCATGAACTGACTTCTGGGTACAGTTTTTCACCGTAATACCCAAAGTCCGCCTCTTCACAGTCGCTTGACCGACGAGGCTGCCAAGCTCCTTTATCGAAACTGCCCTGCGAGCATTACTGAAATATACCCGAAAGGTGGGTGGAGGTGGTGTACAGAATATGGGATGGCACTGCTGTGCTGATTTCCTTTTCTGTTAGCATTTGTGCGGCAAAACAGAATATTATAACCTCGCCTAGTATGTTCTGAGATATCCAATGGCACTGGACGACGGCGACGAAGTTCTTCTCAACGGATCGCTGCTCTGTCGGTCTTCTAGTTTTTGCGTTTTTTTTTACGTTTATCTCGCCGGGACACCGCTCCCTGCTAGCGGATATGATGGAAGTGGAGCCTGCGGACACTCCACCAGGTAAGCCGCCGTCGGACAGTGCCACGCCAAGGAAACAAATCTGCCTCCCGAGTGAGGCGGGCTCCGAGAACACCGAGCTGTATTCTGTGCCCAGCGATGACAGCACTGACGACGACTTCGAGTTGGTCCTCGGGAAGAAGGCTAAAGGAAGGCTACGGGCAGCGGCTTCGCGGTCGACTGGAACATCCTCAACGTCGAGCACATCGACTGTTACTACCCCGGCAAGGCCCCCTGTTCATACCGTCTTGTTCGTGCCGGAGTCCCCGAACGTCAACCTCAGGATGCTCAACCGGCAAGCTATTTCTGTCTCCTTGGAAGCGATTCTGCCGGGGAAAATTAAGGAGGTCAGGATCAACACACGAAACAATATTTTGGCCATAGACGTTGAGCGTTCAGCTGCAGTTGAAACGGTGCGTCAACTAACCATGTTGGGGGAAATGAAAGTACGTGCCTACATATCTCCAGGCCAGGGCGCTTCCGTGGGCGTCGTCTATGATGTCGACGTCTCCATTCCAGATGCCGACTTACCCATTCTCATAAAACCGGCGACGGAAGGCGCGACCATCAAGCAGGTCACTCGTCTGGGAAAATCACGCTGCGTTAAGCTTGTGTTTCAAGGTGACTGCATGCCGGCACACGTGAAGGTTGGCCACTTTCGGCACGCAGTTCGACCTTTCGTGCCGAAACCATTACAGTGATACAAATGCCTGAAGATCGGACATGTCAGCAGCGTTTGTGGACGCGCCACTGTATGCTCGAAATGTTCCGGATCTCACGATTCCAAAGCTTGCACCGTAGGTGTCCTTAAATGTGCCTACTGCCAAGGCGCACACGATGCCTCTTCAAAGACCTGCCCTCGCCTAAAAGTGGAACAGAAGATTCTGAAGCAGATGGTAAAAGACCACTCGTCACTTAAAGACGCATCTGCAAAAGTGCGAAGACACCGACGATCGCGACGGCATAGGTCATCGAGCGCGTTCGTGACAAAGGCCGTCCACGACATCTCACAGGAGGATCCCCCAGCGTCGCAGGCACTGCCTCCGCCCCCACCCCAGTCGCTAACTCCACCTGCAACGCCACCACCAGCGGAGCTAACAATCTGCTTGGCTACAGCTTCAACTGAGAAAGCCAACAAAACAGGGAAGTCGTCCCCATCGGCGGAGGATTGGCCCAGGCTGTTGTCTGTGTCACCTACGGAGCCCCGACGGGAGGGAGGATGCTAAGTCTCACCAGTCTTCGAATGCCTCTTCAAAGAAAGATCTGCAAGTCATTGCAGTGCTCAGGGCGCTCATCAACGCCACTCCCGTGCTTCTTTATACTCTAAAGACGCCAACCGCCTCGTGCGCTATGGAAGTCCTGGACGCCCTGGATCAATTCAATTTCTTCCACTATTCAATTCACTACTTGCTAGCCTCGAGTGAAAACATGGCCAAGGTGTCTTCATCAGTACGTCAGGAAATACATGGAGCTTCCATTTTCCAGTGGAATGCCAGAAGCTTAAAACGTCGACTCTCTGATTTGCGCCAATTTGTGCGTACGAATCTCTTTTCGATTATTGTTATATGTGAACCAAACCTACCCACTCCCATTAGACTATCCGGCTATCAAAGCATCGAATCTTCAACCTGTGGGAACCGCAGCAAAGTAGTGGTATTCACCCGCCGAGAACTCATCTATACAGTTCATTCATTACGGCCGCATGACACAAACCAATATGTGTGCCCCACTGTAAAGAATCACAAGCTCTCCTTCACCCTTCTCGGTGCGTACATTTCTCCATCAGCTACTATTGACGTCCAGAGATTGACGTATGTCTTCAGAACAGCACCCGGCCCTTGGATCATCACCGGAGATTTCAATGCCCACCACCCACTCTGGAGAAGCTCAATGAACCACAGGGGCCGAAGACTCGCATCGTTGGCATTTCAATATGGACTGTGCTTGCTAAATGATGACAGCCCTACGTTTCTCCGTGGCACATCATACGGGAGCTCTCTAGACCTTTCCTTGGCTCCAACTCGTTTGGCTGGCAGTCTACGCTGGTTCACTGATATTTAAACTCATGGCAGCGACCATATTCCCACGTACATAAAGATTATGGGATTCCATCAGTCTTTCTCGCCCACTGTAACCGCTTATATTGACTGGCCTAAATTCGAATCCACGATGGAGGACGCCTGCCGAGATGGGCTTTCAACAAGCCTCGAGGTTGCTATCAGTAATGCAACCTAATCATCCAGGAGATATACCTCGTTATCTGCAAGAGTCACGGATTTTGATATCGAACTCGAACGCCTGCGAGCAATTCGACGGCGCGCCGAGCGACGGTACAGGCGTACAAAATCCGTGCACGACTTAAGGGCTGCCAGACGCACACAGAAGCAAATACAGCGACGCATAGCGCAGGTCCAGGCACACAGGTGGAAATCATTTTGTGAGTCTCTCGACCCTCAGAAGCCTCTGTCCTCTATAGGAGAATAGTACGTGGACGACTGGCAATGCCTGTACAGCAGCGATGCCCGTTCAAGGCATTGGCACTCCATGAAAACCGTAGGGAGTTGCAAGTTGCGGAGGATTTCTGCGTGAGGGTTGCTGCAATAACCGATAACGTTGGATCTGCGAGGAACAGCCAAGCTCCTCGTTCCCGTGAAGAACGTATGGATGTTCTCTTTTCAATGGAAGAATTAGAGGCAGCCCTGGCATCCTGCAGGCGTCGTTCTTCACCGGGTCATGATCGAGTAACGTACTCCACCTTATGCCACCTAGGCCCTGGAGCTCGACAAGCGCTTCTGGACCTATTTAACCAGACATGGACAGATGGTGTCGTACCCCCCCAGTGGAAAACAAGCCGTCTCGTTCCATTGCTAAAGCCTGGCAAAACTCCCCTTGATTTTGGCATCGTACCATCCTATTGCCCTGGCAAGCTGCCTTGGCAAAGTCATGGAAAGAATGATCCTCAAGCGGCTACAGTGGTTCCTCGAATACCACAACGCATATCCGGAGATTATGGCCGGTTTTCGACGAGGGCGTTCTTCTATTGACTGTGTGGTAGATTTAGTCACGTTTTTACAGCAAGAAAAAAGCCGCAAACGGCTCTCAGCAGCCCTCTTTCTCGACGTCAAGGGGGCCTATGATAACGTGCTTCACGAGTCAGTACTAGACGCCCTTCAGCACTTTGGACTCGGTGGCAGAATTTACAAATGGATACACAGCTTCTTGTCCGAAAGATCATTTTTTGTAATGACAGAAGACGGCGAAACATAGCAGCACATCATCAAACGTGGTGTTCCTCAAGGTGGGGTGCTAGGCCCAACCCTCTTCAACCTAGCGATAATCGGGCTTGTCCACGCTCTACCAAAGACTGTCCGTATATCCATTTACGCCGATGACATCTGCCTCTGGGCTTCGGCTGTTAATCGACCTCAGCTGAGAGCACGGCTTAAAAAAGTGGCCAATGTGACCAGGGCATACCTCCGAAAGCAAGGACTCAGTATTTCTAGTAAAAAGTGCGCGGTCGTTGCGTTTACCCGCAAAACCATGTCCCGATATCCCATAACCATCAATGGAAAGTCGATACCTTACTCCAGAAATCACACATTTCTTGGCGTGATCATCGACATGGACCTGTCATGTGTCTTTCTTAAAGAAGAAACTCACCGCCATCGCCCACATTTTC
This sequence comes from Haemaphysalis longicornis, assembly GCA_013339765.2. Classification (NCBI taxonomy): domain Eukaryota; kingdom Metazoa; phylum Arthropoda; class Arachnida; order Ixodida; family Ixodidae; genus Haemaphysalis; species Haemaphysalis longicornis. The sequence goes on from CM023451.1 coordinate 38,602,141, forward strand.
AAATTTCTCGCTTGAAAGACCTGGGCCACATCGGTCAGAGGAATGCTGCAACTGCACCAGGCACTCTTGGGAGTTTTGCGCTACGGCTTGCCAGCGATATCCGGTACATGCTCCTCTAACCTTCGGGTGATCCAGAGCATCCAAGCGCAGGATCTCCGCACGTGTCTTGGTTTGCCGTGATGTGCTCCAACAGTGGGCACATTATACATTGCCCAAGACTGTCATCCTACAGCAACTTATGTGACCACTGAGACGCTACGCCTACACATTAGGCTCCTCATGAGGATACCATGTCACCACCTTGCGCAGCTTCCTCAGAGTCGACCACGCTCTTCCTTTGCAGCCACTGTCGCAGCGCAAATGGCTTAGGTACCATCAGACTACACGCCTGCGGTCACACCGTCCTCCTCCGTTGTGGTGCCTGGCAACACCGGACATTCAGTCTGCATGTTCCGGGCATTGGAAAAAAGGCCGACTTACCACCACTGGCTCTCAGACAGTTTTCTAAGCAGTTACTGTACGAACAACACAATGACCGGAAGCATGTATACACAGACGGTTCTGTGACGTCCTCGAGCTCGGCAGGTGCGGTGGTTATACCATCAGAATCAACCAAGATTCGATTACGTGTCGCCCATGTGACGAGCTCAACGGCTACTGAACTTGCAGCCATCCGTGAAGCTCTTCAATACATCATGGAAGCTTCACCCCAAAAATGGTCCATTTTTACCGACTCCAAAGGCGCCTTGCAAAGCTTCCAAGCAGCCCTGCGCTTCGGTTCTTTGCACCAACTAGTGACAGAAATTCGGGAATTATTTCACCAGGCTGTCATAAAAGGCCATAATATTGTATTTCAGTGGCTGCCAAGTCACTGTGGAATCACCGGCAATGTCTCGGCTGATGCAGCTGCCCGGACAGGCCATGACAGTGAAAGGACCATCTTGCTTCCGCTTGCAAGGACTGATGCCGCTAGGCTGCTTCGTCAGTTCACGCGGAGGACCTCCATTACTCAATCGAATACACCGGACTTTGTGCACCCGCGCCTCCACAACCAGGACCCTCTACTCCAGCGTCGTCTTCCGTGTGGGATGACTCGATCACAGTCTACTTTACTTTGTAGGCTGTGGTTGGGAGTGGCCTTCACAAAAGCCTACTCCGTCCTCACCGGGATGGCCAGTAGTGCCCACTGCGACGCCTGCGAGGTTGAAGAGACAATCGACCATGTGCTTTGTTGTTGTCCCGAGTATTCATCGGAAAGACGCGTTTTGGCAGCCGAGCTCAGAAGATTGGACAATCAACAGTTCAAGCTAAAGACTATTCTAGGACAATGACCCCTACAATCGACTTCGCAGAAGGCAACAAAAGCCCTTCTGCGTTTTATGAAGGACACAGGTTTAGCTGAGAGACTCTAGTGCCCACGAAGGGACTAAAGTGTGTGCGCGACCCCGCTCCTATCCCCCCTTTTTCGCCTGCCATCTCTTTTATCCCCTGAACACCCCTTCCCCTGTGCCGAGTAGCAATCCGGGCTCTAAGCCTGGATAACGTCTCGGCCTTTCCTTTCGCTTTTCTCCTCCTCCTCCTCCAATGCCACTGATCAAAATGTTCTTAATATTACCTTCAGAAAATTGCTGATTTGCGTGGTTTATGGCAGATGTCAGTTAAGTTAGATAAAGCAGTATTGATGCGAATCACTCACAAGAAAAAAACATTAATATTTATTTATTCAACCGCAAGCTTCCATCTTTCTGAGATAACTAACATTAAACGTCTTTGCCTTTGGATTACAAATTACCCTAACTGGACAAAGCACATTGAATCTGTAAGTACAAACGCTAAACGCAAGCTGTGTTTTCTTAGAAATGCTTTAAAACTATCATTCGCCCAATGTTAGAATATGGAATTATTGTTTGAGACTTTTCTTGAGTAAAACTAAACTAAATTGGAAAACTGGCCGAAAAAGGCAGTTCGTCTCAGCTTTCGCAGTTTTGGACGCACCTCTATAACTGAACTCTTAGAACGTGCCAGTAAATAAATAAATAAATAAATAAATAAATAAATACGTAAGTGCACCGCTGCCATCGCTACGCCCACCGTGTGACCGAAGGGGATGTCCTTGCTGCTTAGCCCAGAAGTTTAAGCAGAAATAAGACATGTGCACCTCATATACAGGGCTATATGGTTACGCGGAGAATCAATCAGTCGGGGTAGTGGGCGAGAATACAGCGTTACCTCTGAGTGCTGCACTGAGTGGTTTTCCGCCGAGAAGTGTTTTATTTCTTTTTATTTATTTATTATACCGTAAGGGCCAAATGCATTGTTACAAAAGGGGAGTGGTGGAAAAAGACATAAAATGAGGTAGCATGGTTACAAAAACATGGTGTGCATAAAAAGGAAAAGCACAGACAAAATTAATTAGCATTATCGCAACAATGTGGTTTATCGCAACAATGTGGTCACATAAACAGAGATGAAACATCAGATATTTCCTGCAAATACAATATTGCTAGGACAGCTGGGAACAATTGATTATCATTGATACCCGCAATTCCAGCTAGAAGGTGGTTCCATTCCCGGGATGAACGTGGCAAGAATGATTGTGTGGCAGATTTCCTATGATAATAGTTAATGCCCACCTTCTGTTGGTGATTAAGGCGATGGGAAATGTACAGTGGTTGGGGTAAGAGTACGTTCCGTAGGGTGGAATGATGATATATTTTGCGCAGCGTGGTTAGCCGAAAAAGATTCCTGCGTGATGATAAAGAGGGAAGGGAAAGGCTGCTCTTCATTGAAGATGTGCTGGCAGTACCGTTATAGTTTGATACGATAAAGCGAACAGAATTATTTTAAACAAGCTCGAGAGAAGCGATTAGATTTTCATCGCTTGGATCCTATACCGAGTCTGCGTATTTTAACCTGGGGCGTATTAAGGATTTTTAAAGCGATAATTTTACTGACGATGGGGCTGTAGAAAAATTGCGGCGTAAATACCCTAACCTGCTCTTAGCGTATTATAGTTGATGAGATGTTCAATATGGGTTGACCAGCTGAGGTAGTTTGTAATGTGCACTGAAATGTACTTATATGATGTAACTGGTTCTAAAGCTGTGTTGTTTAGGTAGTAAGATGACCGATGCTTAGGGTTGCGGGATACATGCATAACCACACCTGTTAATGTTTAATTCCATCAGCCAAGTTTGGCACCACTTAGAAACAGTGGTTAGACCAGACTGAAGGATTCTGGTGTCATCAATACTATTATTCATACGAAAAATCACACACTCGTTTGCAAACAAATGAATATTACTGCACACATCTGAGGGAAGGTCATTAATACAGATAAGAAATAGGAGGGGCTCAAGGACGGATCCCGGCGGACCCCAGAGCGCACTTTGCTGAAAGAAGAGTTAAAGCCATTAGCATGAACAAATTGAGTGCGACTGGTCAGGAAGGATTCAATCCATTGTTTCACGTTTTTATCAATGTTGAGGTTAGTTAGCTAGGAAGTAGATGATGACAGAATTTATCGAATGCTTTAGAAAAATCTAAATAAGGCAGCCTGCTGGAGACGAACTGTACATGATAGTGTGCAATTTTTCAGTGAAGGATATGAGCTGTGTTTCGCAGGAGTATGTAATACGAAACCAGCACATTCTCATTCACAAACATAATCAGTAGACATGTCTACGAGAGAGATGGAATCATTAGACGTCGGGTTAATAGTGCGCCAGAATTGTTTCACATTTGATTTTAGCATGAATGGTAATACATTCGACAGAAAATTTTCTTTAGCATCTTTTAGAGCTGTCACATAGCTGTCAGAAGCTTCTTTGTAGGCAGCCCATTTTTCATTGGTCTGAGAAAATTTAGCAGAATGATAAAGACGGTTATTTGTGTTTGATAGGGATTTGATGCGTGGGTTGTACCATGGGCTGTGTGCATGAGTCGTAATGAAATGCGTGGGGATGTACTTATTGGTTAGTCGGCGAACTTCGGAATAAAACATATCCCAGCTAGTGTGAAGAGTTCGCTCACCGTAATCTTTCAAAAAAACCTCAGGGAATACCGCAAGTTCTTCATTTATGGCTTCAAAAATAGCTTTTCTGTAGTTGCGTATTATTTTTTTTTTCTTGCTACTTGTGCGGAATGGCGCATTGATACAGAATGTGAGTAATGAATGGTCACATATATCCGGTAAGCATGTAATGTCGGACGCAAGGTCAGGTGTATTTGTTAAGACTAAATCAAGGGAGTTGGCGGCATGCGGTGTTACCCTCGTTGGTAGTGTACCAAATTGGGTAAGTGAACAAGTCGATAACAGTTGCATGAATTCACTAGCTTCGTTTGAAAATGGTGACAAAGAGGGAGGAGAGGCATGCCACTTCATGTTTGGGCCAAAAAGGAACAAATGACAGGAAGGGAACCGGGTATGAATGATGTTAAGAACAAAGTGTAATTCCTTAAAAGGAGGGCAATAACATACACCAGCAATGTACTTTGATGGCCTACTGTACGCGAGCAAAATATTATATCTATATTGCTGCGAACATGGACAGGCGAAGAAGAAATGTCTTTCGAGATTGCCAAAAAAAACACCGCCTCCTCGTCTTTCAGTGCGGTCGTAGTGACAAATTTAGAAGCGGGAGGAATTCAGAAAAAGTTCGGAATCAGGCACATGCGTATTTAGCCAGGTTTCAGTTAAAGTGATTTTGTGGGCTGAACACGTATCTATTGCGGAAGATAGGGATTTATGTTTGTTAAGGATGCTTCTTTTACTTGTAAAAAAAAAAAAACAGATACACGAGGTAAGATCTGGTGGTCACTGCCCCTCTCATTTTCCCACGGCAAGGCACTCGAGGCAGGATCAGAAGAACGTGTGACACGTGTCGCTTGCGGCCGTATTTTTGACCAGCATCGGTAACAGGGTCATATATGTAATGTTTGTTGCCGATTGGCAACTTTTTATAGGGAAGTTTGAAAAGTGGGGACCGGGTTGCCTTTTTCAAATTCTCTTAGCTTCTTCAGCGCTGTACGAGTGTTGGTTGAGAAGTCTTCAGTTACCAAGATATCGTTTTCTTTGACGTGATTGTGCATGGAAAGTTTCTTCTTTAGTCTTATAATTTGTAAACTTGGCTATAACTGGGCGACACTTGTTAGGCGAGTAAGTACGCAGGCGGTGCGGTGTTTCAATGTCGCCGGACGGAAGAGTATAATCCGAGGTGTTTAGTATGCCTATTAAGTTGGATTCAGTTTGTTGCCATGTTTCTTTGGAATCAGGGATGCTATGGAAAATTAGGTTGTTCCGACGTGAACGGTATTCGATTTCATCAAGGCAGGACTGTAGAAAGGTATTCCGAGAAGTTAATTCATCTGTGGACTTTTGGGCTTTCCGGAAGCCCTTATTGAGCCAATCAAGTTCTTTTAGTTGACTTTCAAATTTCTTAAGCCTGTGTTCGATAGAATTCATTTTTGTTTCCATGCTTTTCTGGGCTGCTCTAATATAAATTTATACCTTCCACAAGTTCCTCTTGAACCTTTGAGCTATGCAAAGATTGTGCACGGACATCCCTCAGAAGTGCAAAGATTACGCTCATCTGTTCAGCCGGCTTTTCGGGTAACGACGCAACTTCCAATGCGGTTTCCAAGCGAGCACTGCGGGTAGTAGGTCCAGGATTGGTTTCCACATTACCCGAAAGCAACAGTGTTAACGCCATAGCATAACATTCGGACAATGACTCGCAAAACACCTGTGGGCACGGGAAGAGCACCAAATAAGGATCATGAGACTTTCTGGCATATAATGAAATTTGGGCTACACACCTGCATTTCGGAAAAAACGCGAGTGATCGAGACGCGGAAGGTGCCACTTCCATGCCCACTGAAGTAGGCGTTGGGGCGGCGTTCGTTTAAATACGGGCAGCTTGAGGATGTCGTTCTGATGGGATGAGGTATCGGTCGTCGAGTTGCGGGCAGACAGAAGGGTTCGTGAAGAAGGTCTTGTCAGGATTTGGTGACGCCGGCTTGATTTCGAACAATGCGCAGTAGCTGCTCGGGCACAGTGCTTTCGGCGATGGCTCGAGGCAGCATGCCGAACAGCAAGACCAAAGAGCAGTGACTGCATTTCGAAAAAAAAACACGGGTGAGCGAGACGCCGAAGGTGTTGCTCCCGTGCCCATTCTTAGGTGGTAGGAGATCAAAATCTCCGAGGGTGCCGCTATAGGTAACTAGAATACTTCGAAGGTGCGGTGAGGGCGAGCTGTCGAATGGGGACGGCGAAGTGGCGGGGGGTTCAGTTGGTTTCTGCTGGTTTTGAGGTATAAGGCGGCGGGGCATATTGTTGAAGCAGTCACGGGAAAAGTTGTTTCGGGGAAACAAAGCAACGGTGCTGGCAGTGGCGACAAACGTGACCTAAAGGTTGTTGCGTGTTTCTGAGAAATTAGTAAGTTGTGTAGTTCAAATGTTAAGGGCTTGCAAAGAAGGTTGTAATATTTGTTGTTATTTTGTTACTAGAAAGTACAGTTCAGGGTAGGGGGCATGTGTGCTCCTACTAACGTGAAACACCAACGGCGTGGTTTGAGGACTTCATCAAGATGCTTTATGGTCACATGAATGTCCTGTTGCCAGGGGAGCATAACTGCCTGCGAAAAAGGACGATCGGTTCAACCAAAATTTCCCTTACGATACCAGTGCTGAGGTGTTCAGAGAAAGCTTGAGCCACTTGCAACTCGAAGGCGTTGTGGGTTTTGTTCATAATGCGCCTGCAGTTAAACATACCCACTACGAAGGCTCTAGCCACATCGGTCTTGAACGAATATATGTATCGCTCAACCCCTCCCCTGCGTACAGTAAATACGCTGTTTGATAGGTAGGTATCCTTCAGCGACCATTGCCTAATATCAGTCCTCGTGGGAAGGGTGAAACAGAGAAAAGCAAAAATTAACTAGGAACTCCGGAAGTTTATTTTATCGAGTTGCTAAATGACGAATAGGTTCTTCAAATGTTAAAAGAGTGCAAAAACGCGATGATGCCAATAGACACAACAACGTTGTCACAAGCTGGGAGCATTTCAAAGAGCCCGTCAAAATACTTGCTATCGAGCATTCTACAGAAATAAAATTGCATGAAAGAAATGTGGTATTCGAAGTAGGAGATTTAGTCAACCAACTGGCAGTACAAGCTAATGCGCTCCGAACGCTCATAACTGACATATGTGACATGATAGCAGGTAGAAGCGATAAAAGTCGAAATTTATAGAGGAGCATTCTTAAGAACACGCTCCGAAAACTTTGCGGCTGGCGAGATGCCAACAAGACGGGTACTCGCGGATGAGAAACGCTACGCAAAAGAAAACAGATAATAAGAACTGAGTTTAAAAGCGCAGTTACGCAGCAACAACACGAAATACAACACGAGTTTGCCCAACCTTACCAAAGCCTTTTTTCCTATAAAAACTTCAAAAATGTTGCACCGCCTTTCCCCTACGCAATCAGCGCAGATGGAGAGCGATGTTACAGAGTGTCTTGAAGTGCCCATGATAGATAAATATGTAGAAACCTAATTAGTCACGGTCATTTTCTCGTCTGGTGTAATTGTGTAGGGTGGAGGTGGAGGGTACTCCCACAGAATGCGGTGCTGGGTAATTTGGAGTAAGGTGGGGGGACGCCACAGTGGGAGGGGGGGTGTCTGGCGTGTGTTCGAATTGATGGAGCCGAATGGGTGTGGGCAGTGTAGGTTTGTGCCTGCCGAATAATTACTTGCTCATGACGGGTAAGCCCGGCATGGAGAGGAGGGAACATGCGACGGTTTCTTAGAGAGAGAGAGAGACCGAACTTCATTCAGCAACTCAAGTTCAAGATGCGGACTTTTGTATCCATGGAGGAGGGAGGTGTTCCATGTCCCTCCGACGGTGGCGGCTTGGCGGAGGTGCACAAAGAGTTTCAATATGGGCCGCCAACATAGACCAAACGTTAACCCGTAGATTTCCGGGGGGAGTGGCCGAGCTTGATCATGAGTAGGGAATGTAAGAGGGGGAAGGGTTGGGGGAAAGAAATTTGGGAGACGAAGTGACTGTACATAGCGCCAAGTGTGTTCATTATCCGGATACCCGCCGCATACCTTATAGTGCCGACGGCTGTACTTCTGTATGTAATTGAGAAAGATATCAACACAGGAGGGACAATGTCTGCGCCTGTCTAATGTACCGGCGTGACATCGTGACATGAATTTACATAGGGAGGGAAGTAGCATTCTTGCGGTCCGGATGTTGCTGAGAGCAGTCATTTTAATGAGCGAAATTGTATTTTGTCGTCATGGTCCCTTTAAAAGTGAGCGTGCTTCACTTAAAAGTGAGCGCAACTGTGTCTAATGTCGTGCCGAAGATCAAATTTGAGAAGCACGGCCTGGTACTTTCTGGGCGCGAGTACGTGAAATTTAGAATTAGCACATAAAAGTCTTGCTTGCTGCCGGGCCCTCTTCCGCGGGACCATGAAGACAAAATAGCAGCTGCGCTGCTTTAGTGAACAGACGCTTCCCAGTGAAAATCGTACACATTTTCATGCAAGCCACCAATTCGAAACTAGAAAACAAGGAAACCGACGATATAGGGGCCACCGGCTGCCAACTAAATTTTCACTGTGTGGTTGCTTTATAACTGCACTCGTGCAATTTCGTGAACGCTGGCAACAGCCACCGCAAAAAAGCATGGCTGTATAAGAGTAGGTCGGCCACTTGATTTGTTATATCGCATGACTAATTCCAACTCATAGTCCACCCCCAGATTTGTCTGTTCGGGTGTCCCCGTTCAGGTGTCACTGTTGATGTTGTGCTGCGTGAAACGTGAAAGGTTAGCAATACACGTCATTTTTGCCAAACGTAAGGTTTTCCGGTGACAAAATGAACTCAATCTGTCACCACGAAGAAGGGTTTAGCGCTGCTGAACTATAACTTCGCTACTGGTTTCATCGCTTCACCAAAAAGGCATAGTGTGATTCTTCCAGCTGAATAAAAGCAAATCTGAATAGATGTGTTTCATAAAATGGTCACCATCCCGCCCTGGGAAAGTGTATGTGCAGCGAAGCTGTTGTAAAAAACTAGAAATGCTGACGGGGGAAGGTGTGACATGTTTCTCGTCGTCTCGGCAGGCTTGTCGCTTGTGCTTGGCTTCTCTGGCGGCAAATGCTTGAGTCCTGCCTAGCCTGCCGCATGCGCTAGGGCGTTGGACAAGAACTGCTCTATTTAGTGATACTAGTCTATACCCAGCCTCCCAAACATAATCTGCTGAACACAATATTTACCAGAAGCATGTCCCATTGTTCACAGGCACTTGACGCATGCGCTCGGCGCCTGAGGCGATAACGGCTGGGTACTGCCTGGGTTTTTTGTTTATGACACGAAATTTTCCGACCAACTAGACGCCAACAGCTTCGCTGTAAAACAACCATTCTTGGTATGTGAACAAAGCACCGCAAATTAGTTTGTCGCTTAAAGCGGCATTGAAAACAGCGAACCCTAAATCATCGGACTTTAGTGTTCGAAGGATGTGCTCCGAATATTTAGTGAGCAGTAACACTGAAAAATGAAGCAGAAAAATAAACATAAACGCGGATGACATTCCAGCTTCGGCACTTCAGTCTTTTTCGTTCTTGGCTTTCGCGCCCAGCTACTGACCAGACGTCAACGGTGACGTGGGCAAAGCTGTGTGACGGGTGAAGTGAAGTTAGTTGTACCCGTGCGTCACCTTCTTTTTGTGCTGCATCGCTTTGCAGAGCAATTTTAGTTGTGAAGTAGGCTTAGACAAATGTTCCCTTTCAAAAATGCCGCAAAAAACGATAGCTCCATAACGTATGTAGCGATGGCACGGGCGCAATCCTACTTTAAGCTGATACACGCGCAATAAAACACTAAAACAGTCACCTGGCAATCGCGGTTGCACTTTTCGATTTACTAAGAACACGTGTAATGACGACTCACAATGACGGGAATTACATTTCCTAGAATCGTATCACAACTCCACCTGGATGCTTTCGGCACCAAGAGGCCTCTGCCGGCAGTTTTAAAGTAAAGTTATGTGCAAAATATTTTGGCTTTCTATTAAATTGCTCTGGAGTTAGGAAACCATTTTTGTTGACAGACTCCCGCCACGCCCGTCCTGTAGTCCTTGAACCTATCCCTTTTATATCCTCCGGACTAGGATTGAAGGTCCCGATGGCCCTTCCCCGCTGTGCCTTCGGTTCTTCCAATTGCCCTCCACGGCGCCCAATAACCTTGGTTAGAATGTCAAACAGAAGCGTTAGCCTTGCAGTGGGGAGATGGTTAGACAGAAATGTGTAGACCAAACTGCGAGACCGACAAAAATAACATAAAGAACGTGATGAAGTTCTGAAGAACGCATAGAAAGATTGTGCGCTGTGTTCTTAGGTATTAGAAAAGAGATCGAGAATGAAGTAAGCACTGCAGTTTCGGTGACGTGAGATACGTTCATTGTTTTTCTTCTACCACTTTCGTTTTCAAGCGAAGCTTGTATTGGCTGACTTGCGGCGTCAATGGTGGCATACCCTGAAATGACTTGCGGCAAAGCCAAGTTTCCAGACGTGTTGTGGCAGCGGCGACGGCGCATGCGGCGACGACAACGATGATGGCGATGATAATGAAATTTAAGTATTTGCCACATATCCACTCCCGCGATTGGCCGGGGATAAAATGTTGACTGTGCCCCTGTTTTAGCTTACATCCGCGTCATCGTTCGCATCAGGCCAAATCACAGGTGCGGTCACTCGATCTAATCGGCCAGTTCCCCTCCTACCGCGGCGTGGGTAGGCAACGCGTGGTTCGCTCCACGGAAGAGCGGGCAGCCCTTAGAGAACGTAACCGTTCAGATAATCCCAGAAGAACAATCTACAATAACCCATATCAAAATTGTGGGTTGGAGTAAAGCTTATCCAAATGAAAAGATTCCGTTTTGGCCGGTCGATGGTTTTGCCTTTTCATTTGGGTCATTGCTTTTGATTTTGTTTTCGTTTTTGTTTTGCAGTCATTCGGTTTTAATTTTGGAAAATTTTGTTTTAACTGAGGCCAAGCTTACTGCGCACCCCTGTTTAAGGAGAGAAGGGGTTCTAATTTTTTTTCAACTCGCCACTGGTAAATATCGGGTGCAGCTTGTGGATGTCGATGTCGTTTTTTGTTATAGTGTGTATTACTACAGATGTTTCACGTAGTTTTACAAGTCCACCATGGCCACACCTAAGACACATAGTGTAATGAAGGAAGTTGAACCCCTTACGGCTCGCATCAGGCATGGATTTAGAAGCAACCGTTTGCAAAGTACAAAGGCCATGTGCACATAATGTTCGGCACACACACGGACGCAAATTCTGCAGACGCTTTGTGCAAATATTTAAAGCTAAGGTATGCCGATCTAGTCATATTTGATGACAAGGGTGTCGGCTTGCTTTTAGGGTGACTACCTCCCTTGAGGGTTAAGAGGTTTTTCGTTGGTGTTGAAGTTATTTTCTCAACCGTCTTAATAATGTGTTTTGAAGCTTTAGTTGAGGGATGTCCTTGAATAAGTTGTGGCACCAAAACAAAACATTAATATATGTTCTTACAATATTGTTGTGAGTAATACCATGCTCAGCAACTATTAACAATAAACACAGTCTAAACAAGTACCTAAATAGCAGATGAAGTGTGCGCACGAGTCTGTGATCTAATGCGTTTATCAAGCATGAACTCTACCGGCATTAGAAAGCCATCTTATGACAAACTAAAAAGCTAACCCCTTATTTTGTTTCGGCTCAGACATAGTCTTGTCAAGCTTAGAGCCCTCAAGTTGAAACCACTTGTATGTCCTCAGTCAACGCAGTTGTAATAAGAGAAAGCGCAAACAATCTAGCGGTCGCCATAAGCTTTGATAATTCAGAAAAACATTCCCTCAAAATTCAGGGGCTATAAACAACACTTTAGGCAGTAATGCCTATTGTCTATTCTGGATTGGTCTTTCCGGTATACATCTGTGCACAATGGTAGCAATAAAAATTATTTTGAGCTGTTAACCAAACGAAATTCTCACGATGCCCTGAACTGACACGAAATGCGGCATTCGAACGTCCGTAGAACGCTTGCCCTGGGATAAGGGAACCAATCTGAAACTGGGTTTGCTGCGGCTCCAGTGTTACCAAGACTGAAGCTACCCCAGAGTGTAAAAAAAATTATGCAGAACTTCAGAGAACTGTCTCCTAATGCGTAGCATTCTGAGGCCGCGTCTCCTGAGTGTAAGTTCTTTACAGCCACTTTTTTGTGTTTTCTAAATCCCCCCGGACAAAGTTTCTCCATTTACGCTTCTATAACGACTACAGTTGCAACTTTCACGATATATGCATTATTGTGGAAATGCCGGGCGTTACAGGAGTCGCCATTTCCCGTAGTTTCTTTATAGTTCTTTTTATTTTTTGTTTTTCGAAATTTCGTTCAACCAGTTATCTCCATTGACGGTATTATAACAATTAGAGGTGTCAACGTCGGGAAAGCTGCATTATTGTGGAAATGCAAGGCGTTACGCGGTTCGCAATTCGCGTTTTTTGTCGGCGCTTCCTGGTTTTTCAAAATTTTTGTTTCACCAATTATCTCCATTTAAGCTCTCATAATAATTGCAGATGAAACTGCAGCAGAATCTGCATTATTTTGGCAATGAACGGCGTTACACTGTTCGCCATTTTCCGTGATTTCTTTATATTTTTCTTATTTTCTCAGTTTTGTAAAATTTCGTTGGACCAATTAGCTCCGTTTGTGCTTTATAATGATAATAGGTGGAACTTCCGCGAAATTTGCTTTATTGTGGAACTGCAGGGCGTTTTATTGTTCGCCGTTTTTTGTAGTTTTTATATTTTTTCAGTTTTTCAAAAAACTGTTTGACCAATTTTCTCCATTTGCGCTATTTAAACAATTACAGGCAGAACTTCCGGGGAATCTCCATTACTGTAGAAAGGCAGAGCGTTATATGGCTCGGGATTTCCCATAAGTTCTTTATGGTTTTTTTAATTGTTCAGTTTTCTGAAATGTCATTTGACTAATTATCACCATTTACGCTATTTTAATAATTACTGGTGAAACTACCGCGAAATCTGTTTTCTTTTGGAAATATAGGGTGTTACACGGTTCACCCTTTTCCGTAGTTTTTTACATCCTTCTTCTTTTTTTAATTGTTTCGAAATATCGTCCAACCAATTATCTCCGTTTACGCAATTATAACGACCACAGGTGTAATGTTAGCGTAATCTGGAATATTGTTGAAATTCAGGCCTTTACACGGCTCGTCATTTTCCATAATTTACGTATAAATTTTTATTTCTGGTTCTTCAAAACTTTGTTCGACCGAGTATCTCTATTTACACTATTATAACGTATAGATGTGGAACTTCTGTGAAACTTGCATTGTTGTGGAAATGCAGGGCGCTATACCGTTGGCATTTTCCCGTAATTTTGGTATATTTTTCACATTTTATAGTTTTTCTATATTTTGTTCGGCCAAATTTCTCCGTTTACGCCATTACAGGTTGCAATTTCGCCAAATCTTCGTTAATTTGGAAATAGAGGGCGTTAGACGGTTCACCGTTTTGCGTAATTGTTTAAATTTTTCTTATTTTTCTGTTTTTTCATAATTTCGCTCGACCACTTATCTCCATTTACGCTATTATAAAGATAACAGTTGTTGCTTACTACAAATCTGCATTATAGTGGAAAGGCAGGACGTTATACAGTTCAGCATCTTCCGTTATTTTTTATATTTTGCTTTTCTTTTAGTTTTTCGAAATTTTGTTAAACCAATTATCCCCATTTACGGCATTATAATGATTACAGTTGGAACTTTCGCGTTGTCTGAATTATTGTGGAAATGCATGGCGTTACGCGGTTCAGATTTTCCGTTATTTTTTTTATTTTCCTTATTTTTTTTTTCAAACTTTTCCTCGACCAATTATGTCCATTTCCGCTAGTGTAACGATTACAGATGGAACTTTTGAGAAATCAGCAATATTGTGGCAATGCCGGGCGTTCAACGGTCCTGGCTGGTGGGGTACCCGGAGAGAATGTTAGGCATTAAAAATATATTGCTGGAGCATTTTCTTTTAAGTTAGCGCTTCTCAGCACTGGACATGTGTAATTGTCGCTTCTTGTGTCCCTGTCTTGCGGCGCTTTTCACCATGTCGATGTTAAGCCAACCTGACGGGCTAAACGTATTGATATTTTGAAAATATTCTCTAACGAAAACATTTTTTTTGGTTACATAACTACACTTCCCTTACCCCCTTACCTTCCATTACATAGTTCAGCTTCCGCTTTTTCAGTTTTATAACATTTTATCCTATCCATCCTACGGTCTCCGACGAATATTTATAAAATAAAGGTAGGTCAATCTAAAAAAAATATTTCGAAATTTTTTAAGTAGGCTTAGCTAGACCAGTTCAGATCAGTGCTTGTGGAAAGGTAAACGTGCAAGTGGGCCGAGGTAGAGAACTGGCAAAACGGTCATGTATATAGGGTCGCCAAATTTATATACATTGAAACTGCCACAATTGTTTACACCACTGCATACTACGTAGAAAAAATATTTTTACTATTCAAATCTGAAGTACGGGAAAGTTTTATCAACTTAACCGAGCGCGCAGCGGAACATAAAAAACAACAAAATTTGTCAATCATCGAGCAAGGCCAATTTACGCGTCTTGCACGCTTACCGCGAAAGTGTCTTAATCAGTAGGCTATATGCCAAGTGGGAGTGGCTGAGAGACGGTGAATGAAAGCAGCCCGAACGCCGACCCCTCTCTTTTTCCCCTCTCCTTCCACTTGACTGTCCGCGTGCCGGTTCTACGGCATCGGTGAGACATAACCGTTCGTTGTAATACGCGGAGCGCCACAACAAACCTGGGGCTTCCCCGCCCGCAAGTGTAGGCACTACTACCGAAGCCGCGGAAATTTGTGAAAGACGCTAATCGCTGGAAATACACGCTCAAAGAAATGCGCCCCTTGTCACAAATAGATGTGCTATATAAACGCGACGCCGCCAGCTAAGGACGCACACAACCCTCTCGATCTCCAGGTGAACGGCAACGAGAAACGTGAGTGGCAATGCCTGACGGCACATGATACCCAGGCAGAGAATATCCTTATAATTTTTCCGTTAGCGTAGTTAGGTTTTCGTGACTAAATGAAGCTTCTAATCGAAAACTTTTGTTACTATTGCAGTAGTGTTACCAGTGAATTGGGCTGTGAAGATATTTTGCTGTAGCGAATTCTCGGTAGCAATGAAATATAAGTATGCTTCTTGGCTGTATCAATTCGGGATGTTATTTGGCTGGCAAATATACCGATACCAAGCTCTGATCCAACAAGCGGTTTTCTTTGGTTATGCACGGCGTTTTTCTTAGCGGGGCGGTTTAAGCTTGGATTGTATTCGTGCCTGCCGTCGCTCAAAACTCGATCGGCAGATAAAATTGGAGAGGAAAAAAATGCCAGGCCAAGAAGTGTGAGGGAAAGGGGCGAGGAGGTAAAAAACCTATGAGCAGGTTTGTGGAGTGCGCGCCGCAAGATAAACACGCTTCCCGTGGTGGGAATCGAACATGTGTCCCTCGGGTTACGAAATTGCCGTCTACACGATTCTCCTATCATCGCATTCCAGTCGCTCGGCATTTACTTTGGGTTCTTATTGCGGGCATTGGCTTTGAACTTTGGGTGAGGTGAACTTGGATATTTGGCTTCGGACTTCGGCACGTCCGATTTTGGAATTTAGGATGGCGAATTGTGGACTTCGATTATGACTCAGTTTGACATGGAGAAGACCGCGAGCTCCGCTGTTTCCTGCAATCTTTGCATCCCATTTGCGAAAGTGGCCGAATGTTTGTTTCGCATAAACACAAGACAAGCCCAATATTGGTACCGTGTTGTTTATATATTCTCTACTCATTACACCCGAAGATATCGCGCTGAACAATAAAAACATGTTGCCGTATAATCCATAAACAAGGAAAATTGCGTAGCAACTGAAAAAGCATTAGAAAATAAAAATAGAGTTACCACTTTCCCCAGTATTAGGTACTGATAGGCTACGTGTTTCATGCTAGTTGAATTTGAGTATCGGTATTTATCACTATAATCTAGCTACGCCCGCAGTCGGAATTGTGCGACGCTCGCAGGTAAAAAAAACCGAACGCTTTTCACGCAGAACTGGACCGAACAAAAACTCTAGCCACTGATACTTAAGGTGAAAGTAGGGCATTTCAGCAGTCCATCGCCATTAGGGGAATTGTGTGTACATCGAAAGAAGTTGTCGGATAAGTGCATAAACGAAACAAAATCTTTGCTCTAAAACTTGTTGGAATGCAGACGCAAAAAGTGGACACATGCTGCTTGATCTTTATGCAACTAAAATGTGCCTAAGATCTTTCTGATCAGTTATTACAAGGATGAGGTATTAATTTTACCACAAATCTAGATGCCTCCATTCGATCGCTGGGTTTTTGTTCCATAGTAGAAACAATGTTTTTTTCTTGTGTCTTAGCAGAATGGTCGGCGATAGGAACTAACTGCCTTCACCATTTGCTATCACGAGCGCTTTTGATAACGGCCAACTGGACTTCGTCTCAGAAACTTCAAACAAATGGTGTCCTCCTTGAGTCGAGTGGGATCGAGCTCTGTAAACAACAGACAGTGTTCTAAATGGCAGAGTAGATAATAGCAAGTTCTCTGGCGTATTTGTGGCAGTTTTGTTGCTTTTTTCTTTTAAACATATGTTTCTTCCTTTATTCCTACAGGTGAAAATCCAGCCATGATTTCAGTCAACGCCAAGACCATCCTCGTAGCCCTCGTTGTGCTGGCAGCCCTGTGCAGCCTGGCAGCCGCTCAGTTCGGAGGTGGCTATGGCCGAGGCTTCGGCGGCGGCCGTGGATTCGGTGGAGGCTTCGGACGTGGATTCGGGGGAGGCCGAGGATTCGGGGGAGGCCGAGGATTCGGAGGAGGCCGGGGATTTGGCGGAGGACGTGGGTTCTACGGATAAGCGAAGCTGCATCGACAAAGCCTTGCTGAAGACAAACGCCAGCTGCGCATGAACCACCGAAAATCATCACGGTCACAGTCATCGTCTTCGTGAAATAAATTATATTTTTGTGTGAGATGGGTATCGCAACTGTTTTATACTAAATTCCCGACTGTGTTTAGTCAACATTCAAATTAGCAAAAGTCCTACAATGCTTCTGAAAGTTTCAGAAATGCTGCAAGGTTTCGCATTATGGTCGCTGATTTAGCTACGGCATTGCTCAAACTAACCAAAGGCTATTTTCGCTGCAATAACAATATATTGGTTAATCTCAGCCGTCAGCCACTTTGCGAGCTATCCGTCGACCATGCTGTGTTCCGTCCGCTTGCCATTGGAGCCGAATTTCTGACTTAGCAAGTTAATATTTCGAATTGAAACAAACACAGGGTGATAAACATACCAAAACTGCGCTGTTGTAAATTACAGCGTTTGTGAAAAATCGACGCACCTCTTCAAAGGTGTAACAATTGTCTAAAAACATAGGTGATGTATCAAGGATATACATTTTAAAGGGAAAGTTTTCGAGTATCCCTCATGTCGTTTGCAGTCCATCCAAAACACACTGAAGCAAAGCCAATTGTTTCTGACGATGATGATCGTGAGTAAAGTGAAGTGAAGTTGATAGTAGCGACGGGCGTGTTTCCGGACACGTTAATCACGGTCCTTCGTACACTGCAGGGTAGTGCCAATAACGCCCGAACCCCCCCCCCCCCCCCCCCCAAAAAAAAGAAAAAATTGTTGCACGCTTGTCGCTTCTGCCCAGTTGTTTTGTGTTTGCAAAAGATCTGGCATAGTTTGTGTGGCATACCACGGTGTGTGTGGGGGTCTTAGAATGGCTAAGGAAATAGCAAAGATAAAGATGAGATGAAGGCAGAATTTGCGAAACTAAAGGACGAGATAAGGGTTGAGCTGAATGAACATCGCGAAGCGCTGGAACGCCAAATGCGGAACGACTTTCGTGAACTGAAAGTCGCACAGCAAGCTTTGGCACAAAGCCTCGAGTTTGCTCACATAAACATTGCGGACCTAAAAAAGCAACTGAACGATGAAACCACTGAGAATGTAAGAGAGAGAGAGGGAGAGAGAGAGAGAGAGAGAGAGAGAATAAACCTCATTTCGATGAATACCAGTGATTATGCATCATGAAAGTGATGCTGGTGGTTAGATCGCGTTGATGGCTGTCAGCGTGAACTGATCAGCGACCTCAGCAGCCCTGGCGACCAAGCGGGCCTGTAGGTCCGCGGGACTGTAGGTTCCTCGGAGGGTATTTCGGGAAAGGGGTTTTTCGGGCAAACCCAGATGATGTAGGGATAGTGTGGCATGACCGCCACATAAGCAGCAGGCCGAAGTGGGGTACAGAGCTGCGTGGATGTGCGTCAGGACGGCGGGATTAGGAAAGGTGCCTGTCTGAAGAAGTCGCCACGTGTGAGCCTTAGAATTGCCTAAAGTTTGTCCGCCGGAGGATAGGTCAAGCGGGAGAGGCGGTAGTGCATAGTGATGTCGTGAAAAGAGAACAGGCGATCCCGCGCAGATCGCGCCCCGTGGTAGGGATAGAGGCCGGCCCAGAGCGTGAGTCCTCGGGCGTGTTCATGGGCCGCTTCGTTCCCTTCGAGGCCCGAATGCGCGGGCGTCCAGATCAGAAGCACTGGCTGTTCTAGGGGTCGGGCAGAGTTTGCTGTCAAAATTTTGAGTGCCGGCTCTGAGATGCGACCGGTGGAAAAAATTTGAATTGCAGTTTTAGAATCGGAAATGATCGTGCTGGGAGTGCGGTCGAGTGTTAGAGATAGGGCTATGGCCACCTCTTCCGCTGTCTCTGGGCGGCGGGACCGAAGGGTGGCAGAATTGAGAAGTTCCTTGGCATTGTTCATGGGTACAATCGTGTATGCGTCGTTGAATCGGTATTCTGCCGCGTCGACATATACAACTCGGGGATTGTTGCCGTACATCTTGTGGACTGCTTCCGCTCACTTTAGTCTCCTAGCGACGTGGTGCTGAGGGTGCATATTGCGGGGCAACGGTTTGATTATTAGTTGGGATTGTATTGACGCGGGGATGGGATGTAGTTGCGCGAAGTTTGTATGGTGGCCGATACCCAGTTCTTGAAGGATGTGCCTCCCCGTGCTGGTTCGGGCCAGTCGCTCATACTGACTCGTTAAGTGGGCTTCTATCAGCTCTTGAGACCCATTCCGTGCAATCGGGCAGTGGAAGTGCCGGGAATGAGCCGAAGCGCCAATTTTTAGGTTCGCCTAATTAGCAGGTCTATTTTATCAAGGTCGGCCTTAGTTAGGACGAGACAAGGCAGGCAGTAAAGTAGCCGGCTTATAACAAAAGCTTGGAAAAAGCGAACTTTTTCGCTTTCGGTACGACCCTTATGGCGGTTGGTGACCCTGCGGACAAGTCGGGCCGTCTGGTCCGCGGCTCGGTTCATTAGGCTTATGAAGCTGTCACTTTTGCGGTTGCTTTGTATTCTTAGTCCTAAGATTCGGATTATTGGACCTCTGGGATCGGTTTGCCGTTTATGTGGAGCTCGACGTTCGGTTTCTGAGGTGGTCTCTGAGCCGGCGACGGAAGTAAAAGCTGCTCGGATTTAGATAGAGAGCAAGAGAGTCCCGCTCTGCCAGCTTCCTCTATGACGATGTCGATGCCTATCTGCAAGATTTCCTCAATTTGGGCATCGCTACCTCTGTTGGCCCACAGAGAGATGTCATCCGCGTACAGGTTATGATAGAGACCCGGAATTTTTTCTGGTCGCTTCGGGATTTTTAGGATGGTCCAGATTAAACAAGAGTGGGGAAAGAACGGCTGCTTGAGGAGTACCCCTTTCTCCAACGCAGAAAATGGGGGTTACGAGGTCACCCACGTGTATGACAGCCGTCCTGTCTGAGAGAAAGTCTGATGTAGTATAGGTGCGTTCTCCAGGATTGATCGATTGGAGGCCTTTGAGAATGGCTTCGTGGCCAACGTTGTCGAATAATGTAAGGCTTGCTTCTGAAAGCGTTGCGCTTCACGCGAAAAGGGTCATTCCATGCCAAATGTCCCAGCCGTAAAATCGACCATTACAGATTCGCTCAGTAAAAATTGTGGGTCATCCTCGCGTGGCCCACAGTGCTCCCTGAAAGTGTTTTTGTCCAAACAAATTTTGTTCCTTTTCTAGCGGCCCTTTTACCTCCAGGGTTTAAGCAAACTTACGCCTGTTAAAAAAATTCATGAAAAAGTAACTTCTTTTACAATGGCCACCATTTTTTGTGAACATCATGTTGAGGCCTTGGGCTGCGCTATGCCGCATTTTTAAAATCTTTTTCCTTTTCTTTGCTGTGATTACGCCATTCAGGAAATACAGGATTTCGAGCATTTTCAAACATTTCTAGCAAATACGAGCACATTCTCTCGGCCAATGAAGCATTTGTACCTGTATCTCAGCATTGTGGAAAATTGGTAAAAACTATATTTACACTAAAAAAAAGTGAAATGTGGGAGAAAACGTTTGTCAAACTTGGAAAAATCTCCTTTCTGGCCCATATTCACCTTGAAATTGTTGTGCTCGTAGTAAAAATATCAAATACAAGCCATTCACTAGCACACATGATCGCAGTTTATTTCAGAAAGTTTAATCAGAACAGTTTTTGGTTTAGCAGAGAAAAAATTTTCAATTTGTGCAGCGACACTACTTCACCCCGTTGTTCCACAGAGCGTCTTCTCTGCACGGCATGCACCTGCCTGCATGAAAAAGGTGCGAGCCAGCGGGTTTGCGCTACAAGAATACCTTTCGCCGCAGTGGTTTTTGTAGCGTCAGTACAGGAAAAAGGAATAATGCGCGTCACTGGATATTGATAACATTCAAATTCGACCTGTTAAGTATGTCTTGCCCTTTATAATTCCCCACTTGCTCACATCTTTAACTTAGCTATTGAGTCTGGCATTTTTCCAGATGCCATGAGAAGGGCCAGAGTATCATTTATATACAAAGGTGGAGACAGGAACAATGCTGCAAATTACAGACCAATCTCTGTTCTTCGGGCTTTTTCCAAAGCGCTTGAAAAAATTATAGTTTCCCGATTAACAAACTTTTTCGAAGCAAAAAAAGTGCTAACTGAGTCTCAATTTGGCTTTCGGACAGGAAAATCCGCAGAATTAGCTTTATTGACCCTAAAAGAAAACATCACAAGAAACATCGAACAAAACTCGCATACAGTAGGTCTCTTTCTGGACTTCAGTGAGGCTTTCGACGTAATTGACCTAGACGTTCTTACTGCTAAGCTGGCACAATACGGTATTCGCGGAAAACCTTTGGCCTTGCTTGACTCTTACCTGCACGGCCGACAGAAATGCGTTTTTATTAATAACCACAAGTAATCTCTTTTACCTGTCTCGCAGGGAGTACCTCAGGGTAGTGTACTGGGTCCCCTCTTATTTATTACTTACATAAACGACATTGTCCACATTGAGGGTGAAGTTAAATTTATGATCTATGCTGACCATACCACTTTTACTGTCTCAGGTTCTAATCTAGATAGCATAATTGTAAAATGCAATGAAGTCCTTAACGATGTATCTTTGTGGTCCAAAATGAATAATCTCAGAATTAATCCAACGAAAATGAAGGCCATCATCTACCGTGCTAAAAACAAACAACTATCTTTTTCTCATAGGCTGAATTATGAACTCCAGACTGTTTCCATTCTTAATGACCACAAAATACTAGGAGTATATGTTTCTTCAAACTTAAAGTGGGACACTCAAATGGACTTTCTTAGCAAAAAAGTTTTCGGCAGTCACAGGACTACTATCGCGTCGTCGTAGCATCCTTCCGCTAAAAGCAAAGCTTCAAATCTACTACGCGTTGTTTTATTCATACTTAAATTACTGCAGTTTGGTCTGGGATACAACCACAAAAACCAACATGAATAGGATTGTCGCAATACAGAAAAAAATTGTTCGACAAATATCAAATCTATATCGCACAGACACAACCAGAGAAGCGTTTGATGTGCATAATTTGCTACGAGCCAATAAAGTGTATGACTTTCGCCTATTGCAAACGTTCAAGGTTTGACCAACTAAAACTGTTGATTACCTCTCCTTTCTGGCATCGTTACAACCTTACTCACAGGCCGTGAAAACGCGCTGCACCGATACATAGGCGGTACCACCCTTCCGTACAAATTACAAGTTTCAATCATTAGCTCAGAATGTTGCCATGACTCTAAACAAACCCCAAGAAACTACTGGATACAGCAAGAAGCAGCTTCGAAAATGCATGGTGGAATTCTTACAAAAAACAAAAATCTGGAGCGTTCAGTCATTATTGAATATAGTTTCCGTGTCCGACCTGATGGTTGTGTACAGTGTGCCTGTACACTGTGTTGTAGATCATGTTTTGTTTCTGCTTTCGCAGTTGCTGCATTGTGATTATGTATTGTGTATATGAATTTTCTGCTTGGAATGAATCTAAATTTTTCATTCTTATTTCTGATCCCGTCAAAAAGTTTGTTTCTTTTCCTTTCTTCCGGGAAATTGCTTCTTTATGAAATATTTTTGTGGAACTTAGGCAAAAACGTGTCTTATTCCAGCTGTATTTATGTACATTGTCTGCTGTGCCTTGTAACGGCTTCCTGGCCTTTGTCAAGCTGTTCAAGCAGCTTTTAGCCAGGAAGTCGTCCAGTTGATTCTGGGAAAAATAAACCTGAATTGAATTGAAAAAACAATTAAGTTGCTTTACGTCCTTCGAGTTGTGAAGCCGACGTCTGTCGGATTGCGTCATTCCCCGTTGAAGCAGTTCGGATTAGGAGAAGTGTGCTTGGCTGTGCAAAAGTAGACACAACATTCACCAATCCTTCAAAGGCGACGATGGTTGCCTGCTATAGATAGCCCGTATCAGTAATCCTCTAAAGAATACAATTACTGTGAAGAAAACAGTCCTGGTAAGGAATTTGCTATGTGTGAGGTAAGGTGGGGCGATGTGGGTCCGGTCGCCCCTGGGTTGTTACGTTACGTGTTGGACTTGAGTTTGGCAAGCCTCACGTTCCCCCAGGGTTGTAACTTCGACTGGGGGTAATTACAGTTTTTAATTTGTTTTGTTTCACGACTATTGACGCCTGGCGCGCAAACGCGTAATGTGCAGTGCTGCTCAGGGATAGTTTCGTTTGCAGCTTCGTCGCTTCTATAGAAAGGGCGGCATTCTTCTTAAAGACGATAGACTTTGTTGGCCTACTTAAACCAGAAAATTTTGGTCTGTCTGTTTGTCTGTCAGTCCGTCTGTCCGTTCGTCCGAACGTACGTACGTTCAGCTGTGCGTCTCTCTGTCTCTCGGTTCTGCTTTCACGGCCAAAAGGTAAATGAATGGTTGAACGGCAGGTTTATACGAGTGAAATTTTCCCAGACCAGTAAGTCTGAAAACAAACTTCATAGCTTATAAAAAATGGATGGCGATTACGATACTCCCTAATGCGATATTTGGGCGCAGCAGCAGTGCGCTGAGGCAGACTCACTCGTGGGTTCTCTCGACGGCAGCGATGACGAACAAGCCTCTGCGTCGGCGGCGCGAAGTGGGTCTCAGGAAGGGAGGGCGACCTGCGTCGTGACCAGGGAACGTACACCATCGTGACACGCACGTCCCCTTGATGTTTTCACCAGCGTCGCGCAGACGAGAGTCTCGTGCGGGCGCGACATACTGCCCCCCCCCCCCCCCTCCACCGCCGCACACTTTCGGAGACTGCTCACGCCCCCCCCCCCCCCGCCCCCCTGGCGAACCACCCTCCCCTCACAATTTCGGGACCCTCTCCTCCGTTGCTTTCTTTCACTATTCGGTCTTCGCGCCAGTATTCTCCTTTGCTTTCTTTCCATCTTCGGCCTCGCCATCGTTCACTCGGTCACGACGACGACACGGCTCAGCACAGAGACGGCCGCCAAAGGGCTGCGCCCTAAAAAACATCATGTTTAATGCAAAACATGAATACATAAGAGGTATTTGTAGTGTTTAATGGGTTGCTTAATTTTTGCGATAGTAAATAAAAAATATGCACCCCTCGGTTTAGCGATGACGATTGTTGAACACGAAGCTTTCTCATGAATTATTGTTTGTTTGGCCAGTCCCACACTTCGAGTATGTGCTACTTTTGGAGTACGAACAACTTCTCTAGAATTCCTGCAGCAATGCTGGGGTGCCTATCGTTTCGGGAGTACAGTGCGATTCCCGTGACTGCTGCTTGGGATTCAGTGAGCAATTTTTTCGAGTGGGTGGCGGTTCGTGGTGTTCAAAACCGAAGATGTAAAGTCCTAAACCTCAAAATGGAAAGTTAGACCTAAGGGCATTACAGCCCGCCGAGCAACGCCATTGTTATCGTGAAAAAAGAAACATATCGCCCGCATGCAGGGAGCGGAAGACTGCAGAGGATTCGCGTAAAAAAAAACGGTTAATTAATACAACCTTATTTACTTGCTTCGTTAGAAAAGAGATTTGTGAGAACACCGCACAATGTGCATAACTGCGGCGTTTTATGAGTATAACTTAACTGGACACTCTTGATGACTTTAAGTATGATTTAAAATGTGCTCTGTGATTTTCGCTCTGTAAAATGACATTCACTGGGAATAAAGTAAGAACCTCTGTTTCCGTAGTGCGGAGGACGTTTCTTCTTACTGTTTAACTGCTTCCTGCTGTTTTCAACTCGCCACTTCTGGGCACCGTACGGAACGTCACTACGCCACGTCACTCGGTGCCATGCGCATCATCTGGCAGCCACCACTGCATCCCATGTAAAAGACTTGCTTCCAGCAAATTTCCAGCGACCTGTGAAGCCAGCATTGCCACTGTGGATACTTGCACCATGGAATATAATAACGACAATTCCCGGAATAAGCAAAAAGTCGTCCATGCCCGCACCTGCACTGAAGTTTTTCACACTTGAGTATTTATTTACCGCGTACGCAAGCCACACCCACGTTTATGCAGATGGCGCAGTGACCGAAGAATCATCTGCCATTGGCGTGTGGATTCCATCGGTCCAGTGCACAATCAGGAAAAAACTGAGCCATAAAACATCATCCACCGCTACTGAGCTAGCGGCTGTAAGGGCTGCCCTTCATTTCATTGGTGCACATCAAGCTCGACGATGGGTGATCTTCTTAGACTCACGGGGTGCTTTGCAAGCTCTAAGAAGGCTGTCCAACCACTGCAGTCAGCTTGTGTGTGAAATCAGTGAAATCCACACAGCGGTAGTGCGCGCGGGCCATTACATCGTGCTTCAATGGCTTCCTGGTCATTCGGGAATAGAAGAAAATATAATATCTGATGCAGCCGCCAGCGCTGGCCACTCTCTGCGTAACACGACACAGCTTCCTTTCTCTCGAGAGGATGGTTGTGCCCTTATCTATCGAACTGGTTGGAGAGAGCAAATGTTGAAGTGGCAGCACCCTCGCAGCGGATATCCACCTCTACATGGAATTGACCCTTTCTGTAAATTCCGTGTTCCACCCGACCTAAGCAAAGCGTCTGAAGGTGTACTTCATCGTTTGCGTCTCAACGTGGCTTACACCCGAAGCTTCAAGTTCAGAATAGGGTGGGAGGATTCACCACTGTGCCCCACGTGCGCTGTGCGCGAGACTACCGAGCACTTGTTGTGTATATGCCCGCGATTTTCCGCTGCGCGAGTTACAGCGGCTGAGCTGCCTGTCTCGTGTTCGACGCGGAGCAAGCCTTCAGTTGTGTCACTTTCTTGGACCCTGGGACAACAACAATGACTCATATTTAGGGACAAAATTCTTCTGCGTTTTTTGCGAGATTCAGGACTAGACAAAACTTTGTAATTCTTCCATTGTGCGCATGGCTACGTCTGTACGCGTTTACGTCGTTGTGTACGCTTTGACTCCTTTTTCTTGTTAGGCGCTCTGCGCTTCCTGGGCTCCATTCGCTCAATTTTTCTTTTCTTTTGCTTAACTTTATTTCGAGTTTTTTTTCTTGCACTACATTGCGTGCCATTTTTATTTAACTTTTGTTTTCTCTCTATTGCTGCTTTCCCGATCTCTCACATTCACTTCACTGCATTGTAATCATCCCCATCTGGCGTAGCAAGTACTGCCTGCTAGCAGAGCTGACCTCTCCAGCCCACATTAAAGAGTTCTCTCTCTCTCTCGCTCTCTCTCTCTCTCTCTCTCTCTCTCTCTCTCTCTCTCTTAACTGGAGTGCTTTTGGCACCAAGCTGTTTCATTTTTTTTTTGGTTCCTGTGATCCTTTGCTGCGTATTAACGCACGTTGGCGATGGCCTGGAAACAGCGCAATAAAAATTCCGGATATCATCTACGATGACTGTCCATCCGATGCCATTAGCACTGTTCCATATTTGTCAGCGTGTTTCCTCGGATCCCCTCTCTTTGGCTCTCTTTCCGGCCCCTTTTTTTCTACGTGCCTCCAGTCTTTCAACCATCCTTCGAAATCCCCCAGTCTTTTGGTTAAGTTTAGCGGAAGCCCTACACCTAGAAAACAGTTGAACGTAAAATTATTCGAAACTGCTTGACGTGCAAAATTTCAATGAAAAACCTCGATGACTTTAAGTATGATTTAAAATGTGCTCTGTGATTTTCGCTCTGTAAAATGACATTCACTGGGAATAAAGTAAGAACCTCTGTTTCCGTAGTGCGGAGGACGTTTCTTCTTACTGTTTAACTGCTTCCTGCTGTTTTCAACTCGCCACTTCTGGGCACCGTACGGAACGAGTTCATGTCGATGCCGTTTTGCGTAATACGGCAGTGTACAGAAAGAGGCGGTGGGCCAGCCGGGAAATCAACTGCAATAACACAGAGCTGCCACGCCCACCGTGTGAACGAAGTGGAGCTTCCTTACTGCTCCGCCCATGCTTCTTGGCAGAAGCAACACTTTCACGAAGTTTAAATCATGTGTGCACTTCATATACACAGCTTATATGGTTATGGGGCGAATCAATCAATCTGGGCTCGTTGCGGGAATGCAGCATCACCTCTGGGAGCTGCACTCATAATTTTTTCCGGCACGGGACTGTTCGAAGGTGACCGGAAATGAAAATTCCCTCGCTGCGGCGAACGTACGATGGGGGTGATGAGGGCAAGCGATCGCACCCAGACGCCGAAGTGGCGGCCGGCTGACTTGGTTGCTGTTTGTTTCGGGCAGTAAAGCGGCAGGGCATACTATCGAGGTGGTCAAGGAAAATGTTCTTTCTGGGAATGTGCAGCCAACGGCGCTAACAGTGCCGAGCAACATGGACTACACGCGTATAGTAGAAGCAGATAGGCATATCGTCTCGATTTCCGTCTCGCGATACCTGGACAGAAAATAGTCGTCACGGAAAGCGGCTGTAGCAGGTGCTTGCCGTATCGATTGGTGAATCACTGAGCAGACCGAACCAAAGCCAACGTTTGAAAATTATTTACGAACAACCATTTGATTAAGAAAAATGGCCAGAAGATTTCCGTGACTCGTGCTTGGTGTAACGGCAGCCGGGGTCATGTTTGAATTTGGCGGCGTAGAATCCTGGTCACCATGGGTTATATACAGGACGTCAGTGTCCGTATTGCACGTGATTCGCGGCGAACACAAGAAAAAAAATTCTGATTCGCCGGCTAACGTCGCCCGGCATTCCGCTGCCGTACGACCTCAGACGTGATGCGACGGCTTGTGGCTTGTTTAAAGCATCGGCATTCCTTAATGACGGCGTCGACCGCGCTACACTCCTTGCGAACCAAGAGATTCAACGCATCAACACTGATCCCTTCCAGCACGTCGCCGACTTTTTTTTCCTGGTCTATCTTGTCGTCTGTGCGATGGCAAAGGGCCAGAAAATTCTGTAAATACACCTTGTTCGGTTCGGTCGATGTCTGAGCTCAAATAGCAAGAGTTTTGTTCGCAGCAAGCTGGCGGCCAACTGGATATCCGAATATCTCACAGAGCTTTGCTTTGAAGATGTTCCAACCAGGAAAGTTTCGTTTCGTGCATTTTATATTATTCCAGTGTCCTTCCTTTCAGATACAAATTCACCATTTGCAAGAACGACAGTTGGGTCTCAGCTGTTGTGAGCACTCACACGTTCGTATACATTGAGGAAGCCTTCTACAACAGTGTCATCGGTACTACAGAAAGGGGGAACCGTCCAGTGGGGTGGTATTTTCCGGATCAGATTTGTCAGCCATCACGGTGGAGCCGATATGACGCCCGCGTCGGAACGTCAACCAACATTTTTACCAGAAGATGTTACGAGGCAAATGTTATGTTGCAGATATTTACAATTTTTTTTCACGGTGGGGCACGGAGTGCCAGTCTCGAGTGGGTGCTACCAGAGAGAGAGAGTTCTCCCTCTCATTTCTCGTCACTTAAACTGCGCAACAGGCAGTCCCTATTTCTTCATTCCCGTTGCATGGTGTGGTCTATCTCTCGCTGTCTGCGTTGGCTTCATGAGGACCCAGGGACGTCCCTTGCCAATATCGTTAAATGGCCGCAGGGAAAAGATGACATGAAGTATGGTTGGATGTGAACGGTGTATTTACATCATGTCGGCAAGGAGGTCTCTCGAGCCTATCTTTGTCTTCCTCTTAAAAGGGGTTATTATCCATCGCAGTGGTTTTCATCTTGTGACTATATAAAAGTAGCAGACGTTCAGAAGCAAACATTCAAAGCCTTAACTTACAGGTGTTGCCCGTTTAAAAGCCATCTCTGTTGCGTGCTTTTAAGGGGCAGATTGACAACGCCGTCCAGCCGGAGCAGTGTCTTTGCTGTTATCACGTCGGAGTGAACTAGTTTCGCAGTTTATTCTCAAGTTAGGTCGGGGTGGTGTCGTTTGAAAAATATTGGTGTAAACAAGGTGTCAGTAAACATCTTTATACAGCGCTTGTGAATAAAACATTTCTAAGCGCGCATAAAAAAGACCGTTCAATCAATGTAGTGCTTTACTCGTAACTGACGTTTTAACGGGCGTGTTTGTCATCCATAATGAATTGGCTGGACTTGCGTTATAGACACGTTTTACTAAGCTGTTCGAGTAACGCTTGGTTTCCTTTAAGTTCTGGTAACGGGATATCAACTTTCCTCAGACTGGAAGATGGCAGTACCGGGCAAGTCAAAGCTGTTGGAAGTAGTAATCCCAGCCTGCGATACAGAGGCTGTTTTTAGGTTGAGTTGTACACGGAAACGTTGCTTCGAGACCAGGGGGCCACATCAAAATACTTAGGATAGCAGCGCCTGCTGTAATTTCGAAATATTGTGCCTCATCTACCCATAACTCAAACTAGTAAGAGTCAAAAATCGCAAGTAGCGAAAATTCCGTGACCTAGAATATCTCCCTAAAACAGAGCTTACGGATGAGCGCAAATACGCGACCAGAAAGAAACATGCACCCAAATTGCAGTGAATAATCACCAAATTAATACTGACCAATAGTCGCCAACAGTCACCAATTGTCGCATTCGGTTACCTCGTGTAAAACGAAGAAAAGCGTTTTGCGACAATCAGTTTTGAAATACACCAAACAAAGTAATCCACGTGAATTGGTGATGTCTAAAAATCCGATTTATGAAAAAGTGGTAAGGAGTCAGTCACTAAACAATTGCGCCCGGGGTAAGTTGCACGGGTTTCTGGGTTTTTTTATTCATAACGCTGCCAAGTTCCAATGATTTATCGGTGAATGACCTCTAGACTGGCACTGCGGAGGCTGTGCAGGGGAACGTTGTGGGAAAGGAACGTAAACGGCGTCCAAGCGCTTTTAGTTTTTCCGTTTCCTGGCCAGTGTGCGTGCAGTATCTGGGGGATCGGTGGCACGTAACGGATCGCTGCGATACGGGCAGCGCCACACGCGTCACAACAGCTGGGCCTTTCCACCCGCAGTCCCTGAGTAGCCGGTGCAACGTACGCAGTGCGACCTTGTAAAAGAAGCCAATCGCGAAAAATGGACGCGTAAGATGGTGCGTCATTAATGAGGAAAGTCGCGCTATATAAAGACCCCTCCATCAGCTGCGGAGCACAAACCATCCTCTTGGAGCTCCAAGTGAACACCCAAGAAAAACGTGAGTTGAGCCATCGGATAGACTTTGACGCTCGAAAATTTTGAATACCTAATGGGTTGGCATTGGCGTAGCTAAAATTTATAATAAGTGAAGCTATTTGTCAGCACCGGCCAGTAGTTACATTACTGGTAGCAGGATTTATCTACGAAAATATTTTTGTAGCACATTATTTGCCTGCGACTGAATCTCAGGCTTTATTATTGAAAGTTAAAGAGCAGGACGTTGGTAGGCTACTCAATGTATTAGTAGTACCCAATGATCCAATCCTACATTTTGTGGCCACTTCGGGTGTTTTTATCTGTAGCATCACGATTACATTTAGGACTTCATCCAGAGAAATGTTTCTACTTTCAGCAAACCTGAAGAGAGCATGCTGAAAATACTAGACATCGTTGCCGTATGAAAAGCAAAACAAAATTGTACGCTACATTTCAACAAAAGAAAACATTACCCTTCAAAAATGAGGTTACTACCGTTCCAAAATTGGGTACATTTCAATTACCTTCTCTATGTAGTGTAAGTTTTATTATAGACATGTATCCGAGGAGACTGGCACCTCCCTGCAAAAAACGTTTGCTGTGTGAATGCCATCTTTTGTTCCGTGATCCTATGCCTATGATCTCAAAACATGATTCTCCATTACATCAACTGATTTCGACACCTCCCACTCACGCGGAAAAAATATAGGTCAGATTCTAAATCTGAGCCATCAACCAAAACAAGCCTGTGGTTCAACTCTACCACAAACTTCACATCAGCTGTGTATTCTGATACGTCCGTATTGAGATAGTGCTGAGTCTCGCCAGACACTTTTTATAGTGTGTTATTTGTCAGATTTTCATACCATACGTTATAAAGAATTTGCCCCTTCGTTTTACTGCAATCAGTCGTCGCATAGTAAATTAGGCGTTAAAATATGCCACCACTAAGCAACTTGAAAATATCAATAACTGAACGTGCTTTGCTACTAATGACAGTTTTCTACACTCGCACACCCAGGAGCCTATGCGAAATTCGCGACATATAAAATAAAGTTTTACGTCCGGCTGATCCAGAAGCCCAATGTAAATCTCGCTGAATGTTGCTTGCTAACTTTCCACAATATTAAGAGCAATATTTCGTATCCACCTTTACTGCAAGTGACTTTCAACCATAAAACACTCCCAGAAAATGTTACCTTGCCCTCAGTCGATGACTACGCGTACACTTAATTTAGAGAATTAGCTTTGTGCTTTTTATATATTTCTGAAATGATTGCCATTGGACTACTCAGTCGCATTTGACAATGAGACTCGAAATAAATATATATCTACCAAGATGCGATAATTCTAAATGATCTCAACCATCCCAGGTGCATCGCAAAATTGTTTACTACCGAAAGGTCGCTACAGCTTCTGATCGCAATCGTGAGCTTAAAGGTTTTGGAAATGTAGATTATCATGCCTGTTTTTGGAATACAGCATAAAATAGTGGACAGATTCCTTTTATATCCCTATATAACTAATATGTGCTTCACGTGGATGTTTCTTGGTATGATTGTATATGCGATGCTTATGCAACTGAATAGCTGGAAAGAGAGGAAGATATGGACCATTCTCAAACTTGAGTACGACGAGACCTGTTAATTAGGGCGATACACAGTTGGCTACAGATACTGCCGTAGAAATGTCGCCCTTGAGAGATGTGGAATCAGGCGCTGTGAATGGCTGCTGGTTGCGTCAAACAGCAGAATTTGCGATTATAATTTACATTATATAATATAATGTCTCACACTTTCTCATTTTCTCTCATACTTTTCTTCCTTCACGCAGTTGACGATTCAGCCATGATTTCGGTTAACGCCAAGACCATACTCGTCGCCCTCGTGGTGCTGGCCGCCCTGTGCAGCCTCGCAGCCGCCCAGTACGGAGGCGGCTATGGCCGTGGATTCGGTGGAGGCTACGGCGGTGGCCGTGGATTCGGTGGAGGCTACGGCGGTGGCCGTGGATTTGGAGGAGGCCGTGGATTCGGCGGAGGCTACGGAGGTGGATACGGAGGAGGCCGAGGATTTGGCGGCGGACGTGGATTCTACGGATAAAATGAACCGGTACAGCCAGATTATCGCATAAGATGAACGGCCGCTGCATATGAATCACCAAACATCCCCACAGCAATCTTCATCAACTTCTTGAAATAAACTATTTTTTACTGCGGAAGTGCTGCTTGACTGTTCTGTCGCTGCTTCACGACTGTCTAATTCAAGTGTCTAGGCAACGACCAAAACATCAACGTTCTCAAATACACGAATTTAGGTGTACGCATTAAAATGACGCGTTGATTTTACACTACCCGCCGTGGTGGCTTAGTGGCTAAGGCGTTGTGCTGCTGAGCACGAGACCCCGGGTTCGATTCCGGTCCGTGGCAGCCGCTTTTGTGATAGAGGCAAAAAGAAAAAACGCCCGTGTGTGTGAGATTTCGGCACACGTTAAAGAGCCCCAGGTGGTCAAAATTAACCTAGAGCCCTCCACTACGGCGCGCCTCGTCGCCTGCGTTGGGTCGGTGCGGTAAACCCCAAAATCAATCGATGATTTTACACTAAAGACTCTTACAGAGATAAAGAGAGTACGCAGTGATTTTTTCGTTGTGTTTAAAATAATAGCAATGCGTTTTTGTATGAATTTACACGGCGTCATGGTTATACTAAAACCAATGCCCTTTGAAGTTTATACAGAAACATAGTTTACTGGCAATCGTAATCAATCGAAACATAGCAGTACGCTTCCCCTTTCCTTTCAGTATGCACAATGCAATATATATCTGAAGTGCTTAATTTCTACAATGTTACTGCGCCTTTTTTGTTGTGGGCCGCCTCAGCCCAGGGTGTGGTGCGCATGCGTGCATGACGACCGCAGAGCACAGCGAGAATCACACACGACGAAGCACGGATGGTTCACAGCCGGCAGGAGATACCAATCTTCTACGCAGAATGCGCGCGTACCATAGGCAGATAGTGGTGCCTATAGGAGTGCGCCCTAGAAGCCGAGGGAGGCGGTAAGTCGCACGTAGATGGGTCGGTGGCGAGTTGACCCGTGAAAGAGGAGGAGAGGACGTACAGATCCCGGCGGCAGGACGACCAGATGACGCCAACAAGCACGAGTAAGTGGCACCTTTGCTTGACAAAGACTGCCCGAATTCTCGTAGCTCGCTGACAAGCGGGTTAAGGAAAGCGCCTAGCATACTTGTGACCACTGTTCCACTGCTCCGCCAAGCGAACTGTTGTCGCGAGATGTCTGTCGTGTGTTCTCCTAGGGTTGCGTTCCGTTCTTCTTACCGGCCTGGGGAAGCGTGGGCTAGTTTTGTGTTTTTTATTCTCGGTTCATAGAATAAAGTTGTTCGTGTTATTAGTGTCATGTCTTGGTGTTTCCTAATCACGTGAAACGAGGATCGCGTACCCACTTTACACGAATGCTAGTTACTTCACTGCCTACCGCGAATCCAATTATCAAAGGTACCAGATCTGTGTTCTGCTCTTTTTTACGTGTTGTTGCATCTCCTTCTCGCAAGTAAACTGGTCCTAATCGGGCTTTGACTCTATATTTTATTAATCCGTCTAATGCTGCTATTGTTGATTGAAAAGATGCCCTCTCCCTTCGAAGCCTGATCACTTGCCCAAGCGCAGTAAAAGGAACAACGGTGTTGCCGTGACCAATACGTGTGGAGGAAGCCACGCACTTCGACTCACATTGTTTAACAGAAAGACATCTCAGCACTGGCATACACAAGGGCTGAGCCCAGGATGCTGCGGCCCCTCTCAATTTTTTTTCGGTTAGAGAGTAACGATGTGGTCATTGAGTACGGACACTGAAAGGTGAGCTAAAAAAGAATGCTGATCGACGACAGATCCACTGAATCCTCCTATCATCAGAACCCCTACGGATATTTGTTTTTCTGGCGCACGCTATGCTTACATGTTACACGGCTTCGATGTGGTGTCTCACCCAGACGACCACCATTTTTTAATACCCACGGAGTAACACACAGATGAACAAAATATTCGCAACCTTATACATTGTTCGTTTGGGGCTACCTGATGCTCCCTTTACATTTTCTAACTTCTGATTTCTTGGTTCTTTTTTACTTTCTACCTTTTTATTTTCCCTGTCTGTAAAGGTTGTTGATGTT
Organism: Haemaphysalis longicornis; assembly: GCA_013339765.2. Classification (NCBI taxonomy): domain Eukaryota; kingdom Metazoa; phylum Arthropoda; class Arachnida; order Ixodida; family Ixodidae; genus Haemaphysalis; species Haemaphysalis longicornis. The sequence continues at coordinate 38,636,405 of CM023451.1, forward strand.
TTTTTCTTCCCCGAAGTCCGGTGACGATCAGGAACCCAATCGTCCAGGCTCCGGTTGATTTGGCAGGAGGCTCGTAGGGCGATGGTGTTGAATTTCTCGGAGATGGCGATCGAATTAACGAACTCTAGGCGTTTGGATTTGATGAGGGAAAATAATTATTTATATTCAACTATTTACATTAGAGTGACTGGGCACATGAGTAATAAAATGGGAAAAAACTTCAAAGTGCAGTTAGATGGCTCTAAGTGCGAACTAGTCACTCGAGCTTTCCAACTCCGCCTAACTCTCCTATCCTCGGAGCGTACACAAACCACTCGAGAAATGACGGCCGGGACTCTGGTCCAGCCGCAGGACCCGTCTAGTTGCCGGTACACAGCTGTACCCTAAACTTCCGACGCGATCCTCCAGTTTATCTCTCGCTTAGGCGGCTCATATAATCCCAACCTAGCTTCAATGTCGAGACACCTTGTCTCGCCGGGAACTGCCTAGCTGAGAGCTCCTACAAGAACGCTTTCTAATGGCCGAGTTCGGCCTTTTAACACCTCGGTATTACTCTCTCTCGGGAACGCCCCTCTACCTTTCGTACACGCGTAAGGGAGGGACCAAATTCGCGAAGACAGCTGTCACTCAGCCATTTGCCGAATATTTGCCGAAGGCGCCGCCACCTTCGAGTCAAGGGCCTGCACGCCGGCGAACAAGCCCGCGGAGGCGAATGCACGTGCTTCCGAGGGGAGGGGGTGAGGGGCGGCGCCTACAGAAAAGCAGCCGTTCCAACGGTCGCACGTGGCAATGGGGTCTCCCGGAGAAGCCGCCGCCGCCGAGCGGTCAGACGACGATTATTAACCCCTCGTTGTCGGCTACGTCAACAATCATTGGAACTTGTCCCGTCCGTCTGCATTCTTAAAGGGGATTATTCCCGCCGCATTCCTCCTGCATCCAGACAAGCCGTCTCCCGAACGCGCCGCAGCGAATTCGTGGCGACCACAGCATATTGTTGGCAGTGCAATGCCTCTGAACCGGGAGGAGGGGATCTTTCCTTTTACACGCGCGGCCAGGGCGCCTGGTCGCTGACCACATGAGGGGACCTTACACTATCCTACGCAGAAACCACTCTATTTCTATTGCGTAGCATCCAATGCCAAGTACCCGCAACCCAGGGCCGTGTAACGCCCTGTATCTGCACAAAAAGGCAAACTTGGGGAAGCAACATGTTTAAACATGTAATAGCCTAAATGGACATGATTGGCCGAACGGAATTTCGAAAAAACAGGATCACAAAAATATCAGAAAATTGCAAAAATGAACTTTCCGAATCAAATAAATGTATCTGACTCATCTCGTTACAAAAAATGAAGGCTAACATTAGAAATACCCCTTTACCCCACACACAGAATAGCAACCTAAGGAACACGAAACAAATGGCGAAATTGGTCCAACCGTGTAACGTCCTGACTTTGCACAAAATGGAGAAATAGTGGAAGCAACACAATTATTCGTTGTATAGCGTAAATGCAGAGAATGCGTGGAACAGAATTTTGTAAAACGAAAGGTTTATGAAATAGGAACACTAAGAATGTTGGAAAAATGAATAAACAAAATCAAAAATATGCATGACAACCATGTTCTCCCAAAACGGAGTCTAGAATAAAAAAATACCGAAAAAGAACATGGAAACACCAATAAAAATAGCGAAAATGGGCCAACCCTGCACATGCCTTGCAACCGCAAAGAAACACGCTATTGGCGAAACTCACGCTTAGTTTTGCCGCTAAACAGCGTAAAGCTGTATCATGACCACGAAGAAACCAAGAAAACGTTAGAACTACAAAAAAAGAAACGTATTTGTCCTACTCATGACGAGAACAATCGATGTAAGTCGAAATAAAGAGCAAGCGACTAAAAAATGCAACGACTTGGTAAGACAACTCTCTGAATTCCTGCACATTTTTTTTCCTATTTCCTGTCATTTCGTCGAATGGTCACCGGCTTACATTATATGAAACAAATATATGTATTAATCTTATTCTGCCGCCACAAGTACTAAGAGTGCTCGTGGAAACGCGCAAATGTCCCAGCATAAAGAACAAGTACGGACATCATGAAGCAAAAAGGCGCCAAACTTTGAAACACTCAATCTACCCCATTCGATTCCACCATAACCTAAAACAGAGAAAAAAGGTTTGAGGTTTGTTGACAATTAATCCTGAAATACGGGAAAGTTATTCAACTAGTTTCTCATGCTCACACAAGAGCATTGCAAACATGAAAAAATGAGTCAATCATCAGCCAAGGCCGCCCGAGAGGTCTTGCATGCATACCGAGAAAATCTTTTAATTCAAGCCGGTGAAACGCCAAGTTCTGATAATTTGAGCCACAAATCCTCGCGCTCTCTCTGCGCGTGGTGAGTGGTGAAGGTTATTGCACGAAAGCCGCCCCAACGCAGTCCCCTCTTTTCTTCCTGATTTCTTATACTGGACTGGCCGCATGCCGGTTCTGCTGCATCCGTGACACGTAACAGCTTGTCGCAATACGGGCAGCGCCACAACAAACGTGGGGCCTTCCCCGCCACAAGTAGTTGCCGCTGCTGCTCAGGCAGCGTCAATTTGTAAAAGACGCCAATCGCTGGAAACCCACGTGCAAGGAAATACGTCAGTTGTCGTGCATTGAAGCTCTATTTAAGAATGCCGCCGTCAGGAGTTGAGCACACACGAGCCTCTGGTTGCTTGAAGTGTACACCGAAGGCAACGTGAGTTGCACTATCGATAGAATTTATATCTAGAGAAGTGAGAATTTTCACAGTTTCGGCTTTAGCCTAGGTAAGTTTAGAAAAAAACTAGGGCTTCTTTTTGTAAATATGTAAGATTATTACATCACTGTTACCAGGATTTTCCCCATGAAGATTTTTAGATTGTCCCCATGAAGATAGTAGAATATTCTTCGCTTGTAATTCCGTGTAACGATGCCTATTAGAAACGTAAGTTTGGGATTTGGTATGCTACCCAATATTACATTAACATCCATTTTTTCTACGGCTTTGTTTCACTCTGTGTGGTGTTCTTCATTATAGCACAATAAATGCACCTTAATTGTTCTGTGTTGCCTGTATTAAGCAAACGGAAGAAAGAGCGCTCGAACAGTAACATATGACGCCGTATGAATCATAAAGACATACGGAAAATAGCGGAGCAATTGAAAAAAGTACTGCTTATTCAGTTACTACTGTCACCAAGGTTAGGTAGTGAAATGTTACCTATTAAGACATTGCAAGTTTGAATATCGACATTTATCACCCCGTACTCTCCGTTGTAGCTGCAGTCCAACCTGTGAAAAGCTAACAAGCTGAGAAGTAAAAAATATGAATTGGTTTTTTTAACTGGAGGAAAAAAAAGACCCGGTACTGATAATCACGATGGAAGTAGGGCATTTCAGTGATCTACCGATAGATGGGAACAGTGTTCGTCTCAAAAGAAGTTGCCTGATGAGCGCGTAAATGACGCAAAATCTAGACTATATATTTTGTTTGGATATAAACACACGCAGTGGACGCATCTTGTATATGTTTTTATATAACTGATATGTCCTAAGACCTTCATAACTATTTACTTCTACAAAGACAAAGGTGTTAATTTCACCTTAGGTGTTTCCGTTTCGACCTGATTGCTAGTTCTTCGTTTCATTGTATGAATACTCTTTTCTTGGAGGTGAGTTGGCGGACTTAAGCTGCAGATATGCCCCAACTGCTTTTAAACTTTAGCTTCACAAGCGCTTTTAATGAAGCCAAGCACACATCGCCTCAGAAACTTCCGAATAGATGCTGTCCCTGAGTGTTGTGAGATCGGGAATTCTAAGAAGCATGCAGTGTTATCAAACGCAGATTCATCATATTAGTGTTTGCCCTCTTCTTTGTGTTTCTAAATTGCTATTCTTTCCCTCACATCACGCAGGTTAAAATCCAGTCATGATTTCGGTTAACGCCAAGACAATCCTCGTCGCCCTTGTGGTGCTCACCACGTTGTGCAGCCTGGCAGCTGCCCAATTCGGAGGCGGCTATGGTCGTGGCTTCGGCAGTGGCCATGAATACGGTGGAGGCTTCGCAAGTGGATTCGGAGGAGGTCGAGAATTCGGAGGAGGCCGGGGACTCGGAGGAAGCCGGAATTTGGGAGAGCACGAGGCTTCTATGGATAAACCAAGCTGTATCAACCAAGCATGGCAGACGACAAACGCCAGCTGCACCCAAACCACGGAAAATCAATACGGGCATTGCCATCATCTTGACGAAAAAATTACGCCCACCTCCCCTCGCGGGAACCCTGGTGTGATGCAACGCATCTCATGGGGGGTTCCATTGGCGTTTTCCATCGTATTGATTACGCTTATAGTAGGGATTCTCACGCGAAGGGGTGGTGGGCGGACGACCGTCGACTGAGACCGCCGGAGTGCGGCATGCCGCTTTATATTCACAGCGCCCGAAGGAGAGGAGAGCGCGGAGAGAGAGAGAGTACTGCACATGCGCAGCGCGCGCAGGCCAGCGCCTAGCAACGGAGTGAGAGCGCGCTGCGCCAACCCGCAGCTGTTTGGGAGAGAGTGTTCGCTATCGGAGAGATGAGAGGAGGAGAGGCGCAGCTGTGCGGACAACGCCGGACAGATGCAGGAAGGACAGACGGGCGAGCATGAGATGCGTTGCATCTAATAAATTATTTTTTACAACGAAATATGTTTCGCAATTGGTTCAAATCAACTTCGCAACTGTGTTTAGATTGCAGTCAAATTACCGTAAGTCCTGCAATGTTCTGAAAGTTTCACAGATTCTGCAAGGCTCCACATTATTCTCTCGGATTTACCTATAGCCGTGCTCAAACTTGCCGGGGTGGTTTTTTTCGCTCCAATTATCTCATCTTTGTTAATATTAGCCACTTGCTATTTCGAGGTTAATCCGTCGACCATACTATGTGCCACCCTGTGGCGGGCAAGCCAGTTTTTTTACCTCAAACGTATTTACATTGATACAAAACAGGTAGTGAAAGATCCGTCCAAAATGCGTTGTTTTACCTTACACCATAGCAAAAAAAAAAAAACACGAACCTGGAGAAAGGTTATTCATCTTAAAATTTCCGTAATTCACCATGGATATACATTTTAAAGCAAAAAAGTACCCGAATTCCTCGCGTTATAAAGCCGACGTCAATCCGGTTGCGACCTTTTCCGGCACAGTTGAACCAGTTCATATTTGGAGAGGTGTGCATGGAGGTGCATAAGTTGACAGAAAATGCACCGATCCGTCCAACGAAGACTACGGTTGAACGCTAGGAAAACCCATGAAATGGCCGGATCAGCCTAAGCACTAACGAGCCCACTCGCAGTGCAGTAAGCCCTCCCAATAAGAAATGACTTATGTGTATGGAAAGGTGGTGCGATGTGGGTGCGCTCGCTTCTGAGTTGGTTAGTTGGGTGTAAGACTTGATTTGGGTGTACCACCTGACTTGGTGTAGGACTTGTAATTTCGATCGATGGGGGGGGGGGGGCTAATTGTTTTATTTCATGTTTTGTTTCATCAGTATTTGGAACAAATGGTAATTTCTTCTGCGAAAGAACTTTAATAGCCGCTGTCACGGCGTTATTTGCTGCTGTAGGTAAACCACCCAAATCGTTGCCTGTCTAATGGTACAAGTAAACAGACATGGTAAGTGTGATTTGAACTACGTTATATCAAGTTCACTGGCTGTGCCACCCCATGAAGTGACGTGCGGGTTCAGTTATCACCGTAAGTCCCAAAGCCAGCCTTTTCACACACCTTGCGCCGATGAGGCTGCAAAAGCTTCTCACTCGAAACTTCCCTGCGAACATTACTGAAATATACACCGAAAAGTGGGCGGAGGCGGTGTGTGGAATATGGCATGGCACTGCAGCGCTAGTTTCGTTTTCTGTTGGTCTTTGCGCGGCAAAAAAGAATAATATCACCTCTTCTAATATCCCAGGCTAATATCGCAATCTGTTGAAGAACCTTAGGTGTTTGCTCAAGATCATTCTCGAGTCTGTCAGGGTATTTTAACGTCACTGCGTACGGTCACTCCTCTGGCCGGACGTGGATAGTTTACGGTTGACTACACTCTCCTCTTAAATTGAAAAATTGTGCCGCTCTTGTTTAATACCAGCACTCATGATTCTACCGTGCGTTATGCTTGAACGGCACATTAGAAAGACGTTCATAGAAATAGTAAGAGACAAAGGAGCCGACATATTCTGGACATTGTGTCATAGAGTATGCGCTCAAAATAAAATCCGGTACTACACCATGAGGGACCTCACCCGGAAAAGACATTTAGTAACCCTTCCTGGAAAGTCGCCGCACACCTGACAGTGCGGATGGCCTGGAGACTTTTGTCAGTAGTTGAAATATAGATAAACACGGAGGGTCAATGTCTGCGCCTGTCTGATGTAAAGCCATGATAAAAAGTTCACCGACTAGGAAAATGACAATTTTAGGGTATTTCCCTTCCTTCAGCGGCTGACAGACTGCCGGTGTGCATGCGAGATGTTGTAAGTTACTGAAGTAATGAAAAATACCGCCCATAATACCCCGGGCTGCCGTGCGGCGGAGGAAACACCCAGAACTGCTGGCTTTCGTGGTCCGTAAGCTTTTCCTCTTGGGTGGACGTGTCGTGTCTTCGTGCATGAATTTAGATAAGGAGGGGAGTAGCATTCTTGCTGTCCCGAAGGTTCCCTAAAGCAGTCTTTTAATAAGCGAAATTGTATTTCGCCGTCATGGGTCCTTTAAAAGGGAGCGTGCTTCACCTAAAGGTGACCGCAACACTGGCTCATGGGGTACCGAAGAGCAAATTTGAGAAGCACGGCCTCGTTCTTTCTGTGCGAGAGTGCGTTAAAAGTAGAAGGTGCTTGTAAAACTGCTGCATGGCTGCCGGCCTCTCGTCCCCGCGACCATGAAGATAAAATACCAGCTGGGTTCCTTTAGTGGAGAGATACGTCCCAGTGAAAATCATGCTAATTTTCACGCAAACCACCAATTACAAAGTAGGTAACAAGGAAACTGACAAAATAGTGGCCGCTGACTGCCCACTTTAAATTCTGGGGCGGTTGCTTTATGAATACAGTCGTACAATTTCACGACCGCTGGCAACAGCCACTGTAAAAAAGCATGGCTGTATGACCATAGGTCGGACAACTAGATTTGTTATATCGCATAACTAATGCCAACTTATAGTTCACCCATAGATTTTCTGATCGGGTATCGCCGTTCAGACATCACTGTTGATGTTCTCCGGCGTGAAACCGGAAATGCTATAAATACACGTTATTTTTGGATAAATGGAAGGTTTTCCGGTGACAGAATGGACTCAATACGGCGCCACGGAGATGTTTTTAGTGCTGCTCAGCTACAATTTCGGTAATGGTTTCATCGCTGCACCGAAAGGGCACGGTGTGCTTCTTCCAGCTGAATAAAAGCAAATCTGAATAGATGTGTTTCAAAAAATGGTCGCCATCCCGCTCTGGGAAAGTGCATGTGTAGCGAAGCTGTTGTAAAAACTAGAAATGCTGACGGGGGAGGGTGTGAGATGTTTCTAGTCGTCTCGGCAGGCTTGCCGCATACGCTCGGTGTTTTGAGGCAAGAACTGCTCTATTTAGTGACACTAGTCCTGCCTAGCCTCCAAACATAATCTGTAAACGTAATATTTACCAGGAACATGGCTCATTGCTCACAGGCACCTAAGGCATGCGCTCGGCGTCTTAGGCGAAAATGGCTGGGTGCTGCCAGGGTTTTATGTTTATGACGAGAATTTCCCGACCAACTAGATGCCAACGGCTTCGGTTAAAACAGCCGTTCTTGGTATGAGAACCTCAGTACCTGCAAATCAGTTTGTCGCTTAGAGCGGCTTGAAAACAGCGAACCTTTAGAAACCGGGCTCTAGTGTTCTCAGGTGTGCTCCGAGTATTTAGATAGCAGTAGCACCGAATAATGAAGCACAAAAATGAACATAAAAGCGGAGGACATTCCTGCTTTGGCACTTCAGCCTTTTTTTTCGTTCTTGGCTTTCGCGCTCAGCTACTGACCCAAAGTGAACGGTGACGTGGGCAAAGCGTGCGACAGGTAAAGTGAAATTAGTTGTACCCGTGCGTCGCCTTCTGTTTTAGACTGCAACGCTTTGCAGAGAAATTTTAGAGCAACGCTTTGCAGAGCGATCTCCATTTACGCTATTTGAACGGTTGCAGGTAGAACTTCCGGAAAATCTGCATTATTGTAAAAATGGAGGCCATTATACGGTTCCCCATTTCCCATATTTTGCTATAGTTTTCCTATTCTGTAATTGTTTCAAAATTTCGTCCGACCAATTATCTCCATTAACGCCGTTATAACGATTACAGGAGAAACTTTCTATTATTGTGTAACAGCAGGGCGTTACACGCGCCTGCCTCGTGGGGTACTCGGAAAAGAATGCTACGCATTAAAATTAGTTGGACGAGCATTGCCTCACTAAAGCGTTTTCAGCGGTGGTCCTGTGTAACTGTCTTTTCTTCTGTCCCTGTTTGCGGCGCTTTTTACCACCCTGGCGGGAAGATTTATTGACATTTTAAAAATTATTCTCTAAAGAAAACAATTTTGCTGGTTAGTTACCTGCCCTTCCCTCAGCTCCTTACAACTACCTACTTAAGCTTCCTGATTTTTTTTTTAATTTTTAAACTTTCAATCTTACCCAACCTACGGTTGCGGACATACGTTTACTAAATAAAGGTAGGTCAATCTAAAAAAATGTATCGAATTTTTTTAAGCTCGCACAGCTAAGACCAGTTTGAAGCAGTGCTTGGGAAAAGGCGCAAGTGTGCCGTGGTAAACAACGAGCACAAATGGCATAATTAAAGGTTCGCCAAATTTATATACATTCGAACTACCACGCTCGCTTACATCATCGCGTAATATCAAGAAAAAAATTAAGTAATATTCAGTTCTGAAATACGCGAAACTTCCACCAAGTTAGCCGTGCGCGTCTCAGAGCACAAAAAAAAGACAACGCGAGTCAATCATGAAGCAAGGCCGCTCTACGCGTCTTGTAGGCTTACCGAGAAAATGTCTTAATTAGTAGCCTATATGCCAAGTGGGAGTGGCTGAGAGACGTTGTACGAAAGCAGCCCGAACGCCGACCCCTCTCTTTTTCCGCTTTCCTTCTACTCAACTGTCCGCGTGCCAGTTCTGCGGCATCGGAGACACGTAACCGTTCGTCGCAATACGAGCAGCGCCAAAACAAACCTCGGGGCTTCCCCGCCCGCAAGAGTAGCCACTGCCACTTAGGCAGCGGAAATTTGTGAAAGACCGTAATCGTTGGAAATACACGCTCCAAGAAATGCGCCCCTTGTCACAAATAGATGTGCTATATAAACGCGACGCTGCCAGCTAAGGCCGCACACAACCCTCTCGGATCTCCAGGTGAACAGCAACGAGAAACGTGAGTTGCAACGCCGGACGGTAGATGATACCCAGGCAGAGAATATCCTGATAAGTTTTGAGTTAGCGTAATTACGTTTTTGCGACGAAATGAAGCTTCTAACCGAAAACGTATGTTACTATTGCAGTAGTGTTACCAAGAATGTGGCTGTGAAGATATTTTGCTGTAGCAAATTCTTGGTAGCCACGAAATCGAAGTATGCTTCTTAGCTGTATCATTGCAGGATGTTAATTGGCTGCGAAATATAACAATACCAACCTCTCATCCAACCAGCCGGGTTTCTTTGTTATGTATGGCGTTTTTATTAGCGGGGCGGTTTAAGCTTGAATTGTATTCGTGCATGCCGTCGCTCAAAACTTGATCGGCAGATCAAATTGGAGAAAAAAAAATGCCACGCCAAGAAGTGTGAGGGAAAGGGGCGAGGAGGTAAAGAACCGATGAGCAGGTTTGTGGAGTGCGCTCAGCAAGAAAAAAACGCCTCCCGTGGTGGGAATCGAACATGTGTCCCTCGAGTTACAAAAGTGCCGTCTACCCGATCCTCCTATCATCGCATTCCAGTCGCTCAGCATTTTCTTTGGGTTCTTAGTGCGGGCATTGGCTTTGAACTTTGGCTGAGGTGAACTTGGATATTTGGCTTCGGAATTTGGCACGTCTTATTTTGGAAGTTTAGGAGGGTGGATTGCGGACTTAGATTTGACTCAGTTTGACATGGAGAAGACCGCCAGCTCCGCTGTTTCCTTAATCTTTACACCCCATTTGCGAAAGTGGCCGAATGCTTGTTTCGCATAAACACAAGACAAGCCCAATATTGGTTCCGTGCTGTTAATATTTTTCTTCTCATTACACCCGAAGATATCGCGCAGAACAATAAAACATGATGCCTTGTAATCCATAAACAAAGAAAATTGCGTAGAAACTGAAAAAGCATTATAAAATAAAACTAGAGTTACTACTTTCCCCAGTACTAGGTACTGATAGGCTACGTGTTCCATGCTTGTTGAGTTTGATTATCGGCATTTATCACTATAGTCTAGCTACGCCCGCAGTCGAGATTGTGCGATGCTCGCATGTTAAAAAAAACTGAACGCTTTTCGCGCAGAACTGGACCCAACAAAAACTCGAGCCACTGATACTTAAGGTGAAAGAAGGGCATTTCAGCAGTCCATCGCCATTAGGGGATGTGTGTGTACTTCGAAAGAAGTTTTCGGATAAGTGCATAAACGAAGCAAAATCTTCACCCTAAAGCTTGTTGGAATGTAGACGCAAAATTTGAACACATGCTGCTTGATTTTTATGACACTAAAATGTGTCTAAAAGGTTCCTGATCAGTTAATTTGCAAGGATGGAGGTATTAATTTTACCCCAAATCTAGATGCCTCCATTCGATCGCTAGGTATTTGTTCCATAGTACAGCTAACGTTTCTTCTTGTGTCTTGACAGAATTGGCGGCGATAGGAACTAACTGCCTTCACCATTTACTATCACGAGCGCTTTTGATTACGTCCAACTGGACTTAGTCTACGAAACTTCAAAAAAATGGTGTCCTCCTTGATTGCAGTGGGATCGAGCTCTCTAAACAGCAGGCAGTCTTCTAAATGGCAGAGTATATAATAGCAAGTTCTCTTAAGTACTTGTGACACTTTTGCTGTTTTTTTAAGCATGTTTTCCTTTCTTTATTTCTACAGGTCAAAATCCAGCCATGATTTCGGTTAACGCCAAGACCATCCTCGTAGCCCTCGTTCTGCTGGCAGCCCTGTGCAGCCTGGCAGCCGCTCAGTACGGAGGCGGCTATGGCCGAGGTTTCGGCGGCGGCCGTGGATTCGGTGGAGGCTTCGGCCGTGGATTCGGGGGAGGCCGAGGATTCGGAGGAGGCCGGGGATTCGGTGGAGGACGTGGGTACTACGGATAAACCAAGCTGCATCGACCAAGCCTGGCTGAAGACAAACGCCAGCTGCGTGTGAATCCCCGAAAATCATCACGGTCACAGTCATCCTCTTCGTGAAATAAATTATATTTCCATGCGACATGTGTTTAGCAATTACACCGAATGCCCGACTGTGTTTTGTCAACATTCAAATTAGCAAAAGTCCTACAATGCTTCTGAAAGTTTCACAGATGCTGTAAGGTTTAGCTACGGCTTTGCTCAAACTAACCAAAGCCTATTTTCGCTGCAGTAACCATACATTCATTCATCTCAGCGGTCAGCCACTTTGAGAGCAATTCGTCCACCATGATGTGTGCTGACCGTTGCCAGGGAAGCGGAAAGTCTGACTTAGCGAGTTAATATTTCGCATTGAAACAAACCATCGGGTGATAAACACGCCAGAAATGCGTTATTGTAAATTACAGCGTGTGTAAAAAATCGACGCACCTCTTCAAAAGTGTAATATTCGTCTAAAAATATAGGTGATACGTCAAGGACGTACATTTAAAGCGAAATTTTTGGCGTATCACTGATGTTGTTTGCAGTCAATCCAAAACGCACTGCAGCAAACCCCATTCTCTCTGATTATGATGATGATGATTTTGAGTGAAATGAAGATAAAATTGACGTTGGTTTCCGTCGTCGCAATCGAACCCGGGTCCCTAGCGTTGTGAAGCCGATGTCTGGCCCATTGCGCCATTCCGGTACCGTCGCAGCAGTTAGCATTTGGAGAGGTGTGCTTGGCCGTGCAAAAGTAGACACGAAATTCACCCATCCTCCAAATGCGACGATGGTTGACCGCTAGGGATATCTATAGAATGCCCGTATCAATAATGCACTGGAGAACACAATCACAGTGACGAAAAAAGTCCCGATAATAAATTTGTTATGTGATAGGTAAGGTGGTGTGATGTGGGTCCAGTCGCCCCTGGGTTGGTTCGTTACGTGTTGGACTTGAGTTTGGCAGCTTCACGTTCCCCCATGGTTACAATTTCTTCAGGGGGTAATTATAGTTTTTTATTTATATTTTGTTTCACGACTATTGGCGCGTAGCGCGGAAACGCATATTGTGCATTGCTGCTCAGAGGTAGTTTCGTTTGCAGCTTCGTCGCTTCTATAGAAAGGGCTGTATCCTTCTTAAAGACGATAATCTTTCTTGGGCTACTTAAACCGGAGAATTTTGGTTCGTCTGTCTGTCAGTCTGTCTGTCCGTTCGTCCGTACATACATCCGGTCAGCTGTCCGTCTGTCTGTCTCTCGGTTCTGCTTTCCGGCCAAAAGGTAAATGAATGGGTGAACGGCAGGTTTATACGAGTAAAACTTTCGCAGACCAGTAAGTCTGAAAACAAAGTTCATAGACGTTAATATTGTTGATAAAAATTGTCTGGCGATTACGATACTCCCTAATGCGATCTTCGGGCGGAGCAGCAGTGCGCTGAGGCAGACTCACTCGTGGGTTCTCTCGACGGCAGCGATGACGAACAAGCCTCTGCGTTGGCGGCAAGAAGTGAGTCTCAGGGAGGGACCAGAAACTGCGACTTAAGCGAACGCACGTCATAGTCACGCGCACGCCCCATTCATGTTTTCACCGAGGGTCACGCCGGCGAGCGCCTCATGCGGGCACAGCATACTGCACCCCTCCTACCCTACCACACACTTTGAGGCCGCTGGCGCCAAACCAGCGTATCCGCCCTCCCCTCACAAGTTGGCGCACTCTCCTCCTTTACTTTCTTTCATTATTGCTCATCGCGACAGTCTTCTCATTTGCTTTCTTTCACTATTAGGCCTTACCATCGTTCACGCGGTTACGACGACGACGCGGCTCAGCCTAGAGACGGCCGCCAAAGGGCTGCCCCTAAAAAACATCATGTTTAATGCAAAACATGAATGCATAAGAGGTATTTGCAGTGTTGAATGGGTTGCTTAATTTTTGCGATAGTAAATAAAAAATATACACCCCTCCGTTTAACAACGACTATGATTGAGCGCGCAGCTTTCTAGTGATGAAATATTTGGTTCGTCAGTCCCACAGTTCGAGTAGGTGCTACTCTGGATGTACGCACAACTTTTCTAGAACTCCCAAGGCAGCGTTGGGGTGTGCACTAATGCACGGCGCTAATCCAGTACCTGCTGCTTGGCGTTCAGTGAGCATTGTTTTAGGTAGGGGGCGGTTTGGGGTGTTCAAACTGAAGATGTGACGATAGGCCTGGCGTTATAAAGCTTGAAAGTTGCCCTAGACCCTTACGGCCCGCAGAGCTACGCCATTCTTCTTGTGAAAAAACAAAAACAAAAAAACATCGCAGCATGCAGGGAGCGGAAGACTGCAGGGTCTTCTTTTATACCAAAGATGCGCGTGACCAAACGTAATTTTACACGGCTGACATAGATTGCCTCGTTAAAAACGACATTTTTGAGAACACCGCAGAACAGCGTTTTATGATTACAATTTTACGGGAGCGATTTTAGCACCATGCTGTTTCATGTCAATGGTTGAAGTGATCCTTTGCAGCGTATTAACGCATGTTGGCAATGGCGTGGAAGCCATAGCGCAATAAAAGTTTCGATGACATCTGCGATGGCTGCCATCAGATGCCTTTAGCACTGTTTGAGGTTGTCGGAAACAGTTTGTCAACGTGTTCATCGCCTCCTCTCCCTTACTTCTCCCTTTCACGACCTTTTTCTGATGTGCCTCCAGTCTTTCGACCATTCTTCCGAATTTTAGTCTTTTGGTACGGTTTAATGGAAGCCCTACTCCTAAAACCGTTGAACGTAAACTTACTCGAAACAGCTTTATGTGCACAATTTGCGTTATAAAACTCCATATGATGAGCTGAAGCATGCATTTAAATACTCTCTCCGATTTTCGCCGTGTAAAAAGGCGGCCACTGAGAATAAAGTAAGCACCTTTGTTTCCGTAGTGGGAACTACGTTTCCTTTTATTGTTTAACGGCTTCGTGTTTTTTCAACTCACTTCTTCTGGACAGCGTATCGAACGGGTTCTTGTGGATGTCGTTTTGCGTAATAATGGCAGTGTACAGAAAGAGGCCGTGGATCACCCGGAAAATCAGCCGCAATAACTAGCGCTGCCACGCCCACCGTGTGACCGAAGTGGAAGTCCTTACTGCTCCGCGCATGCTTCTTGGCAGAACCAACACTTTACGAAGTGGAAAGCATGTGTGCACCTCATATATAGAGTTATAGGGCTAAGCGAAGGATCAATCAATCTGGGTGCGCTGCGAGAATGCAGAATCATCTCTGGGAACGACATTCATTAGTTTTCCGGCGAGAAGCGTTCCAAGGGGTCGGATATGATCTCCGAGGCTGCGGCGAAGGAGACTGATGACGCTGCGGTGAGGGCGAGTGAGTGGTCGAATGGGGACGGCGTAGTGGCGGCGGGTTCAATTAGCTGCTGCTGGTTTTGAAGTGTAAAGTGGAGGGTCATACGGTCGCAGCGGACAGGGGAAAAGTTGTTTCTGGGAAACTGGAAGCAACTTTGCTGGCAGTGGCGAGCAACATGAACTATGCACCTATAGTTGAAGCAGATAGGCATATCGTTTTGAGTTCTTCACTCTTGCGATATCGGGAAAGAACATACTCGGCGCGGAGAGCGGATATAGCAGATGCTTGCCGTATTGATTGGTGACGCAGACTGGACCAGAGCCCTTGTTCGTAAATTGTTTACGAACAACCATTTGATTTAGTAAAATGGACAGAAAGCTGCTGCAAGTCATGCGTGGTGAAACAGCCGCCGCGGCCATGTTTACAATGTGGTGGTTTAGAATCCTGGTCACCAAAGGTGGAGCATGTCAGGGTCCGTATTTCACGTGGTTGGCGGTGAACACGATGAAAAAATGCTGATACGCATGTAAAAGTCGCTGGGTATTCGGCGGCCATGCGACCTGGGACGTGATGTGACGGCTCGTAGCTTGTTGAAAGCGCCGGCACTCTTAATGACGACGCCGACCGTGGTGCACTCGTTGACAACTAACAGATTCAACACACCAGCGGCGATCCTATCAGCACGTGGCCGACGTTTTCTTCCTGGTGTATCTTGTCGTCGGTGCGATGGCAAAGGGCCATAACATTCTGTACGTGCACCACGTACGGCTCCGTCGATGTCTGAGCACGAGTATTCAAGCTTTTTGTTCGCAGCAAGCTGGCGGCCAACTGGATTTCCGAATATCTCAGAGCTTTGCTTTGAAGATGTTCTAACTATAACTTCCTTTTCGTGCGTTTCATACCATGCCCGTGCCCTTCCCTTCAGATAGAAATGAACACTTCCGAGCATGACAGTTGGGCCCCAGCTGTTGAAGGCACTCACACGTTCGTATACCTTGAGGCAGTATTCAACATCGGTGTCATCTGTACCACAGAAAGGGGGAACCGTCCAGTGGGGCGGTACCCCTCTGGTCCTATTTGTCAGCCATCACGGTGGAGCCGATGTGACGCCCGCGTCGGAGATCAGTGATGGTGGAGCGTTAAGCAGCACCCTCACGAGAATATGTTACGGTATATGTTGCAGGCATTTACAACTTTTTCGAGTGGGCGCTACCAGAGAGAGAGTTCTTCCCCTCCTTTCTGGTCACTCATCCTGCCGCAACAGCCAGTCTCTATCTTTCTTCATTCCCATTGCATGGTACCGCCCATCTCTCACTGTCCTCGTTCGCTTCATGAGGACCATGGGCGTCGCTTGGCAATATTGTTACGTAGCCGCTGGGAAAAGATGACTCGAATAATGGTTGGATGTGAACGGTGTATGTTCATCATGTCGGCCATGAGGTGTCTCAAGCCCATCTTAGTCTTCCTCGGAAGAAGGGGTGATTATCCATTGTCAGTGGTATTCATCCCGTGACTATATAAAGGTAGCAGCCGGTCACAAGCAAACATTCAAAGCCTTAACTTGCTGGTGTACCCCATTTAAAAGCATCTCTGTTGCGGGCTTATAAAGGGCACATTGACAACGCCGTTGAGCCGGAGCAGCGTCTTTATTGTTATCACGTCGGAGTGGACTAGTTTTACAGTTTATTCGCAATTTAATCCGGGGTGGCGTTGTTGGAAGAACATTGGTACAAAACAAGGTGTCAGCACAATTTTGTATAAAACGCTTGTGAATAAAACATGCGTAATCCCTCAGGAAAAAGGATCGTTCATAAATGTAGTGCTGGACTAGTAACAGCCGTTTTAACGGGAAATCACTTCATGCTTGTTATCCAGCGTAAATTGGCTGCACTAGCGTTATGGACCGTTAAATAAATAGACTAATCTGCTCGAATGACACTTGATTTGTTTTAGGTTCTAGTGGCTGAAAGTCAAACTTTCTTGGACTGGAAGATGGCAGTAATGCGCCAATCAACGCCGCTATAAGTAGAAACCTGGTGGGCGATACGACGGCTGCCTTGAGGTTTAATTGTTCACAGAAACATTGCTTTGAAACCAGGAGGCCACATGAAAAGAGTTAGGATAGCAGCGCCTGTTGTAAGTTCGGAAATTGCGCTTCAGCTACCTATTAACTCAAACTAGTGACACTACAAAATCACAAAAAGAAATTTCGCAAGTAGTGAGAGCTAGAATATCAATCTAACAGTGCTTACGAATGAGCGGAAATAAGAACCCAGGAAGAAAGATACGCACAAAATGAAGTAAATAGTCACCAAATAAATATTGACAAATAGTCACCAACAGTCACCAACTGTCGCATTCGGTTACTTTTATTATTTATTTAAACATTACTGCGGGCCACGAATGGGCCGAAGCACGTCATGTAAAACCAAGAAAAATATTTCGCGATAGCCAGTTTTGAAATACACGAAACAAGCCTATTCTCTTCAGTTGGTGGCGTCTGGAACTGCGATTGAAGAACCACTGGAAAGGAGTCAGTCAACAAGCAATTGCGCCATAAGTGAGTTGTGCACTTTCTGAGTTTTTTATTCCTTACGCTGCCAAGTTCTAATAAATTAGCTGTGAATTTCCTCTAGACTGCGACTGTGAAGGCTGTGCAGCGGATACGTTGTTAGAAAGGGACGTACATGGCGTTCAACCGCTTTTACTTTTACCGTTTCCTGGCCAGGCTGCTTGCCGTATCTAGGGAATCGGTTGCACGTAACGGATCACTGCGATACGGGCAGCGCCACACGCGTCACAACATTTTGGCTTTTCCGCCCGAAAGATGAGCAGCTGCAGCGTACGCAGTGTGACCTTGGACGCGTAAGCCCTCATTCACACAGCCGTCACCTTCTCCGTCACGGCACCGTCACGTCAACAAAAAGCGACATTGACAGAACGGAGAAGTGTTCAGACTGGATCTACACGGGAGCTTTCCGTCAGATTACAGGGTCGTCTGCCTAGTGATCAGTGTAGCCTAGAACAGAGCGTTTTTAATCTGAAAAGTAAAGAAAATGGTTTGTGCTCACTTTTCGCGAAATTTAGCCGTAAAAAATTGTTTTCTGATTAGCTGGTTTAGCGCGGGGCATGGTCCCGTCACGTTGACGTGACGGAAACGTAGAGCTTGGCCTCCCGTCACCGTCGCACCGTTTTCGGCGAGAAATCGGTCGAAAAACGGCGGCCATGACGGAAGACGGTGACGGAACGGTGACGTGACGGGGTGAAAAACGGCTGTGGAAAGGAGGGCTAAGACGGTTCTCCACTCCTGACGGAGATTCGAACTATATAAAGACGCTTCCATCAGGTGTGAAGCTCAAACCAACCTCTTGGAGCTCCAAGTGAACACCCAATGAAAACGTTAGTTGCACCGTCGGGCAGAGGTTGACGCTCTATAAATGTGAATACTTCATGGGTTGGCATTAGTGTAGATACGATTTCATAATAAAGTTTTTTGTAAGCGTTGGTAAGTATTGCATTACTGTTAGCAATATTTACCCACGAAAATATTTTTGTAGCACAATATTTGCTTGCGATTGAATATCAGGTTGATAATTGAAAGCTAAACAGCAGGATGTTGGTAGGCTGCTCAATCATTTAGTAGTACTTATAATCCATCCCTGTATTTTGGGGCCACGTCGGGTGTTTTTACCTGTAGCATCACAGATTCTCTTTTGAGCTTCATGGAGAGAAAATTTTCTGCTTTCAGCACACCGGATCGGAGCTCACCGGAAATTAAGTTGATACTGTTTCTAACACTGGGTACATTTAAATTACCTTCTTTATGTCGTTTAAGTTTTATTATAGACATGTATCCGAGCGGAAGGGCACCTCTATGCAAAAACGTTTGCTTTGTGAGCGACATCTCTTGCTCCGGGCTCCTGACACTATTGTCTCAAAAAATGGTTCTGCATTACATCAACTGATTTTTTCACCTCCAGTTCACGCGCAAAGACTATCGGTCGGATTCCGAATCTAATTCATGAACCAAAACAAGCGTGTGCTTCAACTCCACCATAAACTTCCCGTTAGCCGTGTATGATACGTCCGTATTAAGGTTGTGCTGAGACTCGCCAGACGTTTGTTATAGAGCGTTATTCGTAAAACTTTTGATACCAGACGTTATGACCAATTGAAGCCTTCCTTTTACTGAAATCAGTCATCGTAAGTGGGGGGTAAGGCAGGAATTAAGGTTGTGCTGAGACTTCGGTAGGCCAGACGTTTGTAGAGAGTAGTCTTGCGCTAGTCTTTTGTGAGCGTTATCAGTCCATCCCTAGTGAATTAAGTGTTGAAATATGCCACCCCTAAGTAACTTCAAAATATCAATAAATGAACGTGCGACAATCTTCTACACACGCACTACCACCATCACATGCAAGGTTCGTAACACAGAATTAAAGTTCTTTATCCGGCTGATCCGAAAGGCCAATGCAAATCTGACGGTGTTTTTGCTATGTTTCCAACAAATTAAGAGCAATCTTTCGTCTCCACGTTTACTGCAAGTGACTTTCTGCCATAACACGCAACCCGGAAATGTTACCTTTTCTCCATTCGTTGAATACGCCTGCACTTAATTTATCGGAATAATCTTTGTCGTTATTTTTATACATTCCTAAAACAATTAAGTGATTGGGCTACTGAGTCGCGTTTGTAAACGAGACTCTCATTTAAAATACCTTCACTAAACGCGGTAATTTAAATCGATCGGAGTATTCCCAGGTCTATCGCAAAATTTTGTACTATCGAAAAGTCGCAACATTTTCCCGATCCCAGTCGTAAGCTTAAATTTTTCGGAAATGTAGGTTATCATACCTGTGTTTGGAATACAGGAGGAAAGAGTGCACGGATTCCAAATAGTTCGGTATGTACACAAAATGTGTTACGCAACTGTTTCTTGGTAATATTGCATATGCGGTCCTTCACGTGAATAGCTGGATTGAGAGGAAGATATGAGCCATTCTCAAACGTTAGTACTACCAGCACTTTTGATGGGGACCATACACACTTCGTCAATTTACAACAGATTGATGTTAGTGAAATTGGCCTGTAGTTTTTGGAGATTGTGTTGTCACCCAATTTAAGAATTCGGATCTCATGCACTAATTTTCAATCTTCCGGTATAAAACCTGAATCAAGTGATTGTTGAAAAATCAAAGAAAGAAAATATGACCAAAAGCGACTTGTTAGTTTTAGAAGTTTCGCGCTAATTTCTTCTGGTGCAGGGTTAGTCT
Organism: Haemaphysalis longicornis; assembly: GCA_013339765.2. Taxonomy (NCBI): domain Eukaryota; kingdom Metazoa; phylum Arthropoda; class Arachnida; order Ixodida; family Ixodidae; genus Haemaphysalis; species Haemaphysalis longicornis. The sequence continues at coordinate 38,656,392 of CM023451.1, forward strand.
TGAGGGCCAGGCGATCTATTGCGCAGGTTACGCCATGCATAGTGATTACAAAAGCGGAAAAGGGGTGTGGAATGGTAAAGGACGGCAAATCGAGAGAGCTATTGGTCGCTCCACACTGAAAACTTTAGTGAAGTAGGTATTCAGTTTTTCAGCACATTCTGCAAAGGGCAAGGTCTTGCCATTTTCACTTGTGAGGGGTAGGGCAGAGTTGTTCTTCTTTGGGTTAATAACACTCCGAAATTTTTTAGGGTCAGTTTATAAAAGGTTAGGGAGCGTAAAATTGTAAACGTATTTTTTGGCCTTGTGAATCGCATACTCGCCCACGCTGGAGGTACTCTTGTATTTGGGCCAGTCATGGGGGTCGCTCGTTTTAGTCGCTTTCTGGTATGCTCTTTTCTTCTTGTTTACGCTTCTTTTTACTTCCCGGGTAAACCAAGAATCCTTTACTCTTTCGCTTATTGATAGTTTAGCTACATAATTCTTCGACTTCCTTTAGTTTATCTTGAAACAAACACCAGTTATGCTACACTGAACGATTTGCAAAGTTGAGTTGAGTCCTCATAGAAGCTCTGCAACAAATCGTTTAGTTTTTCAGCGTTGGTTTGGCTGTAGTTAAAGATATGTTTCTCAACTTTAGATTTGTCGGCACGTGGTAGCGGCAACGAGCAATGTATGGTGCCATGGTCACTGATTTCTTCCAGTATGTTTCTTTTAGCAAGCTGTGGGTGATTTGGGAGTACAAAATCTAGTATGTGTCCACCGCGCATCGGTTCATGTATACGAGTTGCTTGAGATTATTGATAATGAAGTAAGCGCAGAAAGCTTAGTTGTTCATGGCGATTACGTTGAGCACGAACGGTTAGGGAGGCCCAGTCAATATCAGGATAATTAAAGTCAGCAGCAAGAATTAATACACAATTGGGGAACGTGAGGAAAATGGTATCGATAGAATCGTTAAGAATGTCTATGAAATCCTGCCGGCTATAAGGTGGTCGGTAGCAGGCACCGATGACGCAGTGAACATGTTCAGAATAGGAAGAAACCCAAACAATTTCAAGAGGGGAGGAAATGGAAATAAGTAATGGGTGATGACTAGATTTTACGCCGATTATAAATCCTGCCCCTCGGCAGCCCGTTCTATCTTTGCGAAAGAACGCAAACGGCGAGGTAAGTGTTAAGTTTGGAACATCTTCAGATAGCCATGTTTCGGTGCCTTCAAATATATCAGCCGTACACGTGAACAAAATTGCGTTTAGGGCGTCAATTTTGTATACATGCTACGAAAATTGGCAACGAGCAAGGATACCGGTTTTCTTGACTTAGTTTTGGGAAGTGGCCCTTTAAATGGTCATTGTGGAGAGGCCGCTTTCGTTGAGGCCACCTTGACAACGCAGTCGTTTGCAGCATCATACAAAAAGCAGAGTTGTGCATGTGCAGTTTGTTAAAGCGCACGGTGTATTTCTCGGTGCTTTTTCGGTTCGATTTTGCGTAATCGCTCAGCTTTTCCGGGCTAGCTGTACTTTGGGTGAAAAATCTTCTTCTAGCCAGACTTTGAGCGTTTCAAGATTTTTCAACTTTGAGGCGTTACTAGGGGCTTCCAGTTTTGATTTAAAGTTAAGAAATTTAACAATAATGGGACGATGAAAGTCAGGTCCGGGTTTCCCTAGTCAATGGGCTCTCTCAATATCTCCAGCTTTGATGTCAAGGTGGGTTGAAAAACAAATCTTTGACAACACGTTCCGATTCTGCGTATCCTTTGTTTTATTCTTCAGGAGGAGGAGGAGGAGGAAAAACTTTATTGTGAGCCTGGTGATGTGGGAGTGGCTCCTCTGTCCAGGAGACCATGGGACGACCTTGCTGTCTCAGCCCTGGACACCAGGAGTTGCTGTGCATCCAAGCCGGCGCTGGTCGTCAGGTTCTCCCACAGCTCAGGAAGGGGAAGGGAAGTGGGTAAAGGAGGGAGGGCTGGGTTGTGTGCGCACCCCAAGATCATGTGTATGAGGCTACATGGGTTAGGGCAGAATTTACATGTGGCAGAGTATTGGGTATGTAGCCAAGTTGGGTGAGGAAAGGTGTTTGTTTGAAGCCTCTGGAGTATTACTTCTTCTGTTTTAGTAAGATGCGGGTGAGGAGGGGGGAAATGTTGTCTTGATGTGCGGTAATGTTGGGTGATGTCTTGAAATGTGAGCAGGGGAACGAGACTTGGTGGTTCCTCAGAGGCCTGGGAGGAGAGTTCGCAGGCTTGTATATGGGCAAAATTATTGCCCGTTAGTGAGGAGTGTCCCGGGGTCCACACAATGTCGATCTTCCTGTTGGGGGCGTGTTGAGCCAGGAGGTTCCCACGTAGTTGAGGCCACGTAACCTGATAAAAAGCTGCGACAGACGGCTTGACAGTCCGTAATTAGAATTGCGGCGGGTGTTTGAGTGATGGCGAGGGCCACAGCAAATTCTTCCGCGGCCAAGGTAGAAAGGCCTTTAATGGTAAGGTTGTTACGCCTCATACGGTTGTTCATGTCATCAACGACATCCTCAAGCCCTTCATTGGTTTTACAAACGTTCGCTTTAACTTCCTGCACGGAATCAGCGACTACGTCAAACGTTATTGGGAATTCACAGTTTTTTTGATATCAGCCAAACGTGCCTTGATGCTGCTGATTTGGTGTTTGATTGCGTTCATATTAGTCGTCGTTTCTTCATGGCAGTTCTTTAACAAAGTTGCAACGTACTCAATCTTAGGCCCTGGGTTGGATACAAAGTCACCACGTGCACAAAGCAGGAGCAATGCTAAGCACGCGGACAGCAGTAGTGTCGAGGGCCTCGGACCGAGAACGCTGATTAAACTCATTCCGGCGGCAAAACGTCTCCGACAGTGGCACTGTAGTTAATGACAGGCAAAAAAATTACACCATCTTCCCACGTCGGAACCCTGAGGGGATGCAAAGCCGTGGAGTAATAGCGTGTTAATTGGTTGTTAGAGTAAAGAGACGTGTAGTAGCGTATTAAATGTCTTCTTTTATTTATCGAGTAGTGGGGAACGTTTTGCGACTTCTCGTTCTCGCGTCGAGGAATCCGCTGTTCGACGCTGGCGTTTCGAAGCGTTGTCACGTTGCCGAACGCCATCTGGATCAGCTACTCGCCGCTGGCGTTTCAAAGCGGCCTCTCGTTCACGAAGCGAGGAATCCGCTGCTCGGCGCTGCCGTTTACGTTCGGCGTCGCGAGCTCTCCTCTGTGCAGCCTTGTCTTCAGAGGTGCTCGCGGTTGTGACAGTGTGCTGGCTGGCGCTAGCTGAAGGTGTGCCAGCCAGTTCACTGACGGAATAGTTGGCGTCCATTTGCAGTCATCGGACCGCGCAGTACCGAAGAAGCAACTGAGCGGAGCGCGAACGCGTTTATTTGCAGAGCAGAGGGAGTGGAGAGGGGGAGCAGCGCGCATGCGCATGATTGGACAGCTGGTGTGCAGAGGGGAGAGGAGGAGCAGCGCGCGCTAGCGCACAGGTGGTGTGGAGAGAAGGGGAGAGAGAGCGGCGTTATCACACTAATGTGGAGAGGACGAGTGGTGCGGACGCCGGATGACGGCGGGTCGACTAAGAGATGCTTTGCATCTAAAAAACTGCCGATGCGCACCGGATAGGTGCACACGTCGATACCCATGGGAACAAAAGGGGGGATAAGTGGCCACAAAATCTTTCAGTAAACGGATTGAGCGGAAAAATTAAAGCCTAGAAAGGCAGAATACAGCGGTTACACAGCTGCCACTTGTGGCCGTCAATCACGAAGGGTTGATGCGTCGCTGGGGGCTTGTTCTGAGTATGAGTTCTTTGCAGCAACTACTTGTGGTTTTCTAAATCCTTTCTGACCAATTCTATTCGTTTACGCTATCACAACCACTACAGGTGGAACCTGCGCCAAATCTGCAGTATTGTGAAAAGGGACGGCGTTATCCAGTGCGCCATTTTCCGTTTTTTTTATTTTTCTTATATTTTAGCTTATCAAAGTTTTGTTAAACCAATTATCTCCATTCACGCCATTATAACGATTGGCAGTGTTACTTGCGCCAAATCTGCAGTATTGTTCACCATTTCCCGTAATATTTATATTTTTCTTGATTTTTAGTTTTTCAAAAGTTTGTTCTACAAATCATCTCCATTTACGCTATTACAACGGTTATAGGTTGAACTTCCGCGAATTCTCATGATTATAGAAAGGCAGAACGTTATACGGTTCGGCACTTTCGATGTTTTTTTTTTACTTTTCTTCTTTTTTTAATTTCTGAATTCCGTTCCAGCAATCATCTCCATTTACTCTCATATAACGATTACAGGTGCAACTTTCAGGAAATCTGTATTAGTGTGAAAATCCAGGGCGTTACACGGTCCTGGCTGAGCTGTACTCGGAAAAAAATGCTACGCATTAAAATGTGTTGCAGGAGCATTGACTTTCATAAAGCCGTTATGAGCTGTGGTCCTTTGTAACTTTGTCTTCCTGTGCCCGGTCTTCTGGCGCTTTTTACAATCTCGATGTTGAGCCACCCTGACGGGCAAAATTTATTGACATTATCAAAATTATTCTCTAAAGAAAACACTTTTGTTGATTGATTAATTAACTACACTTCATTAGCTCATTACTTACCATTACCTAGTTCAGCTTCCACTTTTTATTTTTACAGCTTCTATTCATATCCATACTAAAGTCACGGACGGACGTTTATAAAATAAAAGTAGGTGAATTAAAAAACCATTAGAATTGTTTTTTTAAGCAGGCAGGTCTAAGACCAGTTTAAAGCATTGCTTGTGGAAAAGCGCAAGTGCACCGGTGTAAACAACCAGCACAAATGCCATATAAAAGGGTCGCCAAATTTACATATTCAAACCCCCACACTCGCTTACACCATCGCGTAATACGAAGAAAAAAGTCCTGTAATATTCAATTCTAAAATACGCGAAACTTCTATCAATTTAGCCGTGCCCGCAGCAGAGCACAAAAAAAAAACAACAAAACGAGTCAATCATCAAGCAAGGCCGCTCTACGCGTCTTGCACGCTTGCCGAGAAAATCTCATAATCAGTAGGCTATATGCCAAGTGGGAGTGGCTGAGAGACTTAGTACAAAAGCAGCCCGAACGCCGACCCCTCTCTTTTTCCCCTCTCCTTCTACTCGACTGTCCGCGTGCCGGTTCTGCGGCCTCGGCGACACGTAACCGTTCGTTGCAATACGAGCAGCGCCACAACAAAACTCGGGGCTTCCCGCCGGCAAGAGTAGCCCCTGACACTTAAGCAGCGGGAATTTGTGAAAGACCGTAATAGCTGGAAATACACGCTCAAAGAAATGCGTCCCTTGTCACAAATAGATGTGCTATATAAACGCGACGCCGCCAGCTAAGGACGCACACAACCCTCTCGGATCTCCAGGTGAACAGCAACGAGAAACGTGAGTTACAACGCCCTGACCGCACATGATACCCAGGCAGAGAATGTCCTGATAATTTTTGCGTAGGCGTAGTTAGGTTTTAGTGACAACATAAAGCTTCTAATCGAAAACTTCTGTTACTATTGCAGTAGTGTTACCAAGAATGTGGCTGTGAAGATACATTGCTGTAGCGAATTCTCGGTAGCCATGAAATCTAAGTATGCTTCTTAGCTGTATCATTGCAGGATGTTAATTGGCTGCGAATCATAACGATACCAACCTCTGATCCAACCAGGCGGTTTTCTTTGGTTATGTATGGCGTTTTCATTAGCGTGGCGGTTTAAGCTTGAATTGTATCCGTGCCTGCCGTCGCTCAAAACTCGATCAGCAGATCAAATTGGAGAAAAAAAATGCCAGGCCAAGAAGTGTGAGGGAAAGGGGCGAGGATGTAAAAAAACCGATGAGCAGGTTTGTGGAGTGTGCTCGGCAGGATAAAAACGCTTCCCGTGGTGGGAATCGAACATGTGTCCCTCGAGTTACGAAAGTGCCGTCTACCCGATTCTCCTATCATCGCATTCGAGTCACTCGGCATTTTCTTTGGGTTCTTAGTGCGGGCATTGGCTTTGAACTTTGGCTGAGGTGAACATGGATATTTGGCTTCGCACTTTGGTACGTCCGATTTTGGAGTTTAGGAGGGTGGATTGTGGACTTCGATTTCACTCAGTTTTGCATGGAGAAGACCCCCAGCTCCGCTGTTTCCTCAGTCTTCGCATCCCATTTGCGAAAGTGGCCGAATGTTTGTTTCTCATAAACACAACAGAAGCCTAAAATTGGTTCTGTGCTGTTTATATTTTCTCTGATCATTATACCCGAAGATATCGCGCTGAACAATAAAAACATGATGCCGTATAATCCAAAAACGATGCAAATTTCGTAGCAACTGAAAAGCATTAGAAAATAAAAACAGAGTTACTACTTTCCCCGGTATTAGGTACTGATAGGCTACGTGTTCTATGCTAGTTGAGTTTGAGTATCAGAATTTATCACTATAGTGAAGCTACGCCCGCAGTCGGAATTGTGCGAAGCTCACAGGATTTCAAAAAACTGAACGCTTTTCGCGCAGAACGGGACCGAACAAAATCTCGAGCCACCGATCCTTAAGGTAAAAGTAGGGCATTTCAGCAGTCCATCGCCATTCGGGGAATTGTGTGCACATCGAAAGAAAATGTCGGATAAGTTCATAAAGGAAAAAAACATCTTTGCTCGAAAGCTTGGTGAATGTAGTCGCAAAATGTGGACACATGCTGCTTGATTTTTATCGAACTAAAATGTGTCTAAGATCTTCCTTATCAGTTAATTTGCAAGGATGGAGGTGTAAATTTTACCACAAATCTAGATGCCTCCATTAAATCGCTAGGTTTTGGTTCCTTGTACAACTAATGTTTTTTCTTCTGTCTTGGCAGAATTGGCGGCGGTAGGAACTAACTGCCGTCACCATTTAATATCACAAGCGCTTTTGATAACGGCTATCTGGCCTTCGTCTCAGAAACTTCAAAGGAATGGTGTCCTCCTTGAGTGCAGTGGGACCGAATCTCTGTAAACAACAGGCAGTCTTCTAAATGGCAGAGTAAATAATGGCAAGTTCGCCGGAGTATTTGTGACAGTTTTGTTGTTTTTTCTTTTAAACATGTGTTTCTTTCTTTATTCCTACAGGTGAAAATCCAGCCATGATTTCGGTTAACGCCAAGACCATCCTCGTAGCCGTCATTGTGCTGGCAGCCTTGTGCAGCCTGGCAGTCCGCTCAGTTCGGAGGCGGCTATGGCCGAGGCTTCGGCGGCGGCCGTGGATTCGGTGGAGGCTTCGGACGTGGATTCGGGGGTGGCCGAGGATTCGGGGGAGGCCGAGGATTCGGAGGAGGCCGGGGATTCGGCGGAGGACGTGGGTTCTACGGATAAACCAAGCTGCATTGACCAAGCCTGGCTGAAGACAAACGCTAGCTGGAATGAATTCCCGGAAATCATCACGGTCACAGTCATCGTCTTCGTGAAATAAATTATATTTATATGCGAGATGTTTTTCGCAATTATACCGAATGCCCGACTGTGTTTAATCATTATTCAAATTAGCAAAAGTCCTATAATGCTTCTGAAAGCTTCTCAGATGCTGCAAGGTTTCGCATGATGGTCGCGGATTCAGCAACGGCATTGCTCAATCTAACCAAAGCCTATTTTCGCTGCAGTAACCATATATTCATTCATCTCAGCAGTCAGCCACTTTGAGAGCAATTTGTCGACCATGCTGTGGGCTGTCCGCTTGACAGGGAAGCGGAATGTCTGACTTAGCGAGTTAATTATTTCGCATTGAAACAAACCACCGGGTGATAAACACACCAGAAATGCGGTATTGTAAGTTACAGCGTTAGTAAAAAATTGACGCACTTCTTCAAAAGTGCAATACTCGTCTAAAAATGCAGGTGATGCATCAAGGATGTACATTTTAAAGCTTCACTTTTGGCGTGTTACTGATGTCATTTGCAGTCAAATGAAAACTCACTGCAGCAAAGCTCATTGTCTCTGATGATGATGATGACGATCGTGAGTTAAATGAAGAAAAAATGAGGTTGGATTCCGTCGTCGCAGTCGAACCCGGGTCCATCGCGCTGTGAAGCCGACGTCTGGCCAATTGCGCCATTCCGGTGCCGTGGCAGCAGTTAGCATTTGGAGAGGTGTGCTTGGCCGTGCAAAAGTAGGCACAAAATTCACCCATCCTCCAAATTCGATGATGGTTGACCGCTAGGGATATCTATAGAATGCCTGTATCAGTAACGCTCTAGAGAACACAATCACAATGAAGTAAAACAGTCCCGATAAGAAATTTGTTACGTGTAAGGTAAGGTGGTGTGATGTGGGTCCGATCGCCCCTGGGTTGGTTCGTTACGCATTGGACATGAGTTTGGCAAGCTTCGCGTTCCCCTTGGTCGTAATTTCTTCAGGGGGTAATCATAGTTTTTATTTATATTTTGTTTCACCATGCGCGCACACCATGAAACCATGCGCGAAAACGCATGTTTCCATGGTTCAATGCATGGTATTGGAACCATGCGCGCAAACGCATATTGTGCAGTACAGCTCAAACGTAGTTTCGTTTGCAGCTTCGTCGCTTCTATAGAAAAGGCGGTGTCCTTCTTGAAGACGATAGTCTTTCTTGGGCTACTTAAACCAGAAAATGTTGGTTCGTCTGTCTGTTTGTTAGTCCGTCTGTCCCTTCGTGCGTATGTACGTCCATTCAGCTGCCCATATTTCGTTCTCTCGGTTCTGCCTACCGGCCAAAAGGTAAATGAAGGCTGTAACGGGAGGTTTATACCAATAAAATTTTCCCAGACCACTAAATCTGGAAAAAGCTTCAAAGACGTTAAGATTGTTTATAAGAATAGCTGGTGATTACGATACTTCCTAATGCTATATTTGGGCACATCAGCAGTGCGCTTAGGCAGACTCACTCGTGGGTTTCTCGACGGCAGCGACGATTATCCTCTGAGTCGGCGGCGCGAATTGAGTCAGGGTGGGTCCATAACTGCGACTTAAGAGAACGCACATCATAGTCACGCGCACGCCCCATTCATGTTTTCACCAAGGGTCGCGCCGGCGAGTGCCTCATGTGGGCACAGCATACTGCACCCCTCCTACCCTGCCACACACTTTGGAAGGCCGCTTGCGCCGCACCGGCGGACCGCCCTCCCCTCACAATTTCGCCCCCTCTCCTCCTTTTCTTTCTTTCACTATTGCTCATCGCGACAGTCTTCTCCTTTGCTTTCTTTCACTATTTGGCTTTGCCATCGTTCACGCGGTTACGAAGACGACGCGGCTCAGCCCAGAAACGGCCGCCAAAGGGCTGGGCCTTAAAAGACATCATGTTCGATGCAAAACATGTATGCATAAGTAGTATTTGCAGTGTTAATTGGGTTGCCTAATTTTTGCGATTATAAATAAAAAATACACACCCCTCCGTTTAACGACAACCATGATTGAACGCGCAGCTTTCTAGTAATGAAGTATTTGGTTGGCCGGACCAGCACTTCAAGTAGGTGCTACTCTGGATGTACGCACAACTTTCCTAGAACTCCCAAGGCAACGCTGGGGTGTGTACTCCGTAAGCATAACGCTTGGGGTGTACGGCGCTAATCCAATACCTGCTGCTTGGCGTTCAGCGAGCAATTTTTGAGCGGGGGCTGGTTTGGGGTGTTCAAACCGAAGATGTGACAATAGGCCTGGTGTTATAAAGCTTGGAAGTTGCACTAAGACCCTTATGGCCCGCAGAGCAACGCCATTCTTCTCGTGGAAAAAAAAAAACATCGCCAGCATGCAGGGAGCGGAAGACTGCAGGGTCTTCTTTTATACCACAGATGCGTGTGACGGAACAGTAATTTTACACGCGCTGGCATAGTTGCCTCGTTAAAAACTACATTTTTGAGAACACCGCAGAATGTGCGTACCTACGGTGTTTTATGATGACAACTTTACAGGAGTGCTATTAGCACCATGCTGTTTAATCTCAATGGTTGCAGTGATCCCTTGCAGCGTATTAACGCATCTTGGCGATGGCATGGAACCATAGCGCAATTAAAATTCCGGATGTCATCTGCGATAACTGCCATCAGATGCAATTAGCACTGTTTCAGGTTGTCGGACAGAGTTTGTCAACGTGTTCATCGCCTCCTCTTCCTTACTTCTCCCTTTCCCGCCCCTTTTCCGATGTGTCTGAAGTATCTCGACCATCCTTCCGAATTTTAGTCTTTTGGCACGGTTGAATGGAAGCCCTTCCCCTAAAACCGTTAAACGTATAGTTACTCGAAACTGCTTGATGCGCAAAATTTGTGTTCTCAAAGTCCATATGATAAGCTGAAACATGCATTTAAAATGCCCTCCCCGATTTTCGCCGTGTAAAATGACAGTCACTGAGAATAAATCAAGCACCCCTGTTTCCGTAGTGGGAACGATGTTTACTTTTATTGTTTAACGGCTTCATGTTTTTTCAACTCACCTCTTCTGGACAGCGTATCGAACGAGTTCATGTGGATGTCTTTTTGCGTAATAAGGCAGTGTACAGAAAGAGGCCGTAGATCACCCTCAAACACAGCCGCAAGCTCAGCCCTGCCACTACCACGCGCACCGTGTGATCGAAGTGGAAGTCCTTACTGCTCCGCCCATGCTTTTCGGCAGAACCAACACTCTACGAAGTGGAAAGCATGTGTGCACCTCATATACAGAGCTATAGGGCTACGGGAAGAATAAGTGAATCGGGGTGCGCTGCGAGAATGCAGAATCACCTCTGGGAACGACATTCATTAGTTTTCCGCCGAGACGTGTTCGAAGGTGGTCGGTTATGATCTCCGAGGCTGCGGCGAACCAGACTGAAGACGGTGCGGTGAGGGCGAGGGAGCGGTAGAATGGGGACGGCGAAATGGCGGCGGGTTCAATTGGTTGCTCCTGCTTTTGAAGTGTAAAGTGGAGGGGCATACTGTCGAAGCGGATAGGAAAAAAGTTGTTTTAGGGAAACTGGAACCAACGTTGCTGACAGTGACGAGCAACATGAACTACGCACGTAAAGGTGAAGCTGATAGGCATATCGTCTTGAGTTCATTCACGCTTGCGATACCGGGAAAGGACATAGTCGGCGCGGAAAGCGGCAGCAGGTGCTTGTCGTATCCATTGGTGACGCAGACTGGATCAGAGCCCATGTTCGTAAATTCTTTACGAACAACCATTAAATTTAGAAAAATGGCCAGAAAGTTGCCGTCAGTCATGCGTGGTGAAACAGCCGCCGCGGTAATTTTTTAAATTTGGCGGCTAAAAATCCTGGTCACCATAGTCGAAGCATGTCAGTGTCCGTATTGCACGTGGTTGGCGGTGCGAAAACGCTGGAAAAATGCTGATGCGCATGAAAAAGTCGCTGGGTATTCGGCAGCCATGCGACCTGGGACGTGATGTGACGGCTTGTAGCTTGTTGAAAGCGCCGGCATTCCGTACTGACGACGCCGACCGCGGTGCACTCGTTGAAAACCAACAGATTCAACGCATCAGCGCGGATCCCTATCAGCACGTGGCCGTCTTTTTCTTCCTGATGAATATTGTCGTCTGTGCGATGGCAAAGGGTCAGAACATTCTGTATGCACACTACTTGCGGCTCCGTCGATGTCTGAGCACGAGTAGCAAGCTTTTCGTTCGCAGCAAGCTGGCGGCCAATTGGATTTCCGAATATCTCAGAGCTTTGCTTGAAGATGTTCTAACTACAAACTTCCTTTTCGTGCGTTTCATACCATACCCGTGCCCTTCCCTTCAGATAGAAATGAACACTTGCGAGCATGATAGTTGGGCCCCAGCTATTGAGGGCACTCACACTTTCGTATAACTTGGGGCAGTATTCAACATCGGTGTCATCGGTACCCCAGAAAGGGGGGAACCGTCCAATGTGGCGGCTACTCCCTCTTATCCTGTTTGTCAGCCATCACGACTGGAGCCGATGTGACGCCCGCGTCGAAAATCGGTGATGGTGAATAACGTTACCCAGCACACTTACAAGAAGGTGTTTCGGTATATGTTGCAGGCGTTCACAAATGTTTCGAGTGGGCGCTATCAGAGAGAGAGAGTTGTTCCTGTTTTGTCTCATAGCTCAACCTGCCGCAACAGCCAGTCTCTATCTTTCTTCATTCCCGTTGCATGGTACCGCCCATCTCTCACAGTCCTCGTTCGCTTCATAGGCGACCATGGGCGTCGCTTGGCATTATTGTGACAGCCGGTGGGAAAAGATGACACGAATAATGGTTGCATGTGAACGGTGTATTCTCATCATGTCGGTCATGAAGTATCTCGAGTCCATCTTTGTTTTCCTCGGAAGAAGGGGTGATTATCCATTGTCAGTTGTCTTCCTGCCGTGACTATATAAAGGTAGCAGCCGCTCAGAAGCAAATATATAAAGCGTTAACTTGGTGGTGTTGCTCATTTAAAAGCCATATCTGTTGCGTGATTTTAAAGGGCGCATTGACAACGCGGTTCAGCCAGAGCAGCGTCTTTATTGTTATAACGTGGGAGTTAACCAGTTTCGTAGTTTATTCTCAAGTTAGACCGGGGTGGTTTTGGAAAAATATTGGTACAAAACAAAGTGTAAGCACAATTTTGTATAAAAAGCTTGGGAATAAAACATGCTTAAGCCCGTAAGAAAAAGGATCGTTCAAGAAATCAAGTGCTCGACTTCTAACAGCCATCTTAACGAGAAAGTGCCCTTCATGCTTGTTATTCAGCATAAACTGGCTGTACTAGCGTTATATACAGTTAAATAAATAGGCTAAACTGCTCGAATGACGCTTGATTTGCTTTATGTTCTGGTAATTGAAAGTCAAACTTTCTCGGACTGGGAGATGGCAGTACTGCGCCAGTCAACGCTGCTTAAGTAGATACCTGGCTTTTGATACGACGGCTGCCTTGAAGTTTACTTGTTCAGAGAAACATTGCTTAGAAACCAGGGGGCACACGAAACGAGTTAGGATAACAGCGCCTGTTTTAAGTTCGGAAATTGCGCTTCAGCTACCCATTAACTCAAAGTAGTGACAGAACACAAGTATCAGAAATTCCGCAATTAGCGAGAGCTAGAATATCAATCTACTACAGCGCTTACAGATGAGCGCAAATAAGAACCCAGGAAGAAAGATACGCACAAAATAAAGTAAATATTCACCAAATGAATATCGACAAATAGTCACCAACAGTCACCAACTGTCGCATTCGTTTACGTCGTGTAATACCAAGAAAAATATTTCGCGATAGCCAGTTTTGAAATACACTAAACAGGCCTATCCGCATCAGTTGGTGGTGTCTGGAACTGCGATTTAAGAACCACTGGTAAGGACTCAGTCATTAAGCAATTGCGCCATAAGTGAGGTGTGCGCTTTCTGGGTTTTTTATTCCTTACGCTGCCAAGTTCTGATGATTTAGCTGTGAATGCCCTCAAGACTGCGACTGCGGAGGCTGTGCACCGGAAAGGGACGTAGACTGGCGTCCAACTGCTTTTACTTTTACCGTTTCCTGGCCAGACTGCGTGCCGTATCTAGGGAATCGGTGGCACGTAACGGATCACTGCGATACGGGCAGCGCCACACGCGTACAGCATCTGGGCTTTTCCTCCCGTAGGAGTAGCCGCTGCAGCGTACGCAGTGTGACCTTGTCAAAGAGGCCAATCACGAGAAATGTACGCGTATGGTGGTTCGTCACTCCTGACGGAGAGTGGCGCTATATAAAGACGCTTCCATCAGCTGTGGGGCACAAACCAACCTCTTGGAGGTCCAATTGAACACCCAAGAAAAACGTAAGTTGCACCGTTGGGTAGACTTTGACACTCGAGAAATTTGAGTATTTAACGGGCTGGCATTAGCCAACCCGTTAACGGGTGCATAGCAAACTTAACGGGTGCGTAGATACTATTTTGGTAATAAATAAATTATTTTGTAAGCGCCGGTCAGTATTGCATTACTGTTAGCAGGATTTACCCACGAAAATATTTTTGTAGAACAATATTTGGTTGCGATTGAATCTCAGGTTCATAATTGAAAGTTAAAGAGCAGGATGTTGGTAGGCTACTAAATGCATTAGTAGTATTTAATATCCATCCCTGCATATTATGGCCACTTCGGGTGTTTTTATCTGTTGCATCACAGATTAGGGCTTCATGCAGAGAAACGTTTCCGCAAACCGGAAAGGAGCACACTGGATATTAGGTTACTACTGTTCCCAACATTGGGTACATTTAAATTACCTTCTTTATGTCGTGTCAGTTTTATTATAGACATGAATCCGAGGAGAACGGCTGCTCCATGAAAACGTTTGCAGTGTGAATGCCATCTTTTGCTCCGAGCGCCTAGGACAATGGTCTCAAAACACGATTCTCCGTTACATCAACTGATTTCTTCACTTCCCAGTGATACGGAAAAATATAGGTCGGATTCCGAATGTGAAGCATGAATTAAAACAAGCGTGTGCTTCAACTCCACCATAAACTTCACATTAGCTGTGTCTGATACGTCCGTATTAAGGTTGTGCTGAGTCTCGCTACATAGTTATTGTAGTGCGCTATTCGTCATATTTTCATACCAGACGTTATAATCAATTTCCACCTTAATTTTACGCACCAGTCGTCGCATAGTGAATAAAGCGTTAAAATTCGCCACAACTAAGTAACTTGAAAATATCAATAAATGTAAGTGCTACAATTTTCTACACTCGCACAGCCACTAGCATATGCAAGATTCGTGACACATAGTTTTGCATCGGTCTGGTCCAAAAGGCCAATGCAAATCTGGCTGAGTGTTTCTTGCTAATTTTCGACTAAATTAAGAGCAATCTTTCGTTTCCACACTTACTGCAAGTGCCTTTCGGCCATAAAACACACCCCTGAAATATTACCTTTTCCCCATTCGATGGTTACGCGTGCAATTAATTTAGAGAATAAGCTTTGTGCTTGTTTTTATACATTCCTAGAATAATGAGGTCATTGAACTACTGAGACTTTCAATGAGACTCTCAATCAAAATACCTCTACCAAAATGCGGTAATTCTTAACGATTGGAACCATCCGAGATCTATCGCAAAATTTTGTACTATCGAAACGTCGCTACATTCTTCCGATCCCAATCATCAGCTTAAATTTTTCCGAAATGTAGATTAGCATGCCTGTTTTTGGAATACAGGAGCACAGAGTGGACAGGCCCCAAATAATTCCTTATGTAAATAAAATGTGTTTCACGCGGGTGTTGGTAAGATTGCATATGCGATGTTTCTGCACCTGAATGGCTGGAAAGAGAGGAAGATACGAGGCATTATGAAACTTAACTACTATGAGAACTTTTGATAAGGACCATGCACACTTCGTCACAGATGCCGACGTAAAAATGTCGCCCTCGAGTACTGTGGCATCAGGCGCTGTAAAGGCCTGCTGGTTTCGTCAACCACAGAAATTTACCAATTTGGCTAATTTAGATTATTTGTCTTGTTTAAACCGCACTCACTTATTTTCTGTCATATTTTTCTTACTTTATGCAGTTGCCGAGTCAACCATGATTTCTGTAAACGCCAAGAGTATCCTCGTGGCCCTTCTTGTGCTGGCCACCCTGTGCAGCCTGGCAGCCGCCCAGTTCGGAGGCAGCTATGGCCGAGGCTTCGGCGGTGGCCGTGGATTTGGTGGTGGCTTTGGACGTGGATTTGGAGGAGGCCGGGGCTTCGGTGGAGGCCGAGGATTCGGAGGGGGCCGAGGATTTGGCGGTGGACGTGGCTTCTACGGATAAGCTAACCTGCATGAACCAAGCTTTATAAATACGAACGCCAGCTGCACATGGATCACCGAAAATCAATACCAGTCACCTTCATCGTCCTTGTGGAATAAATTATTTTGAGAGGAGAGATGTGGCTGTAACTATTATAAGACGGCTCCGAGATTGTTAAAGCCGGTTTTTATAACTTACCAGTCAGAATCTTGCACTAATGGTACTGAATTCGGCAGTGTTTCTAACATGTTTCACATATTCTACAAGGTTCTTCACCGGTGGTACAAAGTTCATTCTCATAAGACCAATATTCTCGAAAAAGTAGAGAATTTTAGCCGCAGTATTTGTAGTATAGAATTAAACTATACACCCGCACGCGGAGAACGAAGCGATTATTTTGTTAATGTTGTCCTACAGTTTCCCGTAGCACTCTTTGAATACTAAAAATCTGCATGAGTTTACTTTTCATTCATTAGCCTATATTCGTCCACTGATCAACGAAGGTCTCTCCGGATCAAACAAAAATTATGGAAGATGCTCACCACGCTTTGCCAGCTACTATTGTGGAACCTATGCAAAACAAAATTTGTGCACTCGGCACTAATCGGTAACATCTTTGTGACAAAGTTATTGCACATAGCGAACGTTTCGTCGTGGTGTTCAAACTACGGGAGTGCAGTTCTGGCGAGGGATGACAGCACGTTGACTAGCAGGGATGCCAGATCCCAGCGGTTGTACTTGCTGGCCCTTTAGTAATGCTTCAGCCAATTTCCCGTGTCGCGAGATTTGTTCGTCCGGAAATGCAGATAAATACGTTGATCAATGCATTATAGGAAATCTCCCTCCCCCATTTACCAGCTGCTGGCATCTGGGATATGGCAAGTTCTGTAAAAGATGCGAAAAAACCTACTTGCTAGCTCATTCACAACTTTAAAACTTGCCGTGTTATTGAGAGCTTGATTGGAGTCACCCACGCCCCGGCCTTTCTAGTGGTTGCTGATGCCCAAAGTCACTGTGTCGCAAATATTTACAACCATAACTAAAACATTATATCAATTTCCTTTATTTTCCAGCAGGTGAAGGTATTGAAGAGAAAAATATAAGACAAAAAAATTTGTCATATTTCTGGCACTTAGTGCCATCAGCCTTAATCTCGCCACCTACGCGGAGGCACATCCCAATTTGGACGCGTAGCACGCTGGGTTGGAAAGTTGTAGGCACGTTTCTAAGCATCGCTATTTGTTTTTTGTGCCTACTTTTGCCCACGCACTGGTAAATTCACGGAGAATGCTTGTTTTCTTGCACGAAAAATTCTATTGAACTAGCGTGTGGTCGCTTCTTAATTTGACATTTTTTTGAGGCCTGTGGGGGCAAACTCAGGTGGAGTGCGCGTGGAATGAAATAACCAGCCACCTAAGCATTTAAAACTGACGCGAGTAAGTTTTAGCACCACATTCTGCGAAAAACCATCGTCGTCGTCATTTTAGATAGTTGTTGCTGTCCGGGCTAGTGAATCCCGGCCGTTGTAACGAGTGAATAAAAACACACATATGTGATCTGATGGGAATTTGAGCCCGGGTGGTTGTGTCGGTGGGGGTAAAAATTTTATTGACCCAAACCTGAAGCGAAGGAGGCACCGGCTGAGAGCACTGGAACACTGCAGTCCCCTAATGAACTGCCAGGAATCCGTGGCGTGGCGGCAGGTGAAGGCAGCTTAATCCCTCACTATTGCACTTCTCGGTCGGATCTGAGCAGTGTACCCTCACATTGGATGAGGTAGGGGAACGGGGGTATGACAGGGCAAGCACCCTATATGTTGTGCAGGGAAGCGAATGGCAAGCCGCACCATGTGCAGGAGCGAGAGCATGACGTGGGGAAATGGAGGTAACACAATTCAGCCAAACGGAGATGCGTGCCTGCAGTCGACCCCAATGAGCAGACTCACTGCGGTTAAAGGTATTAGAGGGGCTCGGAGAGTGTGCACGACTGAGGCGGTAATATACTGCGTAATGTCCCCATAGGTGACCAGGCGATCTCTCCCCTCCAGGAGGTGGAGAGGAAGCAGGGAGAGGTAATCACGGCAGCAGAAATATCGGGTTTCTTCGTGAGCCAGCTCGTGAACAGCAAGGGACACGGTGTTGTTTGCAGGATGCGTGGGGTGTTAGGGGATATACGTCCAGTCGCAAAGCTGCCTGTGAATCGGAGATCATAGTGCTTGACGGGGTAGCGGAGAGGGCTAAGGCAATGGCGATTTCTTCACCAACCTCAGGCTGAGGCGTGGAGGCCGAGACCCTAGAGTGCCAGCCCAGTTTGCCACCACGGTGCTATCTCCACACGTTGAGAGCAGTGAAAAAAAAGGTACTTGGTGTTGTTCCTTTCTTCGCGGTGCATACCCACTTGGGCGACCAGCCAGGGATCGGGAGATTTGAGTGCCTAATGCGCCAAGTTCACATAAATTCACAAAACTGAGAATCGGACAGGTAAACTTTGTATAACCGTTCTTGTCGTGTGACCACTTAATGTGATGACACATAAGTGGAAGATAAAAATCCGGTCGAAGTAATTTGAACTAAAGACAAAGAAATAAAAGCAAAAAAAATTGGCTCCAAGCCACGCAGTGAAGGTGGTTGGAAAGCAAAGCTTTAACGGCCCCCACAAGAATTGCCGATGCGTCGTCACTTGAATTCACACACGTGGCTCTACAAAGAGTGAAACGAGAGACTCTGCCAGCCGTTACTTGGAATTCACGGGGGTGGCGTTGGAATTCGCGGGAATTTGCGGGAAATTTGCGGGGAGCGCTGTAGCCCGGCCGTCAACGGCAGAAAGAAAGCGAGAGGAGCGTCTTTCGAAGGGTGAGACAGTGGAACCTAGCCATCCTGATGTGCTAGCTCGGTGCTACAGCACCGCGCGACCCAGGCGTAGACACCGAAACAATTCAGGATGTGAGCTTAGTGATTCCCAGTTATACCAATTTATATTAGTTTAGGATGTTTGAAAATTGCGAGAAAGCTGAGGAAACTTTTATAATCGCTATTTATCAGAACCAGTTGCTCCGTCTGCCTTTTGTAATACCTCTTAAAACGCAACCGAATTGGTATTCATCAATTTAGAAAACGGAGTCTCATTCGTTACAAGCAGTGCGCAAAGGTAGCGTTTCTCTAGCGGCCAGATGTCTGTATGTTGTCTCTACATTTTGTTTTCCCGCCCTTCAAATAAATCCTTGATGTACCTTTGCGGTACGATCACTCAATACAGTCGGGCCTGGTTTGTCGAAGAGCTGTCAAAGAAGTTAATCAAGCGGTGCGAAGGAAGCACGCAATGGAAGCGAAACTGCGCCAAAACAGGCCCAAAACCACCATCGCTAAAGCAGACGACAAAGCCGTACTGCCGACACGGCCAGCCCTCGGGTAGGCACCTCCGCGCGGGGAACCCTGGGCAACTTCGCCGTGCCATGTAGGGTGAGTGAAGCCCTCCACTGCCCACCCTCCACGTCACCGTCTCTGCAGCGTTGGGAGTTCATTGTCCCGCACGTCGCGAAAGAACCGTTGGCTGGTAGAGGTAGAAAGCTTTGCTTTAAAAAGTACCAGAAATACTGAAACGGTTGTAGGAGATGAGATGGACTTTATTACAGATGTGACGGGGTGGTGAGATGGGGACCAGGAGCGGGGACGGGGGCTACACGGAGCGGGTAGCTCGCAGAACCAACCTCTTCCTTCTCCTCAACCATTAACTGCAGGTAAGTTCTTTAACATTGCCTTCTGACATAGTTTTCTTCTTCTCACGGATGGGTCGTTGCGCATGTTACTGGATTGGCTTGACCTCTGTAAAGTTAAGTCGGTACAGTTATGTCGGAAGGCGGGTTGTGTATTGCTGCAGGTGGTCGTGCGAATTGCCGTTGAGGTTGCTGTGTGCGACGGAGACAAAATCGCGATATGTGTCAGGAGGCCGCAGTTATAGAAAACAGGAGGCAGTCGGGGGAAAGCCATTTCAGGGAGAAGTCGTCTGTAGCCCCAAGGTACTCGGCGCACAGGGTCATTGTTTGAGGATGCAAACCTCAGGGACGGGGACCGATAGGCGGGGGCACCAGAGCGTTCATAGGAAAAAGGGTTCGGCGAACGCATCAAACTTTGCTCACACTAAGGTATTGGAGACTCCTATGGTGACTCTTGCACTACACTCTGTTTATAGACGGGGCGGAATGCGGGACAATGGTGGCCGGGCAAGCCACGGTGATGTCATCGGAAGAGCCAAAATTGAAGTGTCAACGTCGCCGCTGTGGTGATGTTTCCTAGACGACCGAACTAGGGTGAAAGCCGCCATATTTTAAGTGCTCAAATGCCCTGCAGTGGCGAATCAAGTCCTGTGCGGACGCAAGATCTTCGTTTGTTGTTAAAAAGTTATAGGCGTCCTCGGAAATTCCCTTGGGCAGTTGACCCACCATGTCCTCGTAGCAAATTCCTATGGTTAACCAAGTGGAACAACTTGAGCACTTCCTCGATGTTTGCTGTGCAAATCTGTCCGTGAACCTGGGTTCATTACGCGAGGGTTCTTTCGGCCTTTTTCTTTCTGGCGACTGAATCACCGAAGTAGTTGTTCATCTTGGAAACAAGTACGATTGCGGTAAGATGGGCAAATTGGCTTAGGTTCGTCATGAAAACAGCGCAAGGAAAGACGAAGACAGATACAGGATAACTAAGCGCCATATTTGTGTTTACCCTACGTCTGCATTCTTCTTACCTTGAGCTGTCTTCACCATTGGTAACAAAGGTGTTTCACATAGCAAACGTTTCCTCGTGGTTTTCAAACCACAGGAACACCTGTAGTTCCAGCGAGGCATAAGGCCAGGTTCACGAGCTGGGATGCCGGGCCCAGCGGTTGTACTTGCAGCCCCTTCCGTAATGTGCCAGCCAATCTTCTACGTCCTCTTCCGGAGTCCCCGAAAGCATGCGCGGTTCCCTCTTGGGGGGAGAGGGGGTAGGCGCTCACATTGCTTGGAGAAGCAGCGCCCGTGACTTGTGTGTCCGGCACGTTGGTCTGTCTTGGGGCTGGCCTGGCTAGCCACCTCTTTAGTCGAAACTCGTCGGTTGTTTTCGGGTGACGATACCCAGCGCTTCTACCAAATGACACGGTTGAAGGGGATGAGCTGGGCTTCATTACATGTGTCACGGGGCGATGCGCAGGGAACAGAGGCGGGGAGCGGTTTGTTGGTGGGTTGGAGCCATAACAAGAACGAGCACGTACCCACTCTGGGGCATTGGCCGAGTCTGATTGTGGTTTCATTGTTGAAGAAGCTTACGAATTCAAGGGAAAATAAAAGTGGGATATTAGTGGGTAAATTGATGGTAACAATTTGCGAAACTAAAAAATATATTCAATACTGCTGTAACGACGGGTATTTTATTAAACGATTAAGAAATTGGATGATGCGATTGACTAACAAGGCAAGCGACGTGATTCGGCAATAAAAGAGTAAAGAGGGGTCATCGCATTGCGGGTACCAAGCAGAACCAACCTCTTCATTTTCTTCTATTATTCGCGGCAGGTCAGTTCTTTAAAAGTTGTAAACAGTGCTTGACGAGTGACCGCGGAACGCGATGTCCGATAAGCAGAAAAACAGCAGCCCGGTCGAAGTGATTCGAACTAAAAGACAAAGAAACGAAAGCGAAATAAAATCAGACATACTGACATGGTTGCAGGGGAAGAGATGGACTTAAGTACAGGTGACACACGGTGGTCCGCAGGGCCAGAGGCGGGGTGCGGTCAGCACACAGCGCCGAGCGCGCACAACCAACCTCTTCCCTCTCTTCTACCAGTCGCTGCAGGTCATTTCTTTAAAAGTTGTAAGCAGTACCTGCCGTGTTAATAGTGAGCGTGATGGCGCGTAAGCAGAAGAAAAGAACCCGGTCGAAGTAATTCTAACTAAAAGACAAAGAAACAAAAGCGAACAGAAACCACAAACTCTAATGTAGGAGTAACGAAATTGTTAATGAGTATCGGTGGTTGGCTATAAATATGCTTTTATCTGGTGAGTTGCTTCTTGCGCAGGCAAGAAGCGAATCACTGAGGTCAAGCGTAGCGTGCACCCCGGTTTCGGGAGAGAAGATATTATTATTTTTTTAACTCGCCGCATGTAAATATTCGATGCAGCTTGCCGATGTCAATGTCATTTTATTGTATAGCGCGTAATACTTCAGATGTTTTCGCAAGTTCACTGTGGTGACACCTAACACATCATGTTACGGAAGTTTAAGCACTTATTGGTCGCACCAGGCGTGTGTCACGATTTAGCCCCGCGTACGTGAACCTGCTAGGGTAGGGGGATACCCAGCCGAGTGACGACATGCAGCGTGCTGGTGGTGACGGTGACTGACCGCGAGCAGCCCTGCTCGGCGGTGTTTATTCTCCGGCCACCCGCAATGTTGCCCACCGAGCCTGGTGGGGCCACTGAACTTATCGGCCAAGGAATATCAGGGTTGGGGGCGCCACACACTTGTCACACCGCTCACCCTCAAGTTTGTTTGTCCTACACAAACACGAAACAACACCTGTCACCCCGGCGAGTGACGGTCTGGTGGTCTCCGTAGTCCTCGAACTCCGCCTGAGCACAGGTGTCGATGCAGGTGTGGCAGCATCGGGTGCCACCTGTGTCACTCTCGCACCGTTCGCCAGCCTTGCACGTGTCGCAGGACTTGTACGTGGCACCACAGTGGCGCGAGTAGCACCAGCCCCTGGTGCTGTGCTGGCAACGGTCGGTGTTGTTGGCTCCCCTGCGTGATGGCTTCTTGAAGGGGCGGCGGAGGTTGCCAAGCGAGGCCTCACATGGTCAGCATGCCGGTGCCACGTGGTCCCGTCCGACATGCGGACGAGCAGCGACGACGCACTAGCAGAAGTGACCACGTGCCCGGCAGACCAGCGTGGACCAGGCCGGAAGCTCCTGGCGAAGACCGGAGCCCCAGACTCCGGCAAGGGCCCAGGACGGCAACTTCGGTCAGCCGCCAGCTTCTGCTTGAGCTTCTTCAGGAGCGCTGTGGACCGGAGGTCTGGGTGCAACACGTCCAATGGTGTCTTCACCATCCGGCCCAACAGGAGCTCGCAGGGGGCGCGGCCCGTGACGTCATGGGGTGTGGCCCGGTACTGGAACAGGACCCGGGCAACCTGCGTCCTGAAATCCCTAGCCTTGCTCTTCTTGAGCTTGTCCTTGACAGTGTGCACCACCCGCTCGGCAGCACCATTCGACGCAGGGTGGTACGGCGGAACCATCATCCGACGGATTCCGTTCTTTGTCAGCCAGGCCAGGTACTCCTCGCTGGCGAAAGCGGTTCCGTTGTCGGACACGATGACGTCCGGCAACCCCTGGGCTGCGAAGACTTGCCGCAACGCCGCAATGGTTGCTCCTGCCGAGGGAGTGGTGACCGGCAGCACCTCTACCCACTTGGAGAAGGCGTCCACCATCACCAGGAAGTAGTGGCCCTTGAAGGGCCCCCTGAACTCCACGTGCATGGCGGGACCAGGGTCTCTGCGGGAACGGCCAGGGGGTGATCTCCACATGGCGCGAGGCTCGCTGGTTCTCCTGGCAGACTTGGCAACTCTGCACCATGCGAGCAATGCCCTG
The DNA here is from genome assembly GCA_013339765.2 of Haemaphysalis longicornis. Classification (NCBI taxonomy): domain Eukaryota; kingdom Metazoa; phylum Arthropoda; class Arachnida; order Ixodida; family Ixodidae; genus Haemaphysalis; species Haemaphysalis longicornis. The sequence continues at coordinate 38,679,718 of CM023451.1, forward strand.
GTCCAGGCCAGGCAACCAAACGTGGAAACCGGGCCACCATCTTGGTCTTCTCCACGCCTGGATGACCCGTGTGCAGCAACTGCAGCACCCTGGACCGCAGGCTCTGTGGAATCACCACCCTGGGACCCCATAGCAGGCAGCACTGCTGCAGGCTCAGCGCGGCGGCCTTGCGGCTGTACGTCCGCTCAGCCAGCTCCTCCCCTCGGGACACCGCCTTTGACCACCTGCAACAGGACTGGGTCCCGGCTGATCGCCTACGACACTGCCGATCTGGACAGCACCTCCGGGTAAGTGTGCTCCAGCATGAACACCTCGGCAGGTTCAGGAACAGCAGCAGGCACCTTCCGGCGGTGGTAGTCGGCTTAGGGCGTCAGCAGGTGCCAGGTCCTTTCCCGGACGATAGGCCAGCCGGTAGTTGTAGGCCGCGAGCCTCAGGGCCCAGTGCACCACTCGAGGCGATGCCTGCACTGGAACCGCCTTGTCAGGCCCAAGCAGTCCCAGCAGCGGCTTGTGGTCCGTGACCGCCTCGAACTTTTGGCCCCACAGGTACTGGTGAAAGCGCTCGACCCCGAACTGGAGGGCCAGGCCTTCCTTGTCCAGCTGGTTGTACCGCTGTTCTGCAGCATGGAGCCGACGGCACGTAAACGACACAGGAAGTTCCTGGCCATTCTTCTCCCGGTGGGCCAGGACGGCTCCCACGCCGTACGGCGACGCATCTATGGTCAGGACGACAGGCTTGGCCGGATCGAAGTGCACCAGCACCGGAGCCCTAGTGATGAGCTCCTTGCTGCGCTGGAAGGCCAAGTCCTGCTCCTTCTTCCAGGCCCACTGCTGTCTATCACGAAGCAGAAGATGGAGCGGCTGGAGATGCGAGTGACAGGTTCGGCAGAAAGCTCCTGTAGAAGTTTACGAGGCCCGGGTAGCTCTGCAGCTTCCTTCTTGTTCTGGGGCTTGGGCGCCTTGAGCACAGCCTCAACCTTGCGGGGTGCAGGGGCTAGGCCTGCCTGGGAAATGACGTGGCCTAGGTACTCAACGCTGGGGGCCAAGAAAACGCACTTCTCACGCTTAAGCCTCAGCCCGGCATCCTGCAATCGTGCCAGGACGTTGTGTAGGTTCTGCAGGTGGTCCTCGTCGTCGGTACCGGTCACCAGGATGTCGTCCAAGTACACCAGCCAAGTGCCTCATGTCCCTGAACAGGTTGTCCATCTCCCTCTGGAAAATGGCAGGAGCTGAGGCCACTCCGAACGGTAGGCGCGTGTACTGGAAGAGTCCCAACGTTGTCGATATGGTGACATACTTCCGGGACGACTCCTGGAGCACCAGCTGCTGGTACGCATCTCTGAGGTCGAGCTTGGTGAACTTCTGTCCTCCGGACAGTGCCGACCAGAGATATTCAATGCGGGGCAGCGGGTACTTTTCCATGGTAGCGACGGGGCTGATGGTGACCTTGAAGTCCCCGCAGATCCTTACACTGCCGTCTTGCTTCAGGACTGGCACGATGGGAGCGGCCCACTCTGACGACTTGACGGGCACCAAGATGTCGTCTCGCTGCAGCCGTTGCAGCTCCTGGGTTACCCATCCTTCAGGGCGAATGGCAGCGGGCGCGGCTTGAAAAATCGGGGCCGGGCTCCCTCTTGCACATGAATGCTTGCTGCCATGCCAGTGAATGTGCCCACCCCGGGCTGGAACAGGGCCTCGAACTTGGTCAGGAGGCTCGGCACGTCTTCCACCACCTGCACTGCTTCCTGATACTCTGGCAGCCGCACATCCAAAGCCTGGATCCAGTTCCGGCCCAGCAGCGTCGGTGACGACCATTTGGTCAAGTACAGGGGCAGGGTGGCCTCCCTGTCGCCAAGGCGAACGCTGACCTGGGCTTGACCCTCGACTTGGGCGAGCTGTCCGGAGTAGCTGCGCAGCATGACGCCCGACACCTCGACGGACACGCCAGGGAAGGTGCGTAGAAGGCTTTCCCGGCCATGACCGACACGCTGGCCCCTGTGTCCAGCTCCATGGAGATGGAGCGCCAGCAGACTTCGACGGTCAGCATGTATAGTGGCACCAACGGCTGCACTGTGCCCGCGTGCCACATGTCGAAAATCTGCGAGTCCTCGGCCACACGTGAAGCCTAGCCGTTGATGAACCCGAAGCTGCTGCCGCACGCCCCCGCCGCCTACCCTTGCGCCGATTCCCTTGCCGTGGGCTGGCGCGGAACCTGTGCTCGAAGCCAGCTGCTGCTTCCGTCCGTCCGCCGTCGTCCCTCTCGTACGCCCGAGCAATGTGCCCAGGTCTTCCGCACGCAAAGCACTCCGCTTGCGCGAACTGGCACTGTGAGGGGGGGGGGTGGCCACCACCGCAGCGACTGCACCTGCCATGCCGTGTCGCCATCTTGTTCACCGCCGCCTCCGCCGACGGTGAGCCGGCCGCACGCGCTAACTTGCCCGCGTCCTTGGCGGCAGCCTCCATCGCCAGCGCTGCCTTCACGGCGTCATCCAGCGGAGGGGTCAGGAAGCTCCAGGAGTCGCGTGCTGCATGGGCGGGTCGATGCCGCATACTAAACGGTCCCGGAGCAGCGAGTCGAGCTGCTCCCCGAAGGCGCAGCCGCTCGCCAACCCTCGCAGCGCTGCAGACGACTGCCCGGAGCGTCTCTCCGTCTCGGCGGCTCCGGTTGTTGAAGCGAGAAAACTCTCCACTAACCGTCGACGGAGCCGGGCTGAAGTGTGAGCGCAGCGTGGCGAGCAGCTAACCCAGCGACTTGGCGTGCGGCGTGGCCGGCTTGAGCAGGTCGAGCAGGAGAGCGAAGACGCGGGTCCCGCCAGCTGGCCAGGAAGATGTCGCTCTGTTTTGCCTCGGGTGTGTCGTTCGCCCGGAAAAACACGCCGACTTGTTTCCTCGTAGACCGGCCAGGCGGACCCTTCACCCTCGAACGGCTCGAGCCTCCCGTACTGCGGAATGGCGTAATGGCGGCCGGCGTAGGGGGGCGGTGTCTCGGCGTTCTCGGTGGCTTCGGTCGCTGTGCGGGCGTCGTCCCTCGTCGCCAGTGACACGATTTAGCCCCGCGTACGTGTACCTGGGCGGGTAGGGGTACCCTCAAGCCGAGTGACGACATGCTGCGTGCTGGTGGTGACGGTGACTGACCGCGAGCAGCCCTGCTCGGCGGTGTTTATTCTCCGGCCACACACAATGTTGCCCACGGAGCCTGGTGGGGCCACTGAACTTAGCGGCCAACGAATATCAGAGTTGGGGGGCACCACACACTTGTCACAGCGTGAAGTAAGAAGCAACAGTTTGCGAAGTGTAAAACGCATGTGCATATAAAGTTTTGCACACACATAAACGCAGATACTGCAGACGCTTTGTGTCAGATATTTAAAGCTAAGGTGTGCCAATCTAGCTATGTTGAAGAACAAGCGTGTCTGCATGCTTTTAAGGTGACTACCTCTCTTGAAGGTTAAATAAGTTTCTCGTGGGTGTTGAGGCGAATCGCTCAACTGTCTTGATAATGTGGTTTGAAGAATTAGTGGAGTGATGTCCTTGGACATGTTCTGGTACCAAAACAAAACATTTTATATATATTTAAATTTTGTTGTGGAGTATGGCGTGCTTAACCAGTATTACAAAAAAGACCACCCAATAACAGCGCTTGACAAGACGATGAAGTGTGCACACAAGTTTGTACTCCAAAGCATTTATCAAGCATAAACTCTGCCGGCATTACACTGCACTCTTATGAATAACCACAGTGGTAATTTTTTTTTTTAGGCTATTATATAGTCGTGTCAAGCTTAGAGCCTTCAAGTTGAAAGCAGGTGGATGGCCTCCGTCAATGGAGCGATAAGGACACGAAACGCTAGCAATCTAGCGATCGCCATAAGGTTTGATTAGTAATCAAAACATTCCTTCAAACATCAGGGGCTATACACAGAAGAATTTAGACAGTGATGCGTTTTGTCTATTCGAAATTGGTCTTTTAGGCCAATCCATACGCAATGGTAGCAAGAGAAATTATTATGAGCATATTCAGCCAATGAAATTGTTACAATGCCCTGAACTGATCCAAAATGCGGCATTCGAGCGTCCGCAGAACGCTTGCTCAGGGGTAAGAGAACGACGTCAGAAACTGGGTCCGCTGCGGCAGTAGTGCAGCTGCAGGACTAAACGTACCCCAGGGTTAAAAAAAATTGCAAAAAGTCAGAGAATTGTCAACTAAAGCGCAGCATTCTTGTTTATTTACATATCTTATAGGCCCGAATGGCCATTACATAGTGGGGGATTGAGTGGGGTTATGATCAAAAGTACCATACATTTTTCCAGCAGAACATAACAATGAAGGCAGGGATGCTGTACACGACTATTGCATCGGTAAACTGAAGGTACAATCCAGAAACAACGCCAAAAGACAATACATTCCATTGAATGAAAAAAGGGGTTAACGCAAAATTTATTTAAAAACAATAAAAAAACAAGAAAGTGCGCAATAAGTACACTCAACTGGAGCAAAAAAATACAGAGAAGAAAAAAATATAGAAAAACAAAAGAAAGATTTATGCGACATCAAAGAACTTGAGGAAAGGTTTTGAGTGCTTGTGGAAAGGATGATGAATCGGACAGTTCTGCGATGTGAGCAGGCAACGAGTTCGAGTTTGCGATTGCAAGAACTGAAGGAGAGTTTTCATATCTTTTAGGTTTAGCGAAATTTGGTGTAACTTTGAAAATGTGGTCTACCCCTTAGAGTTTCTTATGGCGAATTCCATTGGGCGAACAGGAGCAAGTGGAGCGAGCAGCCAGAGCAGCACACGGCAGTAACGGGGACGTGTGCTTTCGTTCCGCGAATGAAACATTCGCGCTGCTCCGGGAGCAGTGAAAGAGAGGGGGAGGGCGAGATATCAAGAGTCATGTGACCAAACGTTTCCCGCGCTCGCTTCTCGGAGCATTTCGCGCGCTCGTGATGTCCGCACGCAGTTATTCTTCGTCAGTTTTGCCAGATGCGTGCCGGTGGTTTTGTGTCTGCCTTCCGCATGGCGGCGAATGAAGAAGCCGAGCGGATGTTCATGTTCATGATAAAGGGGTCACCATCGTGTCTCCCAAAAATTAGCTGCGAACGATAACAGCGTCCACCGTCTTTCCAGATACGACTCTACCTTCGGTCGCTGCTCCGGCGGGGTGAACAGGGTGCTCGAACATAAACTGCAATGTCAAATCGTCGTCGTCGTCGCTGCTGATGCTGTCCGATGATGAGCTTGCGCTTGAATCTGTGGTGCTTCATCATCTAAAAGTAGCAGCATCCGTCCAGACGGCCGCGCTTAGCTGCTGCCGTACGCACTGAGCGACTATCGCGGCTGCTGGATTCCGCCATTTTCCTCCGCCACCCGGGAATAAAACCAGAAGTGACGCAAAAGAGGTCATGTGATTTCCTCGGCGTTCCCTGTTACTCCGCCGCTGGCGACGGAGCACCGAGAACTGCTCTCGGGCGAAAAGTGCTCCTCATCGACCAATGAAACACAACGCCCCTGCTTGCCCGACCATGGAAGACGCCAGAACTCGCGAGAGCACTTTGGGTGCAGTTAGAGAGTGCTCCTGTTCGCCCAATGGAAAGCGCTATTAGTAAGTATACTAGAGAGGAAACTGCGCCTCGTAAGCCATGTCGTCGTGGGGGTTCATGGGAAGACATCCTTTTTGGCTTGGCTTGGCATGACAACTGGATTCTTAAGCGGTTTTTAGGGATTTGCTTTCTTCACTATGCATTCACGCGTTTACGAGCTACAAGGAAGCCGAAATCCTCCCGTTTCTGTGGTAGCCGTGTTCAGTGAAACAGCAGGCAATGCGTGATCGCACTGACGTTGCTCATGCCGCAGTCGAAGGACGTATGACTGAGCAGGTAATATGCCACCGCGAAATTTGTAGCCGACGAAAAGAAGAAACAAAACGTACTTCGCCGAAGTCAAGATACGGCAGATACGGGCGCTTGTATGCGTCCTATCTTGTCATCGTCCACGACTGTTTAACGCCACGTTTTCATTTTTCTTGTTATACTAGCTGGCGGTAGCGGTGCACCGGTTCCCCACGAAGGCAACGTTTTCATAGGCACGCTCAAAAAACTTTCCAAACTCTTCAAACAACTTATTTTTTTGAAATAATGGTAAAATTATAAAATCACATTCTCTAATGAGTTACCCCCCAAATAATAACATTGTTCGAAACTACAACCTTGGCCTGCGGAATAGCAGGCACAACCGTTCCGGCAAAAATACGCTTTACTTCTTTTTTTCTTAGTTTTAAAACAACCTGTTTTTATTTTCCACTTACATAATTGAACACTATTCTTCGCGTTTTTGTGGCACTTTGTTTAAATTTGCGGTCACTAAAACGTCTCAATCCAAGCCAATGATGAAACTAAGGCGAGCGCGATGTATAATGGCGGTCCATGACGACACAGACGACCTTGATGTGAGCCGCATAGACGCTAGCGCCAGATTCCTCTCTAGTGTATACTGTAAGAAACTCTATGGTCTACCCGGGCAGAGATATGAGGTGGTCGAATGATATGAAGCTTGGAAAACGGCGTGCTACTGTGTTACAGAGAATGAAAAAAAAGATAGTAGAGCCAACTTTGGGCTCGTGGCAAGCGAGGGATGATGAAGTGATTCCTTTAAAGAAGGTACGCTTTGGTAGCGCGAGTACGAGGACGTGATGAACCGGGTTGCCTTGTTCTGGACGGATTCCAAGAGGTTAGTCAGGTTTGCGCCCTGAGGATGCCAAATGATAGAAGCGTATTCTAGTGAGTGCCGGATAAGAAAATGATACGCATGAAACCTGGTTTCCTTGGTGGCGAAATGTAGGCGCCTTTTGAGGTGACCAAGTTTTTTAAGGGCTTTAGTAGTTACGTGTTCGATGTGGCACGTCCACCTTAAATTCGCTGTAAAGAACACACCTAAAAATTTAAATGATTGAACTGTATCTATTGGAGTACCTTTTTTTGGAGTTGTTAGCAGGGACGGTCTCGGGGACCGAACTAAACATTATGTGCCTGTTTTTTCTACATTATTTTTATTTAGCCAGCGGCTACACCATTCCTCTAGCTTAATGAGATCAGATTGCTAGATGTTTGTGTCAGCTGTATTAGATATCTCTCTTTATACTACACAGTCGTCCGCGAACAGGCGAATTGATGATTTGAGGCTGCATGCTATGTCATTGATATAAATCAGGAATAACAGATGACCTAACACTGACCCCTGAGGATTTCCAGATGAAACGCGTGTTTGGTTAGAAATATAATTGTTTAATCTAACTGTCTGGAAACGATTGGTTAAAAATTCTTCTATCCATCGTGTTGTGTTTTGGTCAAGTTGGAAGTGGCAGTGGCAAGAGACGTTTATGTGGCACGAGATCGAAGGCTTTTGCGAAGTCAATGAAAATTGAATCAACCGGACGGAAAACATTTGGAGCGGAATGAATGTCCGTTACCAATTCGAAGAGCTGTGTTTGGCAATATAGATCTTTGCGAAAGTCATGCTGGTTGTTTACAGAGTAGGTTGTGCACGCTAAGGTGGGTACATTATAAGCGTGAATAATATGTGTTCCAGTAATTTACAACCGATTGATGTTAGTGAAATTGGCCTGTAGTATTGGCGATTGTATTGTCACCCGATTCCAAAATTCGGCTCACATGCACTGATTTCCAATCTTCCGGTATGAATCGTGAATCAAGTGTATTGTTGAAAAAACAAAGAAAAAAATCTGACGAAAAGTGACTTGTAAGTTTTAGAAGTTTCGCCGTAATTCCTCCTGGTGCAAGGCTAGTCTTGAGTGCCAAGCGATATATTACGCAGGCTAGGCCATGCGTAGCTGATTACAATACCGGAGAAGGGGTGTGGTATGGTAAATGACGGCAAATAGAGAGAGCTATCTAGTGGTCGCTGAACACTGAAAACTTGAGGGAAGTATGCGTTCAGTTTTTCAGCACATTCTGCAATGGGCAATGTCTTGCCATCTTCACTTGTGAGGGGTAGGGCAGAGTTGTGTTTCTTTGGAATATTAACATTCCAAAATTGTTAGGGTCAGTTTTTAAAAGGCTTGGGAGCGTGCAATTGTAGTATTCATTTTTGGCCTTGTGAATCGCATCCGCGCACACGCTGGAGGTACTCTTGTATGTAGGCCAGTCAAAGGGGTCGCTCATTTTAGTCGCTTTCTGGTATGCTCTTTTCTTCTCGTTTAAGCTTCTTTTGACTTCTCGAGTAAACCAAGGATCACTTACTCCTTCACTTATTTCTAGTCCTTCCACTTCCTTTAGTTTATCGCGGGACAACCACCAGTGATGCTACTCTGAACGATTTGCAAAGTTGAGTTCAAAATCTTCAGAGAAGCTGTGCAACATACCGTTTAGATTTTCAGCGTTGGTTCGGCTGTAGATAAGGATACGTGTCTTAACTTTAGACTTGTTTGCACGTGGCAGCGGCAACGCAACAAGCAATGCACGGTGCTATGGTGACTGATTTCGTCCAGTATATTTGTTTTAGCAAGCTGTGGGTGATTTGGGAGTACAAGATCTAGCATGTTGCCGCCGCGCGTCGGTTCATGTACTAGTAGTTTCAGATTATTCTTAATGAAGTAAGCGCAGAAAGCTTAGTTGTTCATGGTGATTCCATTGAGCACGAACGGTTAGGGAGGCCCAGTAAATATCAGGGTAATGAAAGGCCCAGGCAAGAATTAACAGACAACTGGGCAACTTGAGGAAAATGCTATCGATCGACTCGTTAAGAATGTCTATGAAATCCTACCGGATATTAGGTGGTCGGTAGCAGGCACCGATGACCCAGTGAACTTGTTAAAACTAGGAAGAAACCCAAACGATTTCAAGAGGGGAGGAAATGGAAATAAGTGATGGGTGATAACTAGATTTTGCGCCGATTATAACTCCTCCCCTCGGCAGCCCGTTCTATCTTTGCGAAAGATCGCAACCGACGAGGGCAGTGTTACGTCATTGTTTGGAACATCTTCAGATAGCCATGATTCACTGCCTTCAAATATATCAGCCGAACACGTGAACGAAATAGCGTTTACAGCGTCAATTTTGTTATACATGCTACGAAAATTTGCAACGAGCAAGGATACCGGTTTGCTTGACTTAGTTTTGTGAAGTGGCCCTTTAGAGGGTCATTGTGGAGAGGCCGCTTTCGTTGAGGCCGCGTTGACTACGCAGTCGTTTGCAGCATCATAACAAAAAGTAGAGTTGTGCATGTGCAGTTTGTTAACTCTCTGCCCCTCGTAATCGCAGCCCGCCTATCTTTTGCGAAAGATCGCAACCGACGAGCAGTCAGGTTACGTCATTGTTTGGAACATCTTCAGTAGCCATGCACCTGCCTTCAAATATATCAGCCGTACACGAAGAAAAATTTAAGTGTCAATTTTGTGTATACATGCTACGAAATTTGCGAACGAGCAAGGATACCGGTTTGCTTGACTTAGTTTTGTGAAGTGGCCCTTTAGAGGGTCATTGTGGAGAGGCCGCTTTCTTTGTTGACTACGCGTCGTTGCATCATAACAAAAAGTTCAGTTGTGCATGTGCAGTTTGTTAAAGCGCCTCGGTGTATTTCTCGGTGCTTTTGTTTCGCGCGTAAATCAGGCCGAGCTAGCTGTACTTAGCTGAAGGGTTTTGCAGAGCAGGGCGTTTCAAGATTTTTCAACTTTGAGGCGTTACTAGGGGCTTCCAGTTTGATTTAAAGTTACGAAACTTAGCAATAAGGGGACGGTGAAAGTCAGGTCATGGTTTTCCTAGTCTATGGGCTCTCTAAATATCTCCAGATTTGATTTCAAGGCGGGTTGAAAAACAAATCTTTGGCAACACGTCCCGATTCTGCGTATCCGTCCTTTTATTCTGCAGGAAGGCCTCTAATGGTAAGGTTGTTACTCCTCATACGGTTGTTTATGTCATCAACGACATTCTGAAGACCTTCATTTGTTTTACAAACGTTCGCCTTAACTTCCTGCACGGAATCAGCCGCTTAGTCAAAAGTTTTTGGGAATTCCCACACATTGTTCACAGTTTTTTCCATATCGGTCAAACGGGCCTCAATGCTGCTGATTTGCAGTTTGATTGCGTTCAAATTAGTCGTCGTTTCTTTATGGCAGTTCTTTAACAAAGTTACAACGTCCTCGATCTTAGGCCCTGGGTTGGATTCAACGTCACCCCCTGTCCAAAGCAGGAGCAATGCCAAGCACGCGGACAATAGCAGGGCCTCGGACCAAGAACGCTGATTAAACTTATTCCCGCGGCAAAACGTCTTCGAGTGGCACTGTAGCAAATGACAGGCAAAAACGTCGCGCACCCGATAGGTGCCCACGTCGACACCCATGGGAACAAAAGGGGGGATAAGCGGGCACAAAATCTTTCAGTACACGGATTGAGCGGCAAAATTCCTACCAAGAAGGCAGAACACAGCGGTTACAATTGCTGCCTCACTTGTGGCCGCGAATCCCGAATGGTTAGTGCGTCGCTGGGGGCTTGTACTGAGTATGAGTTCTTTACAGCAACTGCTTTCGGTTTTCTAAATCCTTTCTCACTAATTCAATCCGTTTACGCTATTATAACCACCACAGGCAGAACTTGCGCCAAATCTGCATCATTGTGGAAAGGGAGGCCGTTATCCAGTGCGCCATTTTCCGTCATTTTTTATATTTTTATCTTTTAGTTTATAAAAATTTTGTTAAACCGGTTATCTCCATTCATGCCATTATAACGATTACCGGTGTTACTTGCGCCAAGTCTGCATTATTGTGGAAATGCAGGGGCGTTACAAGGTTCACCATTTCCCGTAATTTTTATATATTTTTTTATTTTTTCAGTTTTTCATTATTTCGTTCGACAAATCATCTCCATTTACGCTATTATAACGGTTATAGGTGGAACTTCCGCGAATTCTCATGATTGTAGAAATGCAGAACGTTATACGGTTCGGCACTTTCGGTGTTTTTTTTTACTGTTACTCTTTTTTCAGTTTTTTCAGAATTCTGTTCGTGCAATCATCCCCATTTACTCTAACATAACGATTACAGGTAGAACTTTCAGGAAATCTGTATTAGTGTGAACATCTAGGCCGTTGCATGTTCCTGGCAGAGGGGTACTGGGAAAAGAATGCTACGCATTAAAATATGTTGCACGAGCATTGCCTTTCATATAGCCGTTATGAGCGCTGGTCCTGTGTAACTGTCTCTTTTTGTGCCGTCTTCTGGCGCTTTTTACCACGTTGATCTTGGGCCGCCCTGACGGGCAATATTTATGAACATTTTTAAAATTAATCTGTAAAGAGAACACTTTTGTTGAATAATTCACTACACTTCCATTAGCTCATTACCTACCATTACCTAGTTCAGCTTCCGCTTTTCTTTATTTTTACAACTTTTGTTCCTATCCATACTAATGTCACGGACGTACGTTTATAAAATAAAGGTAGGTGAATGTAAGAAATATTAGGAATTGTTTTTTTTAAGCAGGCAGAGCCAAGACCAGTTTAAAGCATTGCTTGTGGAAAAGCGCAAGTGTGCCGGGGGAAACAACCAGCACAAATGCCATGATTTGAGGGTCGCCAAATTTATCTACATTCAAACTACCACACTCGCTTACACCATCGGGTAGTACGAAGAAAAAGGTCTTGTAATATTCAATTCTAAAATAAGCGAAACTTCTACCAAGTTAGCCGTGCGCGCCGCAGAGCATACAAAATAGGACAAAGCGAGTCAATCATGAAGCAAGGCCGCTCTACGCGTCTTGCGCGCCTACCGAGAAACTCTCTTAAGCAGTAGGCTATGTGCCAAGTGGGAGTGGCTGAGAGGCGTTGTACGAAAGTAGCCCGAACGCCGACCCCTCTCTTTTTCCCCTTTCCTTCTACTCGACTGCCCGCGTGCCGGTTCTGCGGCATCGGCGACACGTAACCGTTCGTTGCAATACGAGCAGCGCCACAACAAACCTCGGGGCTTCCCGCCGGTTAGAGTAGCCACTGCCACTTAGGCAGCGGGAATTTGTGAAAGACTGTAATCGCTGGAAATACACGCTCACAGAAATGCGTCCCTTGTCACAAATAGATGTGCTATATAAACGCGACGCCGCCAGCTAAGGACGCACACAACCCTCTCGGATCTCCTGGTGAACAGCAACGAGAAACGTGAGTTGCACGGCCTGACGGTAGATGATACCCAGACAGATAATGTCCTTATAAATTTTGCGTTAACGTAGTTAGGTTTTCGTTACTCAATGAAGCTTCTAATCGAAAACTTCTGTCACTATTGCAGGAGTGTTATGAAGAATGTGGCAGTGAAGATACATTGCTGTACCCAATTCCCGGTAGCCATGAAATCTAAGTATGCTTCTTAGCTGTATCATTGCAGGATGTTAATTGGCTGCGAATCATAACGATACCAACCTCTGATCCAACGAGGCGGTTTTCTTTGGTTATGTATGGCGTTTTCATTAGCGGGGCGGTTTAAGCTTGAATTGTATCCGTGCCTGCCGTCGCTCAAAACTTCGGATCGGCAGATCAAATTGGAGAGGAAAAAAATGCCAGGCCAAGAAGTGTGAGGGAAAGGGGCGAGGAGGTAAAAAACCGATGAGCAGGTTTGTGGAGTGCGCTCAGCAGGATAAAAACGCTTCCCGTGGTGGGAATCGAACATGTGTCCCTCGCGTTACGAAAGGGCCGTCTACCCGATTCTCCTATCATCGCATTCGGGTCGCACAGCATTTACTTTGAGTTCCCAGCGGAAGAGTTGGCTTTGGACATTGGATGATGTGAACTTGGATGTTTGGCTTGGGACTTTGGCACGTCGGACTTTGGAGTTTAGGAGGGTGGATTGTGGACTTTGACTTTACTCAGTCTAGCATGAAAAGACCCCCAGTTCCGCTGTTTCCTCAGTCTTCGCATCCAATTTGCGAAGTGGCGGAATGTTTGTTTCTCCTAACAAAAGAAAGGCCCAATATTGGTCCCATGCTGTTTATATTTTGTCTTCTCATTATACCCCAAGATATCGTGCTGAACAATAAAAACATTATGCCGCGTAATCCATATACAATGCAAATTGCGTAGCAATAGAAACAGCATTACCCAATTCGAAATAGACTTACTGCCTTCCCCAGGCTTAGGTACTGATAGGCTAGGTATTCTATGCTTTTTGAGTTTGAGTATCGACATTTATCACAATATTCTAGCCATAGCCGCAGTCGACATTGTGCAAACGTCACAGGTAAAAAAACGGAGCGCCTTTCGCGCACAACTGTACTAAACATAAACACCAGCCACTGATACTTTAGGGCGGAAGTAAGGCACCTCAGCAGTACATCGCTAGACTGGGAATACGCTTCGCATCGACAGAAATTGCCGGATAAGCGCATACATGAAAAGAAATGTTTATTATAAATGTTGAAATGCAGACGCAAAGAGTGAACACATGGCGCTTGATTTGATCTAAATAAATTGTGGCTAAGATCTTCCTGATCAGTTTGTTTTGACAAGGATGGAAGATATTAATTTTTTTAAGTCTTAAAGTCTCCACTCGATCACTAGTTTTTTGTTCCATAGCACAAATATTGTTTGTGCCTCTGTCTTGGCAGAATGAGCGGCGATAGGGACTCTCTTAAACTTTTGTATCACGAGGGCTTTTGATAACAGCCAGCCGGACTTCGCCTCGGAAACTGTCAAATAAAAGGTGTCCTCGAGCACATTGGGATGGAGCGCTGTAAACAGCAGGCAGTCTTCTAACTTGGAGAGAGAGTTGATAGTATCAATTTCTCTGGAGTGTTTGTGAAACTTTTATTTCTGTTTTATTTAAACATGCTTCTTTTTTTCTACAGGTGACAATCCAGCCATGATTTCGGTTAACGCCAAGACCATCCTTGTAGCCCTCGTGGTGCTGGCAGCCCTGTGCAGCCTGGCAGCCGCCCAGTTCGGAGGCGGCTATGGCCGTGGCTTCGGCGGAGGCCGTGGATTCGGTGGAGGCTTCGGTCGTGGATTCGGAGGTGGCCGTGGATTCGGAGGAGGCCGAGGATTCGGAGGAGGCCGGGGATTCGGCGGAGGGCGTGGGTTCTACGGATAAACCAAGCTGTATTCAACCGAGCCTTGCTGAAGAGAAACGCCAGCTGCGCATGACCCACCGAAAATCATCACAGTCACCGTCATCGTCTTCGTGAAATAAATTATATTTTTATGCCAGATGTGTTACGGAACATTTTATACCGAATTCACGACTCTGCTTAATCAATATTCAAATTAGCAAAAGTCGTACAATGGTTTTGAAGGTTTCACAGATGCTGGAAGGTTTCGCATGATGTTCGTGGATTTAGCTACAGGTACGGTCAAACTAACTAAAGCCTATTTTCGCTGCAATAACCATATGTTCTTTAATCAGAGACGTCGGCCATCTGTCCACCATGCTGCGGGCCGTCCGCCTGCCAGGGAAGCCTGAGTTTTGACATAGCGAGCTTATACTCTGGCATTGAAACAAACCCCAGGGTGACAACACGTCAAAAAGCGTTGTTTTATCTTATTGCACTTCTAAACAAACGACGAACCTCCCTAAAGGTGTAATATAGGTGATACATCAAAGACGTACATTTTAAAGCGAAACTTCTGGCGTAGGACTGATGTCTTTTGCGGTCCATACAAAATGTACTTCAGGAAAGCCAACTGTCTCTGACGGTGATGATGAGTGTGAGTGAAATAAAGAAAAAAATCAGATTGATTTTCGTGGTCAGAATCGAACGAGGGTCCTTCAAGTCAAGAGGCCGACGTCTACCCGATTGCGACCGCGACCAAGCAGATTGGATTTGGAGGGGGGCCCATGGAAGTGCAAAATAAACAAAAATAAACCATCCGCCTAATAACGACAATGGCTGAACTCTTGGGATAGCCATAGAATGCTCGAATCAGTAATGAACTAGATAAAACCCTCGCAGTGCAGTAAACAGTCCCGATAGAAAATGCCTTATGCGTAAGGTAAGGTGGTGTTATGTGGGTCTTCTCACTCTTGTGTTGGTTCGTTTGGTGTTGGACTTAATTTTGGGAAGCTTTCGTTCCCCTGTCGTTGTGTAGACAGAGGGGCAGCTATAATTTTTAATTTATATTTTTTCCCCCTAGTATTGGGAACAAATAGTAATATCTACCGCGAAAGAATATACCAGCCATAATCGGGGCGCTATTATTGCGGCGCTTTATTTAAACGCGCAATTGTTCCCTGCTAATAGGACACGCATAGAAACATTGAAATTGTGATCATATCTATAATATGTCAAGTTTGGTGGCTGTTTCATCCCAACTAAGTGACTTGCGATCACAGTTTTTTTAAGTCAGATTCTTCACGCTCGTGTCTCCCATGAGGCTACCAGGCCGTTCTCTCCAAATGTCCCAGCAAGCATTGTTGAAATAAACAACGAAACGTTGGCGAAAGTGCGGTGTAGAATATTGCAGGACCCTGCAGTGCTAGTTTTGATTTCCGCGGTATTCTATGCGTCAAAAAAGGAATATCTACACCTTGCCTAATATCGCAGTCTTCTCAAACACAATCGGTAGAATAGACATAGATGTTTGCCTACCATCAGTGTACCAGTTGTCTGTCAGGGTATTTTGACGTCCTGCACACTGTCACACCCCTGGCGGAACACCGATTGCTTATGTTTAACGAACTTCGCCGTCTAGATTTAAAAATTGCGCCAGTCTTCTTCAATACCAGCAATCCTGATTTCACAATGCTTTGTGCTTGAAATGTGCATTTAAATGGTGTTTATCTGAACAGTAAAAGAAAATGAGCCGACATATTCTGGTCATTGTATTACAGCGCACGGTGCTCAAAATAAAATTCTGTAAACTATGACACCATGAGAGACCCAGCCTAAAAAGGTTTAGTAACCATTCCATTATTATGGTAACAGTGTGCTTCAAATGTTAAATGGCTTTACGTGTGCCTATCAGAGCTCACTGTGAAGATATTGCCTTTAATTAGGTTTAATTGCTCGACCCCATAAATATTACATTCTTTAAAATATAACACATTTCAAAATGTGTTGCAATTTGTTCCATCGGTTATCGCTAACGTTTCTAAACGATAAAAGTGATAGTGATAATTATACACTACAGGTCTTCCCAGTTTGTCCGAATGATTTTAGTGGATGACAAAATACATGCCTGTAACCGAAATTCTCGATAGTCGTCTCGGGTAGTTAGCGGATGGCTCACCGGCGTATTCGACTCTTCCGCCGCAATTCAATAAAGTTGTCTCCTCCATCTCTTCCTCCTCAACCAGTAGACTGCCCATTAATTGCTGGATTCTTCATGGAGACAATAGCTTCTGCTGGTGGGTGCGTGCACCCGAGGTCATTGACATCCGAAATAAATTTTACACACCGTCTAATCCGGAAATTGTATATTCCTTTGTGACCATAAAGACTATAGGTATAAGTGATGTCACTAGCCTGATGGAGGAAACCTGGTGTCAAGCGCGGGAACGCATATTCTGCAGTGCTTCTCAGCGGTAGTTCGTTTGCAGCTTTCTCGCTTCTACAACAAGGGCAGTATTTTCTTTAAAAAGATAGCCTTTCTTGGGCTACTTAAACCAGAAAATTTTGGTCTACCTGTCTGTCTGTCTGCCTTTCCGTGTGTCTGTCCGTCCTTACGTCCATCCGTCCAGCTGTCCGTCTGTCTGCCCCTGTGTTCTGCCTTCCGCCCGAAAGGTAAATGAATGGTTGAACGGGAATTTTGTACCAGCAATACATTCCCAGACCACTACCTATAGAAAAGAACTTCATACTCGTTAACACTGTTCATAAAAAACATCATGTTTGATGCAAAACATGAATGCATAAGTGGTATTTGCAGTGTAAATGGCTGCCTGATTTTTGCGATAGTAAATAAAAATTATGCTCCCCTCCGTTTAATGACGACGACGGTTAAACGCGAAGCTTTATCGACACTGAATTCTTTGTTTGGCCAGTTCCACACTGCGAGTATGTGCTGTACTGTGAAGGTACGCACCACTTTTCTGGAATTGGCACAGCAATGCTGGGGTCTGTACGCCGCAGGGCTAACGTTTCGGCTGTATGGCGCGAATTGGTACCTGCTGCTTCATGTTCAGTGGGCAATTTTTAAGTGTACAGCACTTTATGGGCTCGCCTTGCCGGCTCAGGTCGCTAACGGTCCATGCTACTGCCGGAATCAGGCGGCGCAGCGTTATAACGTACCCAAGTAGAGCCTTCTGTACCGGCGTCAGGAAGTCACGCTCAGGTCTTCGAAAACCACGCGGTTTAAATAGTCATAGCCGCTCGAACCTCTTGAACCACTGCCGCTTGTCATACATCTCCCCGTCATTTAGCGCAAAGAAAACTGCTGTTACATTTCAGGCAAAATCTGTGTATCCAACCGGCAGCCCCCGCGTTCATTTAGTTAGGAACGCTCATTCGGTTGGTTTTTACAATAGTAAACGAAAAAATCGGCCCCGCAAGAAAGAAATGGCGCGTTCGAAATGCCGCAGAAAGGCTCCACCCACGCAAGAAAAAAATGGCGTGTACGAAATGACGCAGAAAGGCTCCAGCGCAAGAAAAAATTACGCGTTCGAAATAACGCAAAACAGCTCCATCATACGAAATTAAAGCAAGCGCAAGAAGAATAGAACACCCGCTGGTGCGGTTTCAGGCAGGGTGCACGCGAGCACTGCTAAGGCGGGAAATTTGAAATGCATTGGGTGGCAGCAGTGAGCGGATGGCGGCGCTGCAGCTTATTATGGCGAATCACTGCTCTGCACTTCCCACGTGTTTAACATTGAGTGGAACGGCTTTAATTTTTTGAGGGGGTGCCGGTTGGGGGTGTTAACCGAAAATGTGACATTAGGCCTAACGTCCCAAACGTCAAAATGAGAAATAAAATTTCGATACAAGGACGGGACGACAGAAGAAAACACACCAAGTAGCGCAGCTGTGTTGTCTTCTTCTGTCGCGCCGTCCTTGTAGCGCAATTTTATTTTCGTCATGTTACACAAACTAAGCCCGTCAGAATACTTTGGGAGCCTTACGGCTCTCCAAGAACGTCATTCTTGGGAAAACCAAAGCATGGCAGCATACAGGTAGTGGAAGACTGTGCATGATATTCTTTTATACCAAACACGCGCGTAACGAAACGAAGCAAAATGGAGAGACGAGCTGGTCGGTGAACATCCATGAGTGAAACTTAAGCGCAGACTGGCACAGGGACGAGAAAGGGTAACGACACCAGCGCGACACCAACAAAACGGTTATTTTAGACACACTAACTTAATTGCCTCGTTAAAAAAGACATTTGTGAGAACACCGCACAATATGCATACCTGCAGCGTTTTATAAGTACAACGTTACTGCAGCGCTTTTAGGACCATGCTGTCTTGTTTCTGTGATTTACCCGCCGTGGTGGCTCAGTGGCTATGGCGTTGCGCTGCTGAGCACGAGGTCGCGGGTTCGATTCCCGGCCACGGCGGCCGCTTTTCTGATGGAGGCGAAAAGCAGAAACTCCCCTGTGTACGAGATTTCGGCGCACGTTAAATATGCCCAGGTGGTCAAAATTAATCCGGAGCCCTCCACTACGGCGCGCCTCATCGCCTGCATTGCGCCGGCACCTGAAACCCTAGAATCAATTATTTCTGTAATTTCAGGCGATCCCTTGCTGCATATTTAACGTGCGGTGGCGATTGCATTGAGCCATAGCGCAATAAAAATTCAGTATGGCGTCTGCGATAACAGCCATAAAATGACATTAGCACTGTTTCAGGTTGTCGGACACAGTTTGTCAAGGTGTTCTTCGCCTCATCTCCCTTTCCAGCCCTTTTTTCGATGTGCCTCCAGTCTTCCGACCATCCTTCCGAATCTTACACTCTTTTGGTAAGGTTGAATGGAAGCCCTACCCTTACAATAGGAAGCCCTACCCCTACAATAGGGGTTCAGTATACTCAGCACACTTCTCTATCACCTGACTGATCGTGTGAATATGGTCCATTGTTGAATAGCCTTTACGGAACCGTTCTTGTTCTTTAGGTTGACTGAAATCTAAGGTTGCATAAATTCTGTTAGCGATTACCTTGGTAAGTACCTTGTAGACGACTGACACGAAGCTGATCGGCCTGTAATTTTTCAAGTCGTTCATGTCCACCTTTCTTGTGGATTAGGATAATGTTCGCGTTCTTCTAAGATCCGGGTACACTCGTGGTCATGTGCAGTGCGTATACTGGTTTGCCAGTTTCTCACGTACAGTTCCCCGCCATCCTTCAAGAGGTCTTCTGTTATCTGATCCTCACCAGGTGCTTTCGCCCCCTTTCATTTCTTTCAAAGCCTCCTTTACTTCTTCTATCGTTACTAATGCGATGTCCATCTCCTCTGAACTACTTCCTCGTTCGGCATTTTCGTGAATGTCCAGGCTACTGTACAGATCTGTATAGAACTCCTCGGCTACTATGACTATTTTATACCTTTTTGTGATGACATTGCCTTGCTCGTCTTTAAGGTCATACATGTGATTTTTCCACACGCAAAGACGCCTCTTCACTGCAGTGTGAGCACTCACACGTTCGTATACCTTGAGGAAGTTTTTTGCAACGGTGTCATCGGCACCAGAGAAAGGGGGCACCGACCCCTGGTGTGGTACCTCCCGGTTGCTATTTGACAGCCATCGCGCTGGAGCAGATATGACACCCGCGCCGGAGATCCGTGATGATGGAATGTTAACCAGCACCTTCACCATAATATGTTATGGGGAAAATGGTATGTTGCCGACATTTACAATTGTTTACGGTGGGGCACACAGTGCCACTCTCGAGGGGGCGCTAACAGAGAGAAAGTTCTTCCTGTGCTTTATCGTCGTTCAATCTGCCAGAACAGACACTATCGCTTCATTCCTGTTGCATGGTGCCGGCCATCTCTCGCTGTCCGCGTTCGCCTCATGACGATCCATGGGCGTCCCTTGACAATATTGTTACGTAGCCGCAGGGAAAAAATGACACTTACAGTGGTTGGATGTCCGCGGTGTATTTACATCATGTCGGTCATGAGGTGTCTCGAGCTCATTTTTGTTTTTGTTCTCTTCGGAAGAAGGGGTGAATATCCATCGTCAGTGGTCTTCATCCCGTGACGATATAAAGGTAGCAGACGCTCGGAAGAAAACATTGAAAGCCCTAATTTGCTGGTGTTACCCGTTTAAAAGGCTTCCCTGTGGCGTGCTTTTAAGGGACACATTGGCAACGCCGTTTAGCTGGAGCAGCGTCTTTATTGTTAACATTTCGGAGTGAACTAGCTTCAGTTTATTCTTAAGTTAGATCGGGGTGGTGTCGTTGGAAAACTATTGGTAAAAGCAAGGTGTCAGTAAACGTCTGTATAAAGCGCTTGTGAATAAAACATTCCCAAGCACGCATAAAAAAGGATCTCTCCATCAATGTAGTGCTTGATTCGTAAATGACGGTTAAAGGGCGTGTTTGTCATCCAAAAGGAATTGGCTCTACTAGCGTTATAGACACGTTATACTAAACTGTTCGAGTAACGCTTGATTTCTTTTAAGTTCTGGTAACCTGAAGTCAAACTTCCTGAGACTGGAAGATGACTGTACTCAGCAAGTCAACGCCGCTGTAAGTAGGAACGTGGCCTGCGATACAACGGCTGTCATAGGTTTAATTGTTCACGGAAACATTGCTTTGAGACCAGAAGGCCCCATCAGAAGATTTAGGATAGCAGCACCTGTTGTAAGTTCGGAAATTGCGCTTCCGCAACCCATTACCTCAAACTAGTAACAGTAAAAAAATCAGAAGTCGCAGAAATTCCGCAAGCAGCGAGAGCTAAAATATCCCCCTAAAACAGGGCTTAGGGATTAGCGCAAATACGCGGCCTGAAAGGAACACGCGCACCAAATGGTGTAAGTAGTCACCAAATAAATAGTCAGGAGTAGTCACCAACTGTCGCATTCGCTTACGTCGTGTAAAACCAAGAAAAACGTTTCTCGATAATCAGTTTTGAAATACACAAAACAAACTTATCCGAGTTAGTTGGTGATGCCTGGAACTGCGATTTACGAACCCCTGGTAAGTATTCAGTCATCAAGCGAATGCGCCCTGGGTGAGTTGCCCGCTTTCTTGATTTTGCATTTATTACGCTGCCAAGTTCCAATGATTTAGCTGTGGATGCCCTCTAGACTGTGACTGCCTAGGCCGTGCACCGGATACGTTGTAGGAAAGGGACGTACACGGCGTCGAACCGCTTTAACTTTTACCGTTTCCTGGTCAGTCTGCGTACCGTATCTACGGAATCGGTGGCACGTAACGGATCGCTGTGATACGGGCAGCGCCACATTCGTCACGACAACATCTGTGCTTTTCCACGCGCAGGAGTTGCCGCGGCAGCGTTCCCAGTGTGATCTTTTAAAAAAAATTGCGAGAAATGGACGCGTAAGATGGTGTGTCACTCCTGACGGAAAGTCGCGCTATATAAATACGCTTCCATCAGCTGGGGAGCACAAACGACCCTTTCTGTAGCTCCAAGTGAACACCCAAGAAAAACGTGAGTTGCACTGTCGGATAATTTAACGCTCGAGAAGTTTGAATACTTGATGGGCTCGTATTAACGTAGCTGAAGTTTCATAATAAATGAAGCTATTCGTCAGCGCCGGTTCGTATTGCATTACAGTTTGCAGGAATTCCCCAAAAAACATTTTTGTAGCCAGTATTTGCTTGCGATTGAATCTCAGATTGACTATTGAAAGGTAAAGAGCAGGATGTTGGTAGCCTACTCTATGTATTAGTAGTACCTTATGGTCCGATCCAGGATTTTTTGGCCACGTCGGGTGTTTTTATCTGTAACATCACAGATTAGGGCTTCATGCAGAGAAAATGTTCCGCAAACCGGAAATGAGCACACCAGAAATTAAGTTACTACTGTTCCCAACATCCGGTACATTTAAATTACCTTCTTTATGTCGTTTAAATTTAATATGGACATTTATCCGAGGAGAATGGCTGCTCCATGCAAAACGTTTGCTGTTTAAATGCCATCTTTTGCTTTGAGCTCCTAAGACAATAGTCTCAAAACACGATTCTCCGTTACATCAACTGATTTCTTTACTTCCCACTCATGCGCAAAAATATAGGTCGAATTCCGAATGTGAAGCATGAATTAAAACCAGGGTGTGGTTCAACTCCACCATAAACTTCACACTAGCTGTGTCTGATACGTCCGGATTAAGGTTGTGATGAGTCTCGCTAGATAGTTGTTTGTAGTGCGCTATTCGTCAGACTTTCATACCAGACGTTATAATCAATTTGCACCTTACTGCAACCAGTCGTCGCATAGTGAATAAAGCATTAAAATCCGCCACAACTAAGTAACTTGTAAATATCAATAAATGAAAGTGCTACAATTCGCTACACTCACACAGCCACTAGCATATGCAAGATTCGTGACACTTAGAATTAAAATTTTGCATCGGGCTGGCTCAAAAGGCCAATGCAAATCTGGCTGAGTGTTTCTCACTTAGTTTGTAGTAAATTAATAGCAATCGTTTGTTTCCACACTTACTGCAAGTGACTTTCGGCCATAAAACACACCCCGGAAATGTTACCTTTTCCCCATTCGATGGGTACGCGTGCACTTAATTTACAGAAGTAGCCTTTTCCTTCTTATTATACATTCCTGGAATAATTAGGTCATTGGACTACTGAGACTCTCAATGAGACTCTCAATCAAAATACCTCTACCAAAATGCGGTAATTCTAAACGATCGGAACCATCCCAGATCTATCGCAAAATGTTGTATTATCGAAATGTCGCTACATTCTTCCTGATCCCAATCATCAGCTTAAACGTTTCCCGAAATGTAGGTATCATGCGTGTTTTTGGAATACAGGAGCAAAGAGTGGACAGACCCCAAATAATTCCTTGTGTAACAAAATGTGTTTCACGCGGGTGTTGGAAAGATTGCATATGCGATGCTTCTGCACCTGAATGGCTGGAAAGAGAGGAAGATACGAGGCATTATCAAACTTTACTACTACGAGAATTTTGATGAGGATCATACACACTTCGTCACAGATACCGACGTACAAATGTCGCCCTCCAGTACTGTGGTATCAGGCGTAGTAAAGGCCTGCTGGTTCCGTCAACCAGCAGAATTTACCAGTTTGGCTAATGTAGTGTCTTTTTGTCTTGCTTAAGCCGCACTTACTCCTTTTCTCTCATATTTTTCTTACTTCATGCAGTTGCCGATTGAGCCATGATTTCTGTAAATGCCAAGAGCATCCTCGTGGCCCTTATTGTGCTGGCCGCCCTGTGCAGCCTGGCAGCCGCCCAATTCGGAGGCGGCTATGGCCGGGGCTTCGGCGGCAGCCGTGGATTTGGTGGTGGCTTCGGACGTGGATTTGGAGGAGGCCGTGGATTTCGAGGAGGCCGAGGATTCGGATGAGGCTGAGGATTTGGCGGCGGACGCGGCTTCTACGGATAAGCTACGCTGTATGTACCAAGCATTATAGAAGACGAATGCCAGCTGCACGTGGATCACCAAAAATCTCCTCAGACACCTTCACCGTTTTTGTGAAATAAATTATTTTTGAAAGAACGACGTGGTTTAACTGTTCTAAGACAACTTCAAGGTTTTTCAAGATGTTGGTGAAACTTACAAATCAGAATCTTGCACTGGTGGTCCCGAATTCTGCAATGTTTGTTTACGTTTCAGCATGATGTCTTCGCTGGTGGCAGCAGGTTTATGCTCATAAGACCAATATCTTCCCAAGCTAGAGAACTTCCGCTGCAGTATTTCACTTATCAGCCTAAAATACTCACCCACACACGGAGCCCGAAGCGACAATTTTGTGAATGTTTTTCTAAAGTTTTCCGGAACACTGTTTGAACACTACAAATCAGCTTGAGTTTACTTTAGATTCGTCAGCATATATGCGTCCCCTGCTGAGCGAAGGATAAAGCAATAATTATGGCAGGTACTCACCGCGCTCTCCAGCTCCTATTCTGGTACACTCTCAAAAACAGAATCTGGACGTTGTGGTGCAGTATTCGGCTGTAATTTCCCGTCTAGAGCTTCCTTTGTCCTAAAATGTAGATAAACAAGTTGGTAAATGCATTATTGATAATTTCACCTACCATTAAACAGCTGCGTGCACCTGGGATATTGGAAAGTTGTGTAAAATATGCGGGACTATTTGCTAGCTGATTCACAACTTTTAAACTTGCAGTGTTATTGAGGCCCTGAGTGCAGTCACCTACGCCCCGACCTTTGTAGTGGTGGCGAAGGCTCAAAATCACTGTCTCAGATATCTAAAACAACAACTGAAACATTATAAGTCCCTTTATTGTCCAGCGGTTCAAGTTTTTGACGAGAAAAATATATGAAGACAAACGTTTTTTTTTTCGCATTTCCGGCACTATAGGAACCCTATACTCGCCGCCTACGCGGAAGCCCATCCCAATCTCCACGCGTGGCGCTCTGGATTGTAAAATTGTAGGCACGTTTTGAAGCGTGGCCATTCGTGCTTTTTCGGGTGCGTAATTTTGCCCATGCGCTGGTAAAATCGCACAGCATGGCTTGGTTTCTTGCAAGAAGCAAAATTCCCACTTAACGAACGTGTGGTTGCGCCTTTATTAGCAACATTTTGTTGAGGCCATGGTGGGAAACTCATGTGAAGTGCGCGTGGAACGAAGCGAACAGCCACGTGGGTATCTGGGACTGACGTGTTTAAGTTCAAGGACCACATTTGGCGAAAAACCATCGTCGTCGTCGATTTAGTGGTAGTAGTTGCTGTCCTGCTAAGCCAATCGCTGCCGTTGAAAAGAGTAAATAAAAAAACGTGTGATTCGATGGGATTTGAACCCGGATGGTGGTGTCAGGGGGGGGGGGGGGGGGGTAAACACTTATTGACCCAAAGCTGAAGGGAAAGAGGCGCCGGCTGGGAGCACCGGCGCACTGCAGTCCCCTAATGAACTGCCAGGACTTCGTGAATGCAGCGGCAGGTTAAGGCAGCTGAATCCCAATCATGGTTTATGTTAATTAAAAGCCATCAGGATCGCGCAGAAAGACGACGCACAGGAGAGTCTATAGGACGAGCGGAACTAACAACTGATTTATTCAAGGGCTTACGCCCCCAATTATAAGACACAATTGACGCATGCGCAGAACATACATATGCAAAACGCATAGAAACATTTGTCATCGTCACAACCTACAAGCACGACTTCAACCATCTGACTCGTTTTTATATAAAGCAAAGGATGTGTCACTCGCGCAATTGTGCGCATTCTTTCTCAAAAAGGCTTCCATAATCTCACGCGCGAAATTGATGCTGCCTCGGCCAAGAATCTTAATCTCATTCAGTCAGGGCCTCCACCCGCTTTTTTCGCAATTTCTGCAATGTCCCGCCAAGTTTGTTCTAGTATCTTTATCTCCCAATGTGCGCTCATGCTCCCCTGCACGATCATTCACGCAGCGCCTAGTTTGGCCAATGTAGGCCTTTCCGCATGTCAGTGGAATTTCATACGCGACGACTTTCGCGCATTTCACAAAGGGCTTGGTATGTTTTTTGGCACAACCACTCCTCCTGGTTTTCTCCTTTACAGTGAGTAGAACAAAGAACCAATTTTGTACGAGATTTATCTACATTTAGGGTATCATAACGAATATAGTTGGAATTTCCACAAACTCTGCATTATGTTGGAAATGCGGGGCGTTACACGGTCCTCGTTGCGGGGTGCGCGGCAAAGAATGCTACGCATTAATATCGAAAAATTGTCCAGTAGGGCAATGGAGCGCTCGTCGAAAAGCGCAAGTGTAGCGGAGTAAACAACCAGCACAGACGGAACGATTAAACGGTCGCCACATTTATAGACATTCAAACTACCGCACTCGCCGATACCATCGCGTAATACGGAGAAACGAGTTTCGTAATACTGTACGCTGAAATACGCGCAACTCATTCAACTTAGTTTCCGGTGCGCGCACCAAGCCTTTAAAAACATCGCAAAATGAGTCAGTCATCCAGCAAGGCCGCTCTACGTGTATTAACTGCTTACCGAGCAAATCTTTAGCAATAGGCTGTATGCCAATTTCCCACGATTTAGCCATAAATGCCCTCATTCTCTCTTGGCGTTGTCAGTTGCTTAGGAACGTTGCATGCTCTATAGCCGCCCGAATGCAAGTCGTCTTTTTTTCTTTGTTCTTCTGCTGGTGTCTACAGCGTGCCGGTTCTGCGGTATCGGCGACACGCTCAGAGGTCGTTCAGTATGCACAGGCCTCACGCGTTACAACATTCTGGGACTTTCCGCAACAGGGGTAGCCGCTGCTGCATAGTCAGGATGAATTGTAAGTACTTAATCGCTTTGAAATTACGCGCGCAAGGCTGTGCACCACCTGTCATGAAGCCAGGCGCTATATAACAACGCCACCATCAGCTGTGGAGCACAAACTACCTACTGAAAGCTCCAAGATAACACCATAGGAAAGCGTGAATTGCACCACCGATACGCTTTGATGCTCCAAAAGTGAGAATGGTGAGAAAGTTAGGATAATCGTAGGTAACTTTCGATAAAACATTAAGCTTCTATTTCTAAATGGCTGTTTTTAATACAGCACTGTTCCCAATAATTCAGGTCTGAAGATATTTTGTTGTAGCAAATTCTTCGTTTGGAATTCAATGTAAGGACGTTTACTAGAGATCTAAATTTAAGTGTGGTAGGCTACACAATATAACCAGATTTCCCACTAACCTGTAACAGAGTGGTGAGCTGGGCAAGTTGGTATGGCGTCAGTCTGGGCAACAGCGCAAAAAAAGACGTGGACGAAGGGATGGGAACGGACAGGACGAGCGCTGAGCGCGAAAAAAGACGTGGACGTTAGGACGTCAGCGGTCATCCTGGCCGTTCCCTTCGTTCACGTCTTTTTTCGCGCTGTTGCCCAGAATGATTTCCACTAATCTGGCCGTGCGGTTTTGTTTCGTTTGGTATGGTGTTTTTGTTTGTAGCGCTAACAGAACAATGAAAGCGCGAAAATTGTTCTGTGTTGCTCGAGCGCTCTGTTCTCTGTATAGCTGAAGAAAGCATGATTAAAAACCGACAAATGTCGCCTTATGCACCGGAGACCCATACTTCAAATTGCGGAGCAATAGAAAAAAAAAGGCTACATTTACCAGCTTCTTGTTACCAAGTCAGTGTGTATATGGCCAAGTTACCAAGTCAGTGTGTAAATGGCGCGAAATCTAGATTATAAAGCTTGGATTAGAGAAGCTACTACTGGACACATTTTGTATAATTACATGTGTAATTAAAATGTATCTGCTGCCATCGTGATTATTTATTCCGACAAAATAAAGCTTTTGATGTCTAGGCCTGATCGCAAGTTTGTTGTTTCATTGTATGAATATCGCTTTTTTCAGGTGACTTTGCCGACAGTGTGGTTGATGGGACATAACTGTGTTAAAAACTTAACATCCCAAGCACCTTCGGTTCAGTCAAAGAAACTTTGCCGCCCAAACTGCCGAATAAGTATGGTCCTTGAGTGTTGTGGGATCGGCCGCAGCAAATGGCAGGCATTTGTCGCTGCAGGCGGAGCTCATCATAACGAATCAATCAGAATGTTGTTGTTGCGAATTGTTTGATTGTTTTCTTTTTAAACTTGTATTTTTTGATACTGAAAGCCCATTAAACTCGTATTTCTTATTACTTCACGTAGGTGAAATTACAGCAATAATTTATGTCAGCTCCAAGTCCATCCTCGTCACCCTCGTGGTGCTGGCCGCCGTTTGCAGCCTGGCAGCCGCCCAGTTCGGAGGCGGCTATGGCTGAGGCTACGGCGATCGCCGTGGATTCGGTGGGGGCTTCGGACGTGGACTTGGACAAGCCCGTGGATTTGATGGAGGCTTCGGACGTGGATTCGGTGGAGGCCGTGGATTTGGCGGCGGACGCGGATTCTGCGCATAAACAAAGCTGTATCGCCGATGTATCGCAGAAGATGAACGCCACCTGCATACGAATCACCAAAAATTAGCACGGGCATCATCATCGCCTTCTTGAAATAAATTATTTTTTACTACGGAATCTGCTGCATGATTGTTGTGTCGCTGCTTAATGACTGTCCAAACCCGGTGTTTAGTTAACAAACAAAACACCAAAGGTGCCAAGCACGCGAATTTAGGGGAATTCATCAAAATGCCGCCTTGAGGTTGCAGAGAAAATAGGCAAAGCAGTGATTTTTACTGTTATGCTGAAAATAGCAGTCTTACTACGTTCTTGGATCAATTTACACAGCGTTGGGCTTGTATGAAACCAAATGTACATTAAAAATTCACCCCGAAAACATAGTTCACTGGTACTATTAAGACATAAATAAAAATGAGATAACATGCTGAGTTGTCATGCCACTTTCAGATCCCAAATGACTCGTTTGAACAATACCCGCCGTGGTGGCTTATTGGCTAAGGCGTTGCGCTGGTGAGCACGACGCCGCGGGTTCGATTCCCGGTTGCGGCGGCAGCTTTTTGATGGAGACGAAAAGCAAAAACGCCCGTGTATACGAGATTTCGGTGCACGTAAAATGTCCCCAGGTGGTCAAAATTAGTCCGGAGCCCATCACTACGGTGTGCCTCATCGCTTGCGCTGCGTCGGCGCGTTAACCCCTACAATCAATCAATCGTTTCAACAATGCTACTGCGGATTTTCTGTTGCTGGGGAATCAAATTATTGAAAATACAATATGTTCACAGTCCAGTTTTGCGAGTTTGTGCTCTTACTCCCAGTGAGTGAAGTTTCAACATTGGGGTTCTGCCCTACATTTAATCAAACACCGACACCATTTATTGCTGATTGAAGAGATGCCCCCTACCTTTGAGCCTGATCCCTTGCCCCAGCGCCGTAAAACGAACAACGGTCTTGCCGTCAGCGCCACGTAAGAAGAAAGCCATTCAGCTGGACAGAAATAGCTTGACAGCAAGACAACTAGGCACTGCCGTAAGCAAAAGGGAAGGGAAAGTGGGAGACCCCTTTTCACATTTTTGGACTACGACCGGCTCTATAGATAGCGACCCCGCCGCGGTGGCTCAGTGGCTAAGCCGTTGCGCTGCTGAGCAAGAGGTCGCGGGTTCGATTCCTGGCCACGGCGGCCGCTTTTCTGATGGAGGCGAAAAGCAAAAACGCCCGTAGTGTACGAGATTTCGGCGCACGTTAAAGATCCCCAGGTGGTCAAAATTAATCCGGAGCCCTCCACTACGGCGCGCCTCATCACCTGCGTTGCGTCGGCGCGGTAACCCCACAATCAATCAATCTATAGATAGCGACTGCCCATGCGCGACGATTGCGCGTGCCGAATTTATTATCGCTTGTTTGGTTTTTTTTTAAGTTCTTTCTGCCGTCACTGCACCGATTGGAGAAGCATCTTATCTTCGTTTATCCCGTGTATACGCATTTGCTCGGTCTGTCATCGTTGTTATTTCGTCTTTCTCGTGGTCCGTTCTGCCCATTCTTTACCGAGTCACACTGGAGGAACTGCACACCTTCTTTGTGGCGGCGGTGGGCTCAAATAAGAGTTTTTTGCGTGAAATAAATATTAGTTAGGCTGGCGAAAAAACGCAGCCGACCTGCGTCCACCGAAGGCATACCCACCTGGAATCGTCAGCAAAAAACTGACCACAGCTGCTAACCATTTGCTAACACGTTCATTGGCGTTCCACGCCTTCGATAGCGCGCATACGCCCGAAAGTGTAAAACCTAAATTAAAATTCAGCGCGTTATGCTTTATAGCGTCGAACCGCATAAATGAATAAGAAGAAGCACTTTGCAGGGACTGTTTAATTTAGTGCAGCAAAAGAAAGGAAATAGTGGAAGCAACACGAGGCGTGCGATCAAAACCCACGAGCTTGCGGCGCATAGCGCGAGTACAGCAAGAAAAAAAAGGCCGTGTCTAGAGTGCCGTCCGACGGTACTGTAAGCCCTTCACTATATCGACGCCCACTGACGTTTTCTAACAAAATTGCAACGTCTAGCATTACATAGCTCTAGATAACGTAAAGGTAGGCAACCAACCTAAGCATAACATGACATGACCTAACGCCACAAAGAAATAATTTAAAACACGAAAACTAACCTAAGATGTCAAAACTCTAATTCAATTAAAAGATGAAAAAAAAAAAAACAACCAAGGCAAGGGCCGGTCTCGAACGACCGCCCTTGAGATCACGAAGCTAAGATGTATCCTCCACACTACAACGGAGGACGCTTCGGTGGTGCTAGCCTAGTCTTAAGTATGTGAATATCGTCGGA
Organism: Haemaphysalis longicornis; assembly: GCA_013339765.2. Lineage (NCBI taxonomy): Eukaryota > Metazoa > Arthropoda > Arachnida > Ixodida > Ixodidae > Haemaphysalis > Haemaphysalis longicornis. The sequence continues at coordinate 38,710,004 of CM023451.1, forward strand.
CGGCACATTAGCCATGCCTGCAGCGATCAGCTAGAGTGCCGTCGGACGGCAGTCTAGACACTGCGAAAAAAAAAGAAAATAAAACGACCACGCATTCCGAAATTTGCCACGCCGTCTTGGTTGGCCTTCAGCTTATGTGTAAGCAGTATCGCAACAGCATGGATAGTTATTCTTGAAAAAGTAGCTGTAGTGAGTATGATGCCAAGGCTGTAGGTTTTAGGCGACTTGGGAAAGAGGCTCGGCGGCAAACCCAAGCAAGAGAAGCGGTTTTGTGAAAGAATATGCTGAAAGGTCCTGCAATACGTTTGCATTGTACTTTCATATCGCATCAAATCGTATGCGATGGAATGTGTTGCGTTCAGCTGCGATAAACTGGCAGGCACACGGTAAAGTAAAATTGTTTTCACCAGCTTCCAATCGCTCCGGTACGGGATCAGTGGCTCAAAAATGTATCCCGAAGATATCTGTGGTTCTTATCGCAAGCATTGAACGGGGATGGCTGCCGTACAAAACTTTCCCTTTTGTATTAGCTTGTAAGCCAACCCGACCGAGCTCCAACAAACGTCGCGCTCCAGTTACGGTGAAATCGCCGCAGCCGTTGGAGAGGTTGCCGTCGATTAGTGCTGCCTTCGCTGTAAAAATATTGTTTTCCCGCAATAATGACGGCGCTTCCACGCTTAGAATGGTCCTGCTGGGGTGTTTATAGAAATTTGAGTATTCCCGGTGAACTTTTACACATGCATAGCAGTGCTTCATGGCAAAAGGAAGCGCCTTGACGTAAAGCGAAATTAAATGAAAGAAGATGCTCGAAAATAACTAGTCGAACTAGTCGAGCAGGTAGAAATGGTAGCAGTATGGCTTAGTTGAGTACGTTGACGTTCGGATAGCTAAAAAACGGTATTAGACCTAACCGCGAATTCTCGTTACTGGCCGCTATTATAGGTAGGGATTGGTACGACCAGCATTAATCGGTTCGAACGCTACGTTTTATGCGAGCAGTCGGAGGCCCCACTGCGAGCGCAGCGAATCTGGCGAGTTTGGGGGTCGAACTAAGCCCCTCCTGACGGAGCCAGCCGTCTCTGGATTCCATTATCACCGGTAGCGATGAGCAGGTTGCTATCTATACAGACGGTCGTGTTTTGGGCTCAGAAAGTAAAACGTGAGCATTCATTATCGACACTGGAAGCAGAGGGAAAGTGTGAAAAGAGCAAAAAGAGTGAATTCCATTGCCAACTCTTATATTCATGTGACCACTACCGATAATTGTTTTTTGCCGCGAGGAGTGCACATTGGTTGCTAGGTTTCGATATCTCCTATCGCCTCGAGGACATTCATTTTGCAATCGGGCAGAGAAAAACAACAATCATTAAATAAGTCAGAACCTTATGGAAAGTGCGCCCGCTGCGTTCTGAAGTTTCCTTTCGTGACTTTTAAGTGCGAATGCACTTCTTAAGCGAGCCTGAATCGTCCGCCGCCGTCGTCCGCATAGCAACAGCTGCGGGTGCGCGCGCTCCTCGTCTTCCCTAGCAACGGGGGGAGATGGGCGCGCGCTACTCTCCTCCTCCTCTTACCGCTCAGTGACTGCGGGTGTTGGGCGCCTCCTCTCCACTTCGGGCGGGAGAGCTCTCGCTCGCGTAGCGGGCGCTGCGCATTCCGACGCGTGAGGGCGCTCGTGTAGCGGCCACGTGGCACGGGAGGGTATTAGTCGAGCGCGCGCCGTCGTTGAGAGCGGTCGCTGGTCCTGCATCTCGATAACGATGATGGCGGACCGGGCAACGGTACCAGCAATAACGAGTGAAATATCTTTCTTTGTAGTTGTGTGCGTGTGTGTAATCTCTCGACTACTCATTAAGATCACGATATCCACCGTAATCGCGCAATCAACAACCGTGCATTCGCACTTACACACTCTCCCCCTCGGGGAAGTGCGAGGGAATTTTTTGAACAGTTTATTGTTTACTTCTGCTTTTCTATTATTTTTGATCATGTCGTATTCTCCCTCTACATATTAGGACAGCGCCCCCATCGCAATGAAAGGCTCCATAGGCCGCTGCGTGTACCTGGTGTCCACTTATATGTCTACGCAGCAACGCGTCTAGTAATAATGCTTAGCATCCTTTCACGGGCACCGCCACAGCCAGGACCGTGTAACGCCCTCCATTTTACCAAAAATGCATAGTTGGAGAAGGAAACAGATTTAATCGTTGCAATGGCGTGAACGGAGAAAATTGGTTCAACAGAAATTCTAAAATTCAAAAATAAAAATAAAGGAAAGAAAAAATTTACAAAACTGAACTGTCGACATCAGAAGTATCCCCCCCTTATATCTCGTCGAAATAAATTACGATTGAAAAAAAAAAACGCTCGAGAAGGGAGGGAGCAACACTAATAAACAAACACTTGAAACTGAACAATCCTGTAAAGCCTTCCATTTCCAAAAATGCAGAACTGGCAAAGGTAGCGCATTATTCCTCATGACTTCGTAAATGGCGATAATTGGTCGCACAGAATTTCGAAAAATCCAAAAATACCAGAAATAAACAACATAAACATATTGCAAATATGAACTCAGAAAATAAAAATATGCATGGTATACATCTCCTCCTAAATTCTAACACAGATAAAAAATCGTCGAAAGGAACATCGGAAACTCATGAAAACCTAGCGTAAATGGGCAAACAGTCCAACGTCCTGAATTTGCACAAAAGTGCATAATTGGCGGAGGTAACACACTTTAAGAAGAGAAATGTGTTAACACAACAATACAAGAAATATAAAGATCAAACCTTTAAAAATAAACCTCACGAAATCAAGAATATTCTTACGTGGTGGCAGAACAAATGAGATTAACGATGGTAAGATGATGAGCCATCTATTTACAGTATGTACATGGCGGGCATAACCGCGCCCAGCAAGGCCGTGTGCTCCGCACTCTTCTTTCGTCGTCGTTTGTAATGTCGCCGACTTGTCCTTCTCATATCAATAGGCACCCAAACAATCAAGACTGAAATAGAGTAGCCCCGAAAAGAATCTTGTAAACACCAATAAAAATGCGAAAACGGGCAAGCCATACACTACGCCTTTCATCCATACAAAAATACGGTATTGGCGAGGTGAAAGCAGTTCATCGCTGTAAGAACGTGGGGGTACATAAGGGCAAAAATAAGCAACAAAAAATCTATAACTAGAGTACAGCCCAAAGTATTTGTCTACTCATGACGAAATCAAAGTATTCTGTCCCGTTCATTCAGAGACTCGGTTAATTTGGACATTCTTTCCGATCCCGTGAAATCCTAAATGACGGTGTCTTGGTGTAAATGAAGGTGAAGACAAGCGGTGACGGAACCCTGCTCATTCGTAGACGATTCTCCTAATTTCTGCAAAGTTCTTGTTTCTTTTCTGTTTTTATCATCTCTATCGAGCGGTAAGCGGCCGCATCATCCGACACAAACGCATGACAAAAAATATATTACAAAAATATCTCAACTTTTTTACGCAGGCAAACGTATCAGATAAGATTAATGGTTTAAAGCAGTATCCGCTGAAAAAAGAGCAAATGTGCCGGCATATACAACTTACACAGGTGGCATGAAGCTTAGTGGTTTAGAAGTTGTTTTGAAATCGTTAATTCGTTATAAAGGCATGAAGTCATTAAATTCAGAAACAATCAAATTGCCGAATTTGCTCTGCAGCAGTGCCTAAACCAAATAGAAATGGTTTTCGTAGCCTTCAATTCTGAAATCCAGGAAAATGATCAAACTTCTTCCTGAGTGCGCAGCCTAAGATTAAAAACATCCCAAAAATGCTAGAACCATCAATGGAGTAAATCCCGTGGCTCTTGCACGCCTACCGAGAAAAACTTTTATTCAACAGGTGAAACGCCAAGTTCTGATATTTTAGACATAAGTGTGCCAACTCTCTGTCCGAGTCATCACAGGCTGAGGGGCGTTGTACGCAAGCAGCCCGAAAGCAATCCCCTCTCTTTTTCCTGATTCCTTATACTGGAATGCCCACGTGCCGGTTCTGCGGCATCGGTGACACGTAACAGCTTGCTGCAATACGGCCCGCGCCACAACAAACCGGGGTCTTCCCCGCCTGCAATAGTAGCCACCCCTGCACGGGCAGCGTGCATTTGTAAAACACGCCAATCAATGGAAACGCACGCGCGTTGAAATACGTCACTTGTCCGTCATGGATTGAAGCGCTATATAAACGCGCAGCCACAAACTGTGGACACGCAAAACCCAATCGGAGCACCAGCTGAAGAGCAAAGAAAAACGTGAGTTGAAACGCCGGATGGTATATGATATGTGATGGTATATGATATGATATGATATGATATGATATGATATGATATGATATGATATGAAGTATTGCGTCAGCGCAGTTAGGATTGGGCAAACAAATGAAGGTTATGATGGTACATGCATGTTACTGTTAAGTGCTGATGCCAAGATTTTTCCTGGGAAGATACTTTTTGTAGCGCATTTTCGGTTTCAATTAAAGATATTATGATTGTTAGCTATTTCAGTGCTCGATGTTGGTTTGGAGCGTAATACTACAACAAAAACGCGCTCTGGTCTGACGTTCTTTCGTTATATGTACCGTTTTTGTTGGTCTTTAGCAAAACAGAAGTGCAATATTGTTCCGTACTTTTTACATTTTTTCTTCGGGTATAACAGAGGAAATCGTGCTGAAACACCATGCCCAATGATTCGTACACCGGAACTGCAAATTTCGGCATAAAAAAAGCACTAGGCCATTCAAAATATGGTGCTATTGTCATGAGCTTTGGTGCTGATGGGCTACGTTTTTCATCGTTGTTTATGACTATAGCCTGCCTACAGCCGCAGTCAGACCTATGCAATGCCCACAGGTATTTTAAAAAAAACTCAATGCTTTTCCAGCCCAGCTGCACCAAATAAAAACACAAGCTACTGATAATAAGAACGGATGAAGGGCATTTTAGGAATGTATTGCTAGAAGAGGAACCGTATTCTTATCAAAATAGTTGCCAGATGAGTGCCTACATGACGCGAAATGTTTGTTTTAAACTTTTTGGAATACAGAAGCAGAGAGTGGACACATCTTAACTCCCTATATAACTAAAAAGTGTCACGCACACTGCTGATTATTTATTTGGACATGGATAAATTCGTTAATTTTATCGTCAGTGTCCATACCTCCATGTGATGATGAGTTCTTTGTAACGTTGTGTTAGTAAGTGTTTTTTTGTTGTTCACTTCGCAGACAGAGCGTGGACATGAACTATCTGTCTGGCGAAATCAGCATCACATCCACTGTTGATGAAGGAGAACCATACTTCGTCTCAGAAACTGTCGCTACTGTTCTTGAGTGCTCTTTGACGGGGGTGCTGTTGAAACAGCAGGCAGTTTTTTGAACTGGCAAAGCTCATCAAATTGATTAATTGAAAATATTTACAACAGGTTTTTACTTGTTTTCTATTGAGTTTTAAACTAGTATTTTTCTTTCCTCCACGCAGGCGAAAATTCAGCCATGATTTCGGTTAACACCAAGACCATCCTCGTCACCCTCGTGGTGCTGGCTGCCCTGTGCAGCCTGGCAGCCGCCCAGTTCGCAGGCGGCTATGGCCGTGGCTTCGGCGGTGGCCGTGGATTCGGCGGAGGCTTCGGGCGTGGATTCGGAGGAGGCCGTGGATTTGGAGGAGGCAGGGGGTTCGGAGGAGGCCGAGGATTTGGCGGTGGTCGGGGGTTCTACGGATAAACCACGCTATGTCGACCGAGCATAGCAGGAGACAAACACTAGCTGCACATGAATCAGTGAAATTCACCACAGGAATCATCATTCTTCGGGAAATAAATTATTGTTTTTTTACTTTCATGACTGTCTCGTCCCGACTTAATGACTGCGTTTAGGTAATATGAAAACATTACATTCCCACAATGATCTGAAAGTTTCAGAGATTCTGCAATGTTCCGCATGATGGTTGCGGATTTAACTACAGCCGGGCTAACATGTAGCAAACTTTACTAAAGGAGATAGTCTTTCTTGGGATACTTAAATGCGAATATTTTGGTTTTTCTGTCTGGCTGTATGTCCGTTCGTCGATTCATCCGCCCAAGCCAAAAATTTAGAAAAATGCATGAACCAGACGTTTATGTAAGCAAAGCATTTGTAAACTACTGAATCTGGTGGCAGCGTTTATATTTGTCAACATCGCCGACCCCCCCAAAATATTAGGCATATATGAGGCAAGAAATTATTACATAGGTTTTATTACCATTCCTCTTCTGATTAAATCAAAACGGCTACTTAATTTCCTAGTTTCAAGTGAGAAATACGCCTTGAAAAAAATGTTCTCACATTTAAATCCAAAAAGCGCTCGCGGTGCCCTCTCACGGCAGTGTCCCAAGTTAAAAAGTAACCAAAGGATTCAGTGCATTGCACGAGCAGTGGAACGCGACAAAACTAAATGCACCTGAGCAACATTCCAATGTCGTTATCGTGGGTGGAGCGAATCATGGCGTGAAAAGCGTGAGATCTGTCGGGAAAGACGTGAGAGGCATTTACCAGGAACAGGCTGCAGAAGACTGTCGTCTTTCGAAGACAGTTGCATTAATTGGAGTATATATGGGGCCAACTTCTTTTACCGCAGTTGCCATATTTTTAATTATTCCAAGCGTCGACCATTTTGAGTGCAATTTGTTGGCAATACTTCTAACAGTCTAAATGCCAGGGACCAGAATTCCCGGCTTACGTTATTGAAAATTGTTTTCGCATTCAAACAAAACACAGGTTGATAAGAAAAGGTAATGACGTGTTGTTGCACCTTACGGTATATCTAGAAAAGTGTTGCAATCTATAAGGGTTGTAATCGACCAAAATGTAGTTGCGTCATAACGTATAAAAGTTTAAATTTACAATTTGTTACCACTATTAGTGAGAAGAAACGGTAATTTTTTCACAAATTGTTTTTAACTGCCGTTTACAAGACCTCATTTGTTGCTTCAGGTAAATATTCTAGTTCGTTTCCCAACAAATGTGACACATACAGAAACATAGAAATTGCAATGAGATCCACAATATCTAAAGTTACCTGGCTGTGTTACCCCTATTAAGTGATTCGCGATTATCGTTTTACCTTAACTCCTAAATTATGCCACTTCACGCTCGATTCTCTCATGATTCTACCATGCTGCTCACTCAAAACTTCCCGGCGATATTACGGAAACATAACCAGAAAAGAGGGCGTAGGCAGCGTGTAGATAAGAGCATGGCCCTGCAAAGGTGGTGTTTATTGCGTGCTTTTGTCTGGGTAAAGATAGCACTATCATCATTTTGACTAACGCCACATGTTTTTCAATGACAAGCGGTCAACAACCTTGGGTTTTTGCCTAAGGTAGTTGTACCAGCGGACAACAAGCAGTCCAAAGGTATCAAGTTAACTTCGGGTATTTTAATGTTCGGGTGCCCTGTCTTTTTTCTGCCCGAATGCGGCTGAATGTCGATAGTTTACATTTGACTACTCTCTCCTCTTAGATATAAAAATTGAGCCAGTATTCTTCAACACCATCAATCCCGATGTACCAGTTTGTTTCGCTTGAAACGTGGATTCAAATGAGCGTATGAAAACGTTAAAAGCCAAACAAAAAACTCCCACCTCCCCTCGCGGGAACCCCTGTGTAGATGCGACGCATAGGCGGAGCGGCGAAGGGACCGCGTTTTATAGCGCGCATAACGTTGAGGGGACTGCGTAAGCCGGTCCCAGTCGATGACGACGTTGGCGTACTTGTAAAGCGGCGTGGACTCTAGGTGTTTGAGCCAAGCGTGGATGTTGCTTCGCCGGAGAACGGCACACCGGTTATATGCGCAGCGCGCCCGAAGGAGAGGAAACCGCGGAAGAGAGAGTACTGCACATGCGCCGGTCCCAGCGCGTCTGCCGCGGCTATGACGCAACGTGCCGCGGCTATGACGCAACACAATCCAACACAATCCACTTTAATCCAATCCAATCCAAATCCAATCCAAGCCAAGCCAAGCCAAGCCAAGCCAAGCCAATCCAATCGAATCCAATCCAATGCCCCTCGCGAGAGAGTTTTCGCTATCGGAGAGGAGAGGGGGTGAGCGGCGGAGAGCGCAGCTGGCGCGGCGAAGAGAATGGGGGAGGGGTGGACAACGCCGACGACGACGACGACGACGACGACGCCGGAGGGACAAGCCGAGTGAATCAGATGCTCTGCATCTAAAAACTCGACATATTCAGGCCATTGTGTCAGAGAGCATGTTCTAGAATTAAATACAGTTCTTAACTATATGGATCATCTCCCTGGAAAACATTTAGTAAAGCGTTCTATCCTGTTATTGTCACTATGCGATGGAAATAATAAATGACTTCAGGTGCGCCTATCAGAGCTGACTGTATAATATACTAGCGGTAGTACCCGGCGATGCCCGGGTGGGACGTTGCACTAAGGACAATAATCGGCATCACACGTGTTCAGTTATTTGTTAGCGGTCATAATTAGCCAGTTGATTGTGAAGTGGTATAGAATTGAATCTCCTGCCTGCTGTCAATACATGGGCTCCAACCGGAGGCCTGTCGTGGAAATTGAAGCGTCTGGATTTCGTGTTTTACTACAACTATCACTAAACAAATTGCACCAAGATGGTGTGGTCAAGCCAGTGAGTGAGTGAGAGAAAAAAAGTTTTATTGAGCAGGAGAAGGTGGGAGGGGTTCCATATTCCAGGCACCATACAATGAGCGGGAAGCCTTCACTTCAATTATTTCAACATTTTTCAATATCTACGTGGTTGTGATAGAGATAGAAATACTTTTTTGGGAGAGGCTGGTGATCCTAGACATCGGCCAAGAGCCCTTGGACTCTAGCAGCGTCCTCGGCCAGCTGGACGGCCCAGACTTGATCCCCTGGGTCGGAGCTGAGCAACACGGTCTCCCATTGCTCCGCCTGAGTGATACTGCGCGCGGGTGTAGCCGGCTGCGGGCAGGCGCATAACATATGTGCTAGATCTTCCATTTCTTTGCACTTGTGGCATTTGTCGAATGTTGGCCTGGATAGCACTAGCTATACATAACCAGGTTCGGATACGAATTCGTCTCAAGTAGTCACCATACGACGGATTGCCTCTTATGTAGTGACGGATAAGCGGAAGGGGGGGGGGAACTGCCCCGTTCTAGACGGTAGCGATTTGTTATGTCCGAGGAGACACGAGCCGATCCCTGCACGACCATCGGAGCGAATGGGCGAATGTGGTGTTAGAGTCGATGTCAGGTCGGTCGGTGAACCTCGAGCAGCATCGTGCGCGCACACGTTCTCGGCCAGGCCGGAGAGGGAGGTGCCCATATTGGTAGATTTCGCCGCCGCGCATTGCGAAGAAAGCCAGATTTAAAGATTGCAGACGCTTCTGGGGACAATGGCAGATTTGAATCACTGATTACATATTTGATGTTTGCGGAGGCCGTCATTACCAGTGCTTTGTTTTTTTTTTTAAAACAAATGACACTCCTGACGAGCCGAAAAGACCTAAGAGGTGATGTCCCTACCTAGCCAGACTGCTGGTTCAAACGGCTTCAGATTTCATGAGCGCATTGTGATTACGGCGTTGAAGCTCAAAAACCGCGACCGGAGGCGACGACAGATTAGAGAAGCCTGGGAAAGGCTACCCGGAAACAGTATTGCGTCAGTAATTTCTCCGTGGCTCTCACGGTGAAAGAAACTCACTTTCTTGGTGATACTGGAGATAAGTAGGGCTGTGATACAAGGCGTGCTAGTTGCTACGAATATGTTTGTAACGCAGATTACTGTACCTTATAGAATATATTGTACTTTTTTGCCTTTAGGTTTTCTATCTTAAAGAAAGATATCACGTGGCTTTTATATATACCTCTTCATTGCCCGTTCAGTGAGAATAAACTCAGTTACTAGTACGCGCCCGTCTGTGTGCCCTTTCTGTAGACTCGTGCCCGCGATTTTTAGAACAAAAAAATTGGCCCTTTTATGGGCGTCTCAGGGTTAAATCCTTAAAATGGGTTTTCTTCATTTGTATAGTAATGTATGTTAGCCAAAATAGATTAGATAAATGAATCAGTGAAAGATTTATTGAAGAACCTTAACGAACACCCATTTCAACTAATTAACCATTTTAACCCATTTAATGAACACCCAAATACATCTGCGTAATAGACCTTACGCTATTACGCATTTACGAACTTTCAAGTCTCTAGACCTACCAGTTTTGGCTGGGCGTTGATGTCAGTCAGTCAGTCAGTCAGTCAGTCAGTCAGTCAGTTCAGTCAGTCAGTCAGTCAGTCAGTCAGTCAGTCAGTCAGTCAGTCGGGCACTTCTCTTTATAGGTATATATACCACACTTGAAAATTTGTTGCATCTGTTCGAGCAAACGTATTTAAGGGAGAGATGGGATCATAATAGACTACACGTCATTATACCTAGTTCGCGGAAATGATTTTAGGAGATCACAGAAGGTGTGCCTATACGCGACGTGCCTTATAGTTGTATCGGGCAGTGATGGACGGCCAACCGATGGACGGCCAACCGACGGCCAACCACTGTACGCACTTGGCCCCAGAGCAATGAAGCTCTATATAAAATTTACACAGTGCCTATCATAAAATTTTACATTATCTTTTGACCACCAAACTCAAACCTCTACTGATGTCGCTAGCGTGGTTTTGCAAGCGTGGTGTGAGGAGTGCGAACGCACATTTTGTAGTGCTGCTGGGCGATAGTTTTGTTTGCAGTTTCATCGCTTCCACTGAATCGGAGACACGCTTCTTCCCCTTCAACTTGAGTAAATTTAAAAAGTTTCGTTTTACGAACTCCATTGTGGGATCAGATCGTGATTTAATGCAGATTGATAAGAGCGACGCGAAGCTTTGTGGTTTGATGGTCTGCTCCAGTTATGTATTGAATAGCGGCGGTGAATAAAGACGGATTGAAATGAACGTAATAGTACGTCCGTTTGCTTTGGCAATATTTCATCGTAGGCTACGAATTGATGAGTAGGCTCGAATGTGCACAGCAGACGACAAATACATCGAAATAAGCTGTGCACGTCTACACTACGCCTTGAGTTCTTTACAGTTATCGATAACAATTTTATTTGTTTTTTAGGTGAAATCAATCCCTGCTTAGCCACTACCCTTCCCATAAAGAAATTATATCACCGGTATGTACGCAGCGAGAGCCTCTGCATGACCTTGTTTTATGCGCAAAATATGCGTAACAACACACTCATTTTACACACGCTGACAGAGTTGCTGTGTTAAAAACAGCATGCGTAAGACGACGCACAGTGTGCGAACACTTTAAAGGGGCACTGACACAAAATTTTGAAGGCGAGATAACTTCGGAGATAGATTGGTGGGAACACATATACATCATCTGCAAAATATCAGCGGCGAATACAGCCTAGAACATATTTAAAATCGATTTTAAAGTGTGTGAAACGCAACCGAGCAGCCAGCAGAGGACCACGCGCAATCGACATCCCGAGGATATGTGTAAATAAACAACGTCCAAACCCGCCACGAGTTTTGTTTGCCGCTTCCGCACTGCTGGCGTTTTTCGCCGGCTCGCCCGGCTCGCCGCTCCAATCGGAGGTCGGAGGGCGGAGCTTCTGCTCTCGAGAACGAACGACCCGATCGTTGGCGGCGGAGGCGCCGTGATTTCGTCAGCTCATCGGGCAGCTGGCCGCGACCAAAGTTCTACGGCGATTCCAGGCACTCTGTTTCTGTTACTGTTTGTTACCATTGGATGCGAAAACGCGGCGGAGGCACGAAAAGCCCATTGAGCTAGCCGCACGGTCGCTGTGCAGGCGGCGGCCACGGCCGCAAAGTGGCACAGGCCGGCGCAGGTAGCTGGAGTGATAGCTTGTTACCCCTGCACGAAATTGTCCCCAAGTCCCGACCATGGTGGCTTACATGAGAAAGGAGTTAATGATGCGATGGCGGGTTGCATTAAAAATTGTCATCTGCACCGCTTACGAGAGCGGCACTCGAATATCCGCCGCAGTGCTAAGCCGAACACGTCTGTAGGCGGACCTGTATGTAGGCAGACCGGCCGGCTGGTCCCAGCGCGCGTCTTGCCACCCACCGTCTCGAGCGTCGCGCGTCGTTCTTTAGCCGCGGTAGCATTTGCACTCGCAGCGCCTGCGTCACATCCACGGTCGCTTTTTAATTAAGCGCCTCACGAGATCAGTACGTGGGGGCATTCGCAGAAACTGCCGTCGATGCGGATTCGACAGTGCTACGGCGGGTCTGCTCTGTGATATTCCTCCGACGGTCACGTGGTCAGCTTTGTTCACACAAAATCCACAAAATCCATCGTTTCGCGGCACTCGCTGAAACCGAAACTGCGACTGGCTGCATTGAAAATGCCTCTAATTAAACACCGTCGCACGCTGAAGCAAATGAGGTTTCTACAGGTTATAAGTAGGTAACTAGCTACTTATCGCAACAAAAAAAACAAGATGCAAAATTTTTGTGTCAGTGCCCGATTAAGGTTGTATTTGCTTGATGCAGAACCCTCAAATTATGTCTAGTGCTTTAAAGTTATCTTTCGTACGTATCGACGCCCATTGGCCATGGCTTAGAACTATTGTGATAAAGAAATTGCGGACGCCATTTGGGAGATTGCTAATAAAATGCCATTAGCATCTGTCCAGGTTGTTGAAGACAGTTTGTCGACGAATTTCCCGCCTCCAAGTCCTCTCCCAGCTGGCGGCCCCCCCACCCTCGTGATTTGGTATCTGAATAGTACCTGGAAGGTAGCATTCAGATACCTGAATGGTACCTTCCGGGTACCTTCCAGAAATACGAATCAGAAACAGCTTAAACGAACCAACTCTGCAGTACGCGTTGCATCTTGGAAAAAAATCATAATTAGCGAAGAAAAGGCACTTCATCGCTTTATTTGTATAAAGTTACATCATTCGGAAAAAGAAAGAAAAGAAAACCTAAAAAATGAAATAACACAACGTCTTTCGCTATTCCTAGCCATATTTGGATGTAAATTACTCACTCTAAACAAGCTTAAGGAATGGTATGCATTAGAATAAAAATTTGTAAATTTCTACAGCCTTTTTTATTAGACTGGACACTGCTGGAAATTTTCAACGATTCCGCTATGAATTCTCCCTTAGTTTTCGAAACCGGTAACTGTGCCTCAGAGACATCCCACGAAAGCGACCACATCGCATTACCCTCGCTTTTTGTTTTCTCCTTTCCCTTTTCCTGGCTTCACGCGCCGTTGTGCGGTACCGGTGACACGGAACCTGTCGTTGCAATGCGCGCACTGCCCCACGCATCACAACAACCTTGGGGCTTTCCCGCATCGCCATAGTAGCTGCCGTTGAATACACAGCGGGGTTTTGTAAAACACGCCGATCGCGGGAGCTAGAGGCGCAAGGGTATGCGCCATCCCTCATACGGCGATGCGCTATATAAAGGCGCCTCGATCAGCTGTCGAGCAGAGATCACCCTGTTGAGCTCTAGGTGAACACCCAGGAAAGACGTAACTTGCTCCGTCTTATAGACGTTGATGCTCGAGCAGTTTGAATACTTAAGATTTTGGCACTAGGGTAGTAAAATATCGGTAATCAATTATTCTTCATTTTGTAAATATGTGTCCTACTGCATTACTGCTTGCACAGTTAATTCACTAAAAACTGTGCAATTCCGTGCTTGCAAATCTATCTCAGAATATAAAAAATGCATTGCTGTGGTAAAATTTCATTAACGGTCACTAAGCGGTTTTTTTCACTAGGTGTTTTTGTAAACGAAAATTTCGAATTATTTCTTCCCACAAGTACAGAAAACAATGCTGAAAAACATTCCGTATGAACCATCAAGCAGCTTGTCTAAATAAAACGAAATCATGGGAAATCAAGGTAATCTCAAACTTGTTATGAATCGTTTTATGCTTTTGCTAAAAAACGGGCGTGCACTACACGGATAAAATCTGGTGGGTACCTCTGTCTTTTATAGCTTCTTGGGGGGTTGTCTGTAACACTAGTCTGCCCTGTGGTACACTCCGCTATTGTCTATTTCACTCTTGCACCAAAACTATAACGAACCTGTACCGGGCTAAACACACAGGGAGCTTCCTTCGCCTCCAAACGGGAAATTAGTGCGTTTTTTTTGCTACATCGGGTGTTTTTGTTCGCCATCAACACTGAAAAGTGCTTCCTACAGCGAATTATTTCTGCTCCCACCAGTCATAAAGAAAAAAAAATGCTGAAAAAGCCGACCCTGTCCTGTATGAACCGTCAAGCAACATAGTAGAATCCGTCTAAATAAAAAGCAATAGGCCATTGGAAATATGGGTACTAACTGTCTAATATCCGATACTTGTTAGTGAACCGTTTTATGCTTTCGCTGACGTATATCACAGGGGCGTGGTTTTTTTTTTATTCTTTCACAGAAAAATACATGGATAAAAGGTTTTTGAGGGGGGAGCTAGAGGGAAAGAAAAGGGCACGAAACTGTGTGTGACACCTTATCACGAGGGGGAGTGGAGGGGGGTTCAAAGGAGAGGATAGCGGGTCTAAGAGAAAAATTTAATTAAGATAGAGGGAAGATAGTTTGAATTAGGGTAGGGCGGCGACTGCGAAGCGATTGCGCGCAGAAAGCAACGCCGAGCGGAAAGGGTGCCGTAAAGGCGAAGGAAGGAGCACCGGCATCCTGCCAAACTCAATCTTCCCAATCACTGATGCGCGCACATTTCGAACGGCGCTGCTAATTTCTGTAACAGTTCTTTCTACAGATGTGTCTGTTTATTTATCGAATAGTTAGTTTGGGATTTGAATCTGTTATGCTGATTTCTATTGGTAGGTGGGTTTATTTTTTAATGTTTCCGTATGTTCGTCTTGCACGCTCTTCTGTTTGTACTTCCGATTGTATTTTCTTTGAGTTTTCTATGTAGATTTTTTGATAGGTGGATTTCAGGACATTTGTTCTTATCCTCGCTTATATTTCGTTCTTTGTTTGAACCTGTATACAACCACAAGCACTGTATAACCTCTGGAAACCTTATTGATTGCTTTATCTAAACCGAATTTCTTGTGTAACTTAAAAAAGCTATTCATGTACAAATGTTTTTGTATTTGCAACCTAACCACTCCATTCTGTAACGCCCTCCGGGCATTGAAAGTATTGAAGTAAACACATAAATATTCACTAAACAAATTTCTGAGTTTTGATACCATGCACAGGCATCACTGTCAAACATGTCGCCCTTTTTGAGGGCAGCTGTTAAAGCCTTTTTCGCCTGGCACACGATTTGTAGTCTTTGCGGGAAGTTGCCGATTCAGCCATGGTTGCTGCGACTATTCTCTATCCCTCGTGGTTGGCAGCCGTGTGTAGATCGGCAATTGGGAGGCCAGTGGCCGCGGTTTCGGTGGCGGCCGGGGATTCGGCGGAGGCTTCGGACGTGGATTTGGAGGTGGCCGTGGATTCTGAGGAGGCCGAGTATTCGGAGGAGGCCGGGGATTTGGCGGCGGACGCGGGTTCTACGGATAAACCACGTTGTATATACCAACCATTGCAGAAGACGAACGCCAGCTGTATATGCATCACCAAAACTCACCATGGCCGCAGTCATCGTCTTTGATAAATAAATTATTTGTTTGTAAATGGGTTCCTTGGGTGTTCCATTACGACTTGACAGCAGTTTCAAGTCGTTGTTGACATATGGTACCGAATTCTGGAACGATTTAGCCAGTTCCAGAAGTTCTGCTATTTCGCACCTAATACTGGAATCTTTATATGCATAGGCCTAACATTCCGCCGACCGAGGGACCTTTAGCTACAGTAATGTAAAAAAGCGGCGAGTTGGCGGGTTTGTGCGCTATGACGCAGAACCTTTAGCTACAGCCCTCATGTTATAAAATAAACGTCTGCATCCCCACACGCACAGCAGAAACGACAATCTTTTGCACATTTCTGTAAAGATTGCAGAGGACTCATTGAAAACTGAAAATGAACTTGCGCTACCTTTTCATTCATTCATTCATTAATTCATTAATTATTCATTCATCATTCATTCATTCATTCATTCATTCATTCATTCCAATATTCATTAGCCAGTTTATGTCTACTGCTATACAAAGGCTTTTCCCGATATGCAAAAATCGTGGGAGATACGGCACCACGGTTGCCACACCTTCATAAAAACAGAATTTGGGCGCTCTGGTGTGGTATTCCGCTGAACCCTGCCCCCGATTTTGTGCTGCGTTTCTCCTGCAATACACCTACGTAGGTTGATGAATGCATGAACGAATCTTCCCATTACACTGCCAGGAACATCTCCGCCAATATTACACTTCTGCGTGCCACGGGAAGCTCACAGTTTACACTGAAGGGTGCGTGAAAAACTAACGCGCTTTCATTCATTGGTTTAGAACTTGCCGTGTGTTTGAGTTCCCAACTGGTGACCCTCATGTCATAGCTGTTTTATTGGTTGTGATTGCGCAAAAATCACACTTTGTCCAACAAAAAAATCTCGGCTAGAAAGCTACAGTAATCGCCTCCATTTCCAGCAGTTTAAAATATCGGTGACAGCAATATAAAAATACGAAGTGGAATGTTTGACTTTATTGTGGCAAAGAAGCCGAGCGACCCTGTTGGGGTTTAATGGAATAAGGGTAGGATAGGTCATATGTGCTTCAAACAAACATTTTTCATTGCACTTTTAGCGTTTAGTTGAACACTTCAGGCCTCGTTATGCTCATTAGCACACAGGCAGAAGTGGAAAAAACACCTTGAGATGACGACTCATCCGTGCATCCACAAGGAGCCGTTCGGAAGCCACGAAGAGTGTGTATCTGGAGTTCATCTACAGAGGGGGTGAGGATCCGTCACCATACCACTTAATAAAGACCTCTTTTTATACCTAAATCTACCACTTTCTGGAATACTTGAGGGTTCTCTCTGACAAACTGCATGTTTTCTGTAGAGGTCAATGAACGTATTTGTGCAGTGAGGAACTGATCGCAGCAGGTTGAATAGGCTGAACATAGCCAGATGAGATGGAAAAGTTTGGGTGCGTTTTTGCGGCCACAGTAGGGGCATCGATGACTAGAAGGGTGATGGGTGGTAGTATATTTGAGGATGATGTCCGGAATAAAGGCCGAGTCCGCGTAGACTTTACTGGCGAAGATTTCTTCTGTTATTGGTTGGGGCTGCAGAGGATCGAGGAAACCAGGGGGCCAGGATTCGGCAAGCTGTTGCCGCCGGAGGTTCTTTACTTATCTGTACTTGTCCTGCCAATGCATGGAATCCCTGTTGTGGGTCGGGTTATTTCTGGGTAGTCGCGGGAAGCATGGGAGGATTGTGTAAACTCTCCCGGGAAACATTATGCGATGTCTGGATTCCGTCCGCTTCATATGTAGGAGCAGGTGTCCAGAGCATGCGTATCTGGAACCCGTGTTAGGTGATGCCTCGGATTTTGTAAGAAGGTTCATGGGCGTGACATTGGACGGGAACACCTTGTTCAGTTCTCGTAGAGCGACATGGGAGTAAGTGATGACGCAAAACATGTGCGTGGTGATGAATGGGGACACAGTTTGTGTGATCTGAATGGTTCGAGGATTTAGAAAAGCTCTAGTTCACAGTGAGAACCATATTGTGTTTGCGACATTGTTGGAGCCATTAAACTGGGCGATGCTAGGGCAGGTCGAGGGAACCGCTGCTGTTGTGCCTTTCATCGCTGCGCCACTAAAAGTGTCGATTTCATCACGGGCTTCGTCGTTGGTTAGAGTGACCCATCGCCATGCCGAAGCATGGCACGATGGGTTGGAGCTTAGTAGGCACGTTTTCAATCATCTGCGTTGACTTTGATTTCCATTCGCTTTAACCGCAGACCTGGCCTTTACAAGCAGCGCGTGTGCGTTTTTGAATGGAAGCTTCCCTTTTGCTTTTGTCTCCGTTTTTTGGGGGCTGCTTCGGCTCATTTCTGCTTTCTTTCAGGGAGCGCCGATAGGTTTTATCTCACACCATATAGCGCTGGCCTCCACCTAGCGGTCGTGCTCGGCGAAGTTGCACCAAGTCGCGTTGGCCTCCCAATAAGGCTTCTGAGATGGCGGACCAGGAGGCGACTGCCAAAACAGCTCCTGTGTAAGCGCTAGTGCCTGCATGTACCACGTTCTCTTCGATCTGGGCTGATGGTTCTCCGCCAGAAAGATTGAGACCGTTAATGTTTCTGGTCCCGCCTCGTACTTCTCGACACGGATCCTAGTTCTGAAAAAGCAGCAACTGCGCCACACAAAATGACCATCATGGTCTCCTGACAGCGGCAACACACCACTTTGGTCCCCGCTTCTCACAGATGGTGCCTCCGGTCTGACCCACCCGGGGGGAATCAGCCAGTTGCCTTTTCCTGTCCTCCTCTTTGTTCGTTCTGTTTCCTATTCGCTTTCTTAACTCTGTCCTGTCATCTGCTTCCTTCCTTGTTCCACATTTTTCCAGGCGGCAAGTGCGAACCTTGTGCAAAGATGACAGCCTTGGATCCAAGCATAAGGTTATACGGGCAAGATACGGTTAACGTGTGCTGCACAGTCACGTTCCCTTGTTGGGCTCGGTGGTGGGCGTCCGACCTTGCCACCAAATTGACTCGAAGCTTTATGGCCACATTTTCTACTCCGCTCAGAAAACCTGATCGGCCTCTTAAACGGAGTCGCACGGAAGCACTGCGAATCGAACCACCCCAGGCAACATTCAGTAAGTACCCAGTGGTACACTCAACCGACGACAAATCACCAATCACTGACCTGTCAGTGTTCTTCATTGCCAAGTGCAATGAGAACATTGTTGGGTAAGATTACAATGCCAAAAAGATGCCCTCTGGAGACCTGCTTGTTGTGGTAATGCGAAAAAACCAAAACGACAACCTTCTGAAGCCAGAAAAAATTGCCAACATGGCTGTGCCCCGTTACGCCCCCATCGCACTCTAAAACTCTGTCGAAGGTGTTCATTTCTGACGAAAGACTACTGCATGAGACAGACGCTTGATCTCCTTGAGGGAATGCGAGACCAAGGTGATGTTGGCGTTCGTAGAAGTGTAATGAGAAGGACGGGGCAGAAATCAAGACGCGACATATCATTCTTACTTTCGCCAGCTCTACCCTGCCTGAGAAAGTGACGGAGCGTTTTATTAGCGTCAAGTTCACGCCTACATACCTAACCCGAGGCGATTGCTTCAACTGTCAAGCATTTCGGCCATGGCCGCTCTAGCTTGCCGTGGCAAGCTCCATGTCCTAAATGCAAGAGAAGAAAACAATAACCGCCTTTGAAGAATGCCGAAAGACAATTCTGAGGTGTCCGAACTGCCGTGGTGCACACGCTGCATACTCACGATGTTGCCCATTTTTCAAGAAAGAATAGAAGATCATTCATATCAAAGTAACTGAAAACATAACTTTCCCCGAGGCACGCCAGAAGCCCAAGTTTTTTTGGCCACAGCGTATGCAGACGCCACCTTAGGGGGGGCGGGTTGGGGCGACGTCTGGTTTGTACTGCGACACAGTGCAGACTGGCTGATGTGTTGCTGTCGTTAACCCCCTCCGAGCAGCAGCCACCTCTTCCTGCCTCTACAGCGGAGTCCCTGGTGTTTTCTCATCCTGCCGGACTGCCACCCGCAGCCCAGGACCCCAACGCTACCCCTGCGGAGCCCGTGGAGTACGTGGCCATGGACGCTGTTGGAACTGGTTCCGCTTCCGTTCCAGCTCCATTCGCTCCAAAACACCTCAGGGCATTGAGAGCACGAACTCAGGCGGTTCCACACACAGCCCCTTCCCTTCCTGCACCGCATGCTCCGACTGAGAAGCCTGAGGCCCCCTCAGGGACCATTCCGCGAGGTTTACGTCCGAAGGGTACCACTTCGATGACACCTGAATTGTCACATGAGAATATGGACGCTTTGGCATTTGAACCTGCACAGCAGGAACGCAAATGAGCACGCAGCACTCTGGCCGTGGGAAAAAAATTACACCGTCTTCCTGTAGGGCAACCCTGAGTAGTATGCAAAGAAGCCATGGGGTCGATTCAAGTGCCCATTAGTTTTCAGTTCGTCGTTTCCGTTAGGCTGAGGTATGTAGCTACCGTTATATTTACAGTTTCGTTTTAATGGTAACTACCAACTTTTCACTAACGGACCTACGAATGGGAAATTGCGTTGAGCCCATGGCTGTTTCCCATGCTACGAAGGTTCCCCTACCGGCAAGATGGTGTAATTTATTAGATGCGACGGGGCTATGTTCATCCCTTGTCGTGTGCGCCGTCCCACACCCCCACTGCGCATGCCGGCTTTCTGAACGCCCTGTGTGTCTTACCCTTTAATAGCTCCTGCAGCGGCCCAGTGTGTTACCGGTATCTTTCCTGGGCCCGCCCTGAGATGAGCCGAGCATGCCGCAGTAGGGTGTGGACGGCGCCACAAAAGGGAGGGACATAGCCCCTGACCATGAGATGCTGGAGCGACAGTGTTGCCAATGTCTTCCTGGGCCGGCACGAGACGAGCACGCTTCCCCTTAAAGGGCTCATAGAACAGCAGTGTTGCCGGTGTCTTCCTGGGCCGGCGGATGGACGGACGACGGACGATGGAGACGAGAGCAAAGAGCTGCTTTGCATCTAAACACAAGCTTCTCGCATCCACAGGCCCTACTAAACAAGACTCACTGACGTGAAAACCAAAACAGGCAACTGACAACCTACAATTTTTATTACTCTAACGCATAATTTCTGCTGAGAACATAGTTCATTGGAACTGTAGGGGTCTCATAAAAAACTCAGATGATGTATATGAACTCCTTTAAAAACATCAATCCAGTATTGTTGGCCTCCAAGAGACACACCTCAATCCGAAGCAAAGTAACTTTCGGAGGCAATACACTGTCGTTAGGTAAGATAGCGATGTATTTGCTCATTCATCTGGCGGGGTTTTTATTGTCATCCGAAAATCCATCCCATCCCAGTCGATTAGACTGCTCACTAGCTTGAGGCGGTTGCTGTCCGCGTTATCATTTTCGCTCGGGTGATTACTATATGTTATTTATACATTCCCACAGATTATCGTCTGTCTACCTCAGAATTCGAGTCCTTGGTGGATGAACTTCCGGAACCCTTCGTCCTAGTTGGAGATTTAAATGCACACAACATACTCTGGGGCTCTGGAAGAACCGATGCCCGCGGCCGTTTAATTCAACATTTCTTGGTATCGTAAGGTGCATGTCTGTTTGACAGCAAACAGCCATCATACTATAACACCACATATCACACGTACTCACACATAGACTTGGCAATCGGTTCTGCTGTTCTTCTCCCACTCATTGAGTGGCAGATGGAAAAAACCAGTTAGGGAGTGACCACTTCCGAGTACTCTTGAAGTGCCTAGGCAAAGACCCCTACCCTGCAACCTGAACTAAAAGGTTTAAAGGAACCGCTGCAGACTGGAAGAAATTTAAGCAGAAGCCTCAACTCTCACACACTTCCGTAGAACTCTTGGGTATTGATGAAGCCTGTAGCCTTGTCACACGCCATGTTCTTGATGCTGCAGAGAAATTCCTTCCAAGACCTCTGGTAGCACGAGTAACCTAAAGCGACCTTGGTGGAATGAGGAGTGTCGAGAAGCGCGCCAGGCACAGAACAAGGCGTGCGGCATTCTTCGCAGATACCCAACTGCAGACAACCTTGTAAAATTCAAGCGCACCAAAGTCATGGCAAGGCGCATTCGGTGTCAGGCGAAATGCAATACTGGAGGTCCTTCTTAAATTCCTTCACAGGTACGCGAAAGGTTTGAAATAGGATAGGAAAACTGAACGGACAGAGGACATATAACTTACACCTTGTGAACACCACTGGTGACACCTTAGAGGACCAGTCAAATGCGCTGGCGCAACACTTTGAACACATCTCAAGCTCCTCAGATTACACAAGCACAGTTATGCACTACAACGAGTCGGTTGAGCAGAAGTCCATACGTGAACACAAGCAATAAAATGACTCTTATAATTCTCCATTCTCTCTTCACGCGCTCATGACTGCATTGGCCGGTTGCAAGCCTTCGGCGCCAGGTTCAGATAACATTACGTACACCAAGATCAAACACCTTCATACAGACACAATCAACACTATCCTCTTTTTATTTAACAAAATATGGCAAGCCAGGCACTTTCCTAAGACATGGAACAGGCTATCTTTGTGCCACTGCTGAAGCAGGGAAAGGATGCCTCCTCTGTTTCAAGTTTTCGTCAGACTGCCTTGACCAGCTGCTTCTGTAAGCGGTTCGAAAAAATGATACGCAGATGGTTACTATACTTCCTGGAATACAATAGTATTCTCGACAGCTGCCAGACAGGCTTTCAGTCGGGCAGGTCAACAACGGACCACCTTGTCGCTCTTGAATCCTATGTGAAAAATGCCTTTGTTAACAAGCAGTATTGTATGTCCACATTTTTTATCTAGAAAACGCATATGGCACTGCCTGGCGTTACGGATCCACCGGAACCTAAAATCTTTTGGTATTTGTGGGAACATGCTTAACACCCTTGAAAGCTATCTGTCCAAGCGAACATTCAGGGTGAGGGTTGGGGCTGCAGTATCCTCACTGTATATGAAAGAGAACGGCGTTTCTCAGGGTGGAGTACTTAGTAGCACACTCTTCATAGCTACGATGAACACACTTGGAAAAGCTCTGCCCCGTACAATTTCTTAGTCCATTTATGTGGATGATGTTCATATCAGTCCCCGGTCCAGTAACCTATCTGTTTGTGAGCGGCAATTACAACTTGCCACAAGCTGCCTTGTAAAACGGACAGAAGAAAATGGCTTTAAGGTGAATCCGCAAAAGAGCACATGTGTCTTATTTTCTAGGAGGTGTGGTATTCACCCTCAGCCAACCGTCCAGCTAAATGGAGTAGCTGTGCCTCAGAAAAAGGAGCAGAAGTTTTTAGGCATTGTGTTAGATGAAAAGCTGTCATTTATTCCTCATATATAATCACCACAGTCAGGTTCATTTCAGCGCAGGTATGCCACAGTGAGAACTTCGAGTTACGTAGACTGCGGCCTATTGCTGTGTTTCGCCAATTTTCTACGCACGAAGTAAAATTCTTTTTTAATGAAGGACTTCGTTGCTTTATGCGTGCAATGTTGGGGAACCTGTGGCGGCAATCTTGCATTCATCGCACCACGAGCGAAGCGAGCTGGCTCGTGGGTATTTGGAACTGAAGTGTTTATTTTTTTTCCAAGCTGAAAGAGCGCGCACTGCAGGCGGGTGAAATATACACGGGAAAGCATCTTATCCCGAGAGCACGCATTATGCCATTTTCGACACTTGTGCAATCAATTTTGGCTGTGAGGTTTGCACGTTTTTTTGCAAAGAACAAGGCGAAAACTAAAACAACAAAAATTGGCTCTAAACCACGCTCTGAAGGTGGTTGAAAGCAAGTCTTTAAACGACACCCTCAACAATTGCCCATGCGACGTCACTTGAATTCACTCACGTGGCTCTACGAACAGTGAAAGCAGAGATTCTGCCAGCCGTTAACTGGAATTCGCGGGGGCGGCGTCCCGAACGCAGCAGCAGCGTCGGCCACGGACGGGCTAGAGCGGCGGATGCCGCCGCTGTAGCCCTGCCTTGAGTCGGGAGAGAGAAAGCGGAGGGGAGCGCCTTTCGAAAGGTGAGACATCGGAACCTAGCCATCCTGATGTGCTAGCTTTGGGCTACACAACCGCGCGACAGAAGCGCAGACACTGAAGCAATGCGGCATGTGAGCTTAGTGATTCCCATTTATGCTAATTTAAATTAGCTTAGTAAGATTGAGAATTCGAGAAAGCTAAGGGGACTTTTATATTTCTTATTTATCAGGACCTGTTGCTACTTTTGCTTTTCGTAATACCTCTTAAAACACAACCGAATTGGTAATCAGCAATTCAGAAAACAGAGTCACATTCGTGGCAAGCAGTGCGCAAAAGGTAGCGTTTCTCTAGCGGCCAGATGTCTGTATGGGGTTTGTACCTTTTCTTTTCCCGCCCCGCAAACCAGTCCTTTACGCATGTGTGCCGTACGACCACTTACTCCGTCGGGTGCGGGTTACACTGCTGCTGCTGTTGAACAAATTAATGAAGCGCGCGAAGGCACCGCGCAATGGACGCGAAGCTGCACCGAAACAGGGTCAAAACAACCGCTGCTGAGGGAGACGACTAAGTAGTACCGGGGACGCCGCCGCCGGCGAGCAGGCACTACCGCTCGGGGAATGCTGGGGAAATTTGCGGCGCCATCTCTACTGTGCTCCGTGAGTGAAACCTTCCGCCCCCTCCATCTGCCCCCCCCCCCCCCCCCCCCCCCCCCCGCCGCCGCCATCTCCAACGCTTTAAGAGTTTGTTGCACCGCACGCCACGAAGGATCTGTTGGCTAGTAGAGCTAGAAAGCTTTGCTTTAAAACGAGGGACAAATACGAACAGGGAACAGGGAGGTAATGAAGCGCCCGTAGTACAGGAGGCATCGTTTCCTGGACGAATCGACAACCCGAGCAACTAAGGCCTTCTGGCAAGCTGGATCAGGGCTGGTCAGCTCCGTCTCCCACTGTTGCAGGATAGGTGAGGGGAATGGGGTAGGGTACTGAGGACAGCCGTATACCCGGTGCAATGTGGGGAGCGGGGTGTCGCAGTGTTGGCACTGACAGGGTAGATAGTGGGTGCCACCTGGTGCCATCTGAGGAAACGTGGATGCGGTTCTTGAATGTAGTTGAAATACGTTGTGGCCTGTCTTGATTTGGCGGCGTAGGGTATCCAAGCGTGGGGAGACATCCCTCAACATGCCCTCATAAATATGCCCTCATCAATGCACTGGGCACAGCAAATGAGAAAGGTCTGCAAAAGCTGTCTTTTGGGTACTTTACTCCGATCCAAACACAGAAACGCTTTAACAAATAGAGTGCGCTTATTTATTTTAGTATTTTCCACTCGCATATAACCTACCGCGTAGAGCTATGGGACTACACTTTTGCATCGCACTGCACACCTCTCAATTCCCAACAAAAACGCTCCGTGTGCATAATAGCACCAACACCAAAAACTGCGCCATCTTTACGAACTTTTAAAGATTTAAACATCAATCAATTGAAGATTAGAAGACAGCAACAGTGATTAAAAGGGTAATATATTTTTCTTTATACTTATATATTGCAAGTGCTCACCAACAGCGCTGGGCGTTCTCGGGTGATGCACTGTGTGAATAAGGAATATAAGGTGTACAGACAACATACATGGAAGGGCAAATAAATAAGAAATGGGTAAGAATAAATCCGTAGATACATACGAAGTGGCTTCAGATCAAAAATAGCAAAAAAGTTTCTGAACAACAAAGCTCAAATGTCGCCTGTACAATATGCACTAATTACACATACAAGCATACGTAAGGTGGTGCTTTGGTGAAAGACGCAGAAGAATAGATGGGAAACCACAGCTGCAGTCACTCCAGAACATGCGTATTCAAAAGATTATTTTGTCAAGGAGCGCCTACCTAAAACCATTTTATGTGCATAAATGTCAGTAAAATATGAAAACCAGCTCCTAAACGAATGTCGGCATCGGCTAGCTGGTACCAGGCTCAGTGGTCTCCTGAAAGCAACCATACTAACACTCTTTACAACTGACCTGTTGTAAGCTTTCCTAGTAGAAATACAAGGCATGCTAACAATATTAACGGCAACCCAGCGAAAATATGCATTGCATGCGGACATCGAAGGCTTCCTTTTATTGGCGCGAAAATACGTAATAGCCTACACATACAAGAAAATACCTGGTACACAGTGAACAGTCAATAAAAACCTGAATATGTCTGATACTTATACATATGTCTGACACTTCACCTAGTTGAATCTTTGTATTCTTCTGTTACACATAATGGTTTGTTGACTCCTTGTACAGCTCCTACACGTTTGTACTTTCGCATTGTGTCACATTCATGTTTTTATTACGCATTGTTGTACCTTGGCATTTTCGTAGTCACTCACATAGTACCGCCTGAATGTGAAGTCTGTTAAACGCTTGTCTGTAACACCTACTTAAACTTCAACTATATACTTCTGAACACTGCCGAAACATACTCCTTACAGACATGTTAGAGTCAAAAGGGGTAGGGTTAGACTTTAGAACACCACAGTAGTTTCCTTCGATTCCCGTACGGGCAAGAAAGGAGAAGGGTGAAACTACAAAAGCTGTGTTGGAGCTTTTCAACTGCACCTTGGGAATCGCACAGTTGTCTGCTTGGACAGATACAAAAACCCAAAATTTTTGTATGGATACAAAGCTAGCTTCGGAGCTATGAATCGAGATTTATTCTCAGCATTTGTACATACAAAAATATGCCATTTAAAAACCATCAAATTATGTTTTCGCGCTCACAACCACTAGGCGCTCGCTTATCCTGGGGCACCTTTCGTGTTTCTGTTTCGTTTTTTGTTTTTTAAACACTTAAGGGTCGCGAATTCAACATGTTTAATATCGTAATCATATCGAGATATTTTTCCATCTTATTTCTCCTTTTTTCCAATTCACTGAGACTAATACCATACACCTTAGTAATAAAGACTCAAGGCTTAAATGGGTTGACATCACCTATTATGCATTTTGTAAAAACCGGCAGTTTTACACGGCGCGTGCTCGGGGCTGCTCGGCAAAACGTTTACACACTAAAAGCCGAACCTTAAAAAACCTTCTGGGGTACAACAAAATATGCCTGGCATATAAAAACGTTGTACCTCTTTTCTGATAGAGGCGAAAAGCAAAATTCCGTGTGCACGAGATTTCGGCGCACGTTAAGATCCCCAGGTGGATGAAATTAAGCCGGAGCCCTATACTACGGCGCGCATCATTGCCTGCGTTGCGTCGGCGCGTTAAATCAATCAATCAATCAATCAATCAATCAATCAATCAATCAATCAATCAATCAATCAATCAATCAATCAAATCAATCAATCAATCAAAAACATGGTACCTGCTGGTCACGCAGGTGCAAGTTGCGGTCTCCCCGTTAGTTTGAACTTAGTATTTGTTGGGGGTGGTTCTGGTGCAAATTGCGCCTAACGTCACCACTTCGTGCTCGGTTACTTAGCCGCGTGCAGGCACTTACTCATATCGAAGGTTAGCGTTTCTGAGTACGACGGTTGAGAGTTGCACCGCAGACTGGGGAAACCACAACCGGTTACGGAAGTAGGTCGCGTGAAATCTTTGAGCCGTCAAATGCGCATTTTAATCGCGCTCGAACCGCTGTGCTTGTGGTGTAGTGGTCATCACATCCGCCTAACACGCGGAAGGTCCCAGGTTCGATCCCTGGCAGGCACACTTTTATGCTGTTGGTGCCACAAGGGATCATACAATTAAATATCATAAATTTCGACTGACCTTTACATTATATAGGCGCTGCAAAATTTATGGAACCAAATACTCTGTTCTTGTTTCTTGCACGCCTCATTACTTTGCGTAATTACCCTCAATAAGAGGACCGGAATTCGACGTCAGGAAACGGCATGGGTAGCAGTACAAGGTAGTAGTGTAAAGTTCGCGCAGTATAAGGTTCGTTTATACATCAGGCCAGGGCACAGGTCCTTCAGGAGTTATTGCGTAATACAATATCAGGACACATGTGTGGGACGGATGAAGTACGGTTAAAGGGTACACTTATTTTTACACAAAGGCATACTTCTGAACTTATCGTTCCTACTCAGAAAAAAACACGCAAGTATAATTATAAAAGACAGAGAGGCAGATAGTAGTATACTTCTTTTGTATTTCAGCAACTTCACATTCTAAAAATAGGTGTCTGTGCTACGCCACGCTACTTATTTCAATATAAACGCAAGGCAACTGACTGACGCTTGGATACAAGCGAACTGTCAAGCGAAATATAGCATTTTATCATGCAAACAGAGAACCTAAATTATCGCACGTGATAAAAACAGCTTCTCGATGTCTGTTCTTCGGACAGTTTATATTGGAGCACAGTGTTCGTCCAATAAACTTCTCTGTGTACGAGAACCTGACGTCTTCTCCTATACATCACAATACTGAGGAAGCAAAGTTTCTTTGTATGTAAACTTTTAAATATTTGTCTCCTCCCTTTCGGCGTGACAACCAATTTTGTATTTCGCCAGTGCGGCAAATATATTTGAACGTTCAATGCGCAGACCACACTGGAACGACAGAAAGAAGACGAGAGAATGGGAACTTCTAGCTATCTTAATTAGAAATAAGCGAGTTTTTACGTACGCCGAATCATCACGCCACCTTACCCTATCTTCCACACGACACTACTGGGAAGCGTTTTCACACTATTCACTCATTACAAAGCATGACCTTGTATCAAAAAGTACACTTCTTGCTCGACGAGCGCGGGGGAGGGCATACTCACGCAATTATCACCGGCTCGTGTGAT
Source organism: Haemaphysalis longicornis (assembly GCA_013339765.2). NCBI lineage: Eukaryota > Metazoa > Arthropoda > Arachnida > Ixodida > Ixodidae > Haemaphysalis > Haemaphysalis longicornis. The sequence continues at coordinate 38,738,449 of CM023451.1, forward strand.
CTCATGTGCCTCAATAATCTCCCGAGTCCGCCGACTCCTGTGTTTGCCGATAAGGCTGCTCTTATCAAACAAAGGCGCGTGCAACCATGGTCACGGCGGTGGGTGGCCAAATGTCCACTTGTTCCGTTACGTACATTGTGTACATTCTTGGCACGCTCACGCAATAGTTCGTTGAGGCAACGCCCAGTCTGCCCAAGATACTTCTTGCCACAATTCAATGGGATGACATAGACCACGCTCTCACTCCAGTCAACGAACGTGACCTTGTGTTTAACATCACATGCACGTTTGACAGTGGTACGATAACTCTTTTTGCATAAAGCGGCAAGTTTCTGTGGCGCTGAAAAGATAATGTTCACGTGTGACCTTTCCCCAATCTTTTTGAACTAGTTTGAGTTTAAGGTTTTCTTTGAGAACATTTCCGTCTCTGAGTACTCGGAAGGACGAGTGGGCCAGCCAGCCATATTGGACACTGGATGCTTTCTGCGAATCCGTGACCACTTGTTATTGCCCGGTATGGTGAGGGGCAGGGCAATTGCTGCTCGTGTACCTATTCAACGTCCTTAATTTCAGCGGGTACACACTCCGGTAGTTTTTGCGGGTTCGTCATCATCGCTGTTGATCGGTTCGTACCATCGTTCATGGAGGCGTCTGTGAAACTGACCCCTTCCAATATCTCCAGCTGGACTGTTGGGAGCCTACACTCTTGCCTTTCGCCTGCCAGCTTGGTACACCGTTTAGCGCAATCAGAAACCATATTCCGTAGGTCAGGAGTCGGTAACCTTTTGATTGGGAGGGCCGAATCGCATGAAGCAGACACGGCGGAGTGCCGGAAGGAAAATCGAAGGGTGGGGGGAGGGGGTTTGCAGGCAAAGAGAAAAAATTGAGTGAATGTACAACAATATTTGACAATATCTGCCAATAACCTCGCTAATTGCGAAAATTGGAGACAATGTCAACTGAAAACGATCAATTTTCTGCTTCTTGTCTCCCGTCTAACCCAATTTGAGCTCAAAAAATGGCGTGTCGGGCTTTATATAGGAAGTAAACAACGGGAGGGGTGAGGGTTCCGACGATCTGCATGATACTGCCACGCGGGCGGCATGCGGCCTGCGGGCCGCAGGTTGCCGAACCCTACCGTAGGGAACCACACATGACCGCGACTCATCGAGCCATCTTTAGGCTGCTTTGAGCCTTTATGCACCTGCTTTTTATGCTCAGTCTAACGCACTCAGGCTGTCCTGTTTTGTGGTAAACAAGTTCCGTATCGTTTTATCACTCGCATGAACCAGGTTTAAATGCTGCAAGGGGTCGCTTTTTTATTCTTATTTGTTTGTGGTTCTTGAAGATCATTTGGTGTTACGCCTGGTATGTTTTTATGAGAGATTTGTACATTAAAATCCTAACGGGAAACCTGGCGAGGGGCGAAGCATGCCGTGTATAACTGTATCCTTGGCGTCTTGGAATCTTTGCCTGCGGAGGAGAAGCCATTGGGGGTCGGAGGTATACATCTTTAAAGTAAGTCCCGTGCCTTTAAAGCGCGAAACGCTCTTGCGCGAGGCGTTGGAAGTGAGCTTCCCGGTGTACTCTTCCCACGAGAGACGAAATGTTATAGCGCGAGGCGTTGTGAACTGAGTGTCCCGGTGTGTTCTTTCACTGCGCGTTATGTTATGGTGCCAGGCGTTGGAAAACGAGTGTCTCGGTGTTGTAGTACCGTGACTACATGATACTACGCCGAGATGAGACGACGACGATATGAGAAGCTGAGAGCCCTAGCCCATAAGGGGCTTCACCCCTAAAACTAAAAACGAAATTTCGGGTCTTTTTTCATTATTCTGTTGTCCCATTTCGGGTATTGTTCCAAAAGTTCTAGTCTTGTTCCCTTTACGTCAGTTCCAGCTCTAGCTTCGTAATTTCTTTTGTGCTGTTCATTTTTCGATCGCTTTTATGACGGTTTTTGTTACTTTTCTTGAATATTTTCCTACATTAGCGTGATTTTACACGAGGATAGTTGGTTTTTGTTCAGATTTAACTTAGGGTGGTTTTTACTTTTGTCAAACGTGCTCCAAGCCGACACGGTTCCCTGCGGGATATGGTTTGTGTCGGTTTCAGTTTCTAGAGGAACATCTGACTCACAACCTCCTGTCAACCATGCAGCGCAATGGAACCAGATTCAGCTCAACTATGCACGTGCACGATGCGTGACAAGCATTATGCACGCGTTATGCACATGCGTAACATGCGTCAAGGCTTGCGCTGTAAGCTATTGATCTCCACCGCGCTTTATCTAACCTTAACGGTCTGCGGCAATGTTGCTTCCCTTCTTGGCAAAGGTAGGGCTAATCTATCTCTTCACTTCGTGTGACCCCGTAGGAACCAGCCCAGAAACCTGTGATCAATGAAATTAGCTAGCTACACACCCGCCTTATTGATGCCTTGTTATCCGCAAAACGGAAGCAAAGTGTACGTGTAAATGTAAGAGGGTATATTGCAAAACACATGAGACCAAATTAAGAAGAAAATAAAAAAGGTGAGTTTGCACTGTTTTACGAAGAATACATTGAACGTTACAGTGCACTTGCCAGCGTAACGCCATTTATTCGATACACAACGAATGTATTCGGCGGTACAAAGATGCCGCTTGTTTTTAAATGGTATTTTGTTACCAAAATACCGCTGTTCAAGTGTATTCCCGTTTGCTCTTTCATTGCTTGCTCACGATACAACAACCTTAGCAAAATTAGACGAGCACATATACAATATAATATAAAAACCAGTGACGCAGAGTGAAAAGAAACACTTGAGACAGCACTCTATAATTGTTGTCGTCCACAGCTTCCATGTTCTAAAGTTCGTACAAATTATGGTTATCAAACTTGAGCAGCTCGAATACCGCATAATAAACTCATACCGCACTCTTCTCTCGTTTGCGAAAGGAAGGATATCAAATCAGAAATACTAGAAATGTTTCCAGGGAACTGTAGCTCACAAAGACCAAGAAGTAGGGTGATCTAGTTCAATATTTGTCTTGAAGTCTTTAGTGGCTCTGGGTTGTATTGTTGCTTGTATTTAATTGATAGCAAGGCATGTCGTAATAGTCACACGCCTTGCCTTCTATGGCGTAAAACCTAAGAGTGACATGTACTCTTAGTTTTACTTTGACATACTCAAGCTTACTTTATACAAACGTTTTGGTTGAATTTTCATATTTTATGGAATCATGTCCTCGGCGAATCCACAACGCACGGACAGGGCATGGGTAGGCGTCCATAGTTGCATGAATGCATGCAGCCTGGCTTGTACACCACGCAACGGGCCGTAAATCCCGAATCGCTGCTGTTGAGCCCGTGAAAATGTCCAACTTCACCCCACTAGTCACTGTCGATGCAAGCGCCTTCAGACAATCCCGAATGGCAGTAAGTTCTGCTAGCAGACAACGTAGAGCATGGAGGGTCTCGTACACGCAGCTTTGGTTCAAGGCAGGGTAAGACGGACACGTCAAGGTCGTGGTGACGAATGCCTCTGAGTCCACGAAAGCCCGGACAACCGGTTGCGTCACAGTCGAACTGTCAGGGACACAAAGGATGGTGTCCGGGGGCTGATGTAGGCTCGATGTACGGACATGGAGCCTTGTCAGAGGGTTATTGTCCGTCATCGGATAGTAGAAACAGGGAGGCCTAGCGGCAGAAAACGCTGGCGTCGTCTTGTGTGGCTGGCCCATGTGCGCAGCGAGAGCTGCCGCTTCTGGAACTAGTCCACGCTTCAGCAGGCGGGCGGAAGGACGCTGATGAATGATTTTATCGAGCGTGTTTAATTGGTATTCTGCTTGCAGCTGCGGGAAGGCCAGTGAGGGTGCGCATGGCGGACCCCATTAATAGTCTCAAGCCGATCCCCGTCCACTTGCGTCATGTGGTGGAACTGTCCCTGGTACACGAGCCTTGGATGTAGTACGGAACGCACTAGGACACGGGAATCGTCCAGCGGGCTTCGCCCGACTTCCCAGAGAAGAGGCGAACAAGGTGGTGCAGTTTTCCGGTTTTCTGCCGAGCAGATCATAGCCACTGAGCTGCCGACCCTTGAGGCCCATATCTTTAATCCCAGAACCGAAGGCGTCCGACAATGGGAATGGCGGTACCATTAAGCCGGAGCACGACCGGTGAATCTGCAAGAGAGAGACGGCCCCAAGCGTTGGCGACTGGAAGTGCAGTAGTCTTTTCTTGAGATAGGGTGAGGCCCACATACTCAGACCATTTCTGGCGGTCTGTTAAAGCTTGCTGGAGGCACTCGGCTTGTCTTGGCAGGTCGGGATGGACTGTCCATACACTAATGTCATACGAGGAAATACAGGTCTTGAATAGTGGCCACGTGCCAGGGTAGCGGCAACAAGACTATGTTGAAAAGTAGCGGAGGCCGAACAGATCCTTGTGGCAGACCTGCGCTGCTTTAAACCTAATTTTTGTTTGTTGTTCAATTCATGTTAATACTCTAAACGTCTATGGGCTCCCTATGTTTCAACTGCTATTTTTTGAAATTCCCTTTGTTCTCAAGGGAGTGTTCGGCTCCGTCAGGTGCACGAGTACATTTTTCTTTCCTTTCCAAAGTTTTACTTTTTGGCTGCAAAGCCGGAAATAACGAAGGAACACCTGTGCTTGAGAGTACTCGTATCTTACAAGCACGATATCCTATTAATGCGATAGCTCCCAGCTCTGAGCAAGTGTTTTGCTTGATGATAGTCGTTTTTGTGTAGAGCTAAATACCCTCAGGTAAAAAAGCAGTTGTAGAGCCCTCACTTAAGGTGACTACGTACCGACAAGACGTGCTCGGTCCCCGGCAATAGGAGAAAAAAAATTACAAGCTCGTTTATTTTAACCGCAAGGTTAGCCATTTTTAATTCGAATTAATGAAAGTTTAAAACAACGAAACTGAAGAGTAACAACAGCCAAATACGGTTTGGAAGCAGTAGTGCATATAATCAATGAGATGCTTAAAAGTCCGTGATTGTAGTTTGCCTTTTGTCCTCAAAAGTGACTCCCAGTACTTTTTTGCTCTAGCGAGTGAATGTAGTGGAAAGCCTCTTCTTTGCCTTCTCGAAAATTGAAGAAGAGGCTGGCGGAATTAAATTCGATCATGCCTTCCGAGTGGAAGGCCGCACTGGAGCTTCACCCTCCGTCACGTTGTCATCAGTAGCAGCGCCATGTTCGGCGCCTCCGACCGCACAAATGATGTCCTAGCCTGACAGCGCACCAGACACAATTTATGGTACTCAGAAAATTGCTGGTAGTTTACTGGTGACGTAGTCCGTGAAAAATACATCTTCCAAAACTGCCGCCAATGGAGCGCTAGGTTGATTTTACCCACTTTTAACTTCTCTAACCACCCCCCCCTCCCTACCCCGCTGCCGACGCATCCTGGTTCCTGGTGTGCGAGATACGGGTGCGTGTTTCGACCCCTTTCTTCGGCACCGAATTGGCGGCGCTGTGGCACGTAGTTTTAATTAGTCCTGACAGAACCTGCCCACGTTCGAATTATGGGGTTTTTTATACTGAAGCTGTTAGGCTCTTGTTGGTCGAAACATTTCGTGCCGTAAACAAAAAAAAAACCCAGGGTGGACCCAGCAGTTCTCGCTGAAGACGCCGAGCGCATGCGTCAGGCAAATCAGTCGTGCCGCAGAGGCCTCATTGTTAATGTCAAGAAAAAAACACAAAAGCATGTATCGAAAATCGCATGAGCGCTCGCCCGCCCCACCCCCCCATGTGTTCTTGTAAAGATTAGGTTTGCAGCTGCTCTCGAAAGGGTATAGGCTTGATGTCTATATTGGGCTAGCGCATAAGTCAGGCTAGGCAGGACCCAGTCGTTCTCGCCCAAGACGCCGAGCACACGCGTCATGACCCAGTATTTGCCGCCAGAGAAGTCGAGTGCCAGTGGCAAGCCCGCCGAGACAAGGAGGAGCATTTCATACCCTCCCCAAATCATACCCTGCCCAGCATGTGCGGGGTTACAGCAGCTGGGCTCCACGTCCACTTTCGCGGAGCGGGATGGCGTCTATTTTTTTTTGTACAGATACTCTTATAGAGCCTGGCTGAATAAAATCGTACAGTTCGGTGTATCCACAAATTCGAGGTATGGAATTCGGAATTAACAAGTTTTCACTATGTTTTAATGCAGACAAATGACGAAAATAGTGGTTGCAAGAGGGATTCCGTCAAGTATGACTCCACGGTGAAATTACTGCGCGAAATCTTTCAACAAAAATCGAACACATTTAGGATATGTTATTTGTAACAGGAAAAATAGTTTCGCCTAGTTCGGTAAATATCGGAACCCTTTTCCGTATTACATTAAACATATACTTTTTGTTAGGAAGCCTTGGAGGTGAGTTATTACGGGAGGGTCTTTACCAGCCTTAGAGCTGAGATTTGTGAACGGGTGGTTGAGGGTTTCCGGGATATCTCCTGATATTTAGGAGTGTTGAATAAGATTAGGCCGGTCGTAATGATGATTTTTACTTTTTTACTGGTGCAAGACCATCGTAGGACAAGGGGGCGCCAAAGAATACCGAATGAACTGCTGCGGGGCGAAAGCAAAGCCCGATGGTTAAAGTAACAGAATGTTTAAAATGATGGCAGGTGTATAAGGGAAGGTTGTAGAATGAAACTGTTTAAACGATAAATATGATGACTGGGGCATATACCAGTTGAGACTATTGGTGGTATAAATGAGGCGTAAGCTTTGGCGTTAAAGTTGGGGTTTATCAGTTCATCAAAGGCGTTGATAAGCTGCCACGCTATGACGTCATGAACCGTTGCAGCATGGAGTTTCGTATCGGTGAAAGTGGTGTCGAGAGACGGGTTGGGGTTGCCTATTGTATTTTGAGCTGAAAAATAACTAGTACTAAGGCTTATGGGAAACGGCCAACACACTCGAGGATGTCTTCCCTGACCTAGGTCATGAAAAGTCTTGGCGAACCGTGTTTGTGCATGCGCCCATCTCTAAAACTGGCGCACACACACAGTAAGTAAAAGTGGTCTAAAGTGGTTTCTCTAGCTGAATATGCTCCTTTTTCAGTCATAATGAGGAACTCTACCTGAGCTGCTGTTACCCCATCATGGAGATGCGAAGTGCAACTTGCAATCGAAGTGGTCATATCCTATATTCTTCCTCTCTGATAACCTTAACCCTAACAGGATTTGGCCGTCCTTCCCATTATAATATTTACGTAACCGTGTTAATATTGCGAATCACGCGCTAATAACGGTTTGGAGGCATGTTGGTTTAAGAGCCGCTTCACTGCTTCCGACGTTGACGAGGGGCCATTTATTATTTTCCATTTACTGCTCCCGGATTAGAAAAAAAGCGAAAAGCTAGAATCGCTCAGGCACTAAAATACCCGTAAAGCAATCATGTACAACATTGCGCTCTTTTACTCTTCTCATTGGTGACGGACCCTCGCATCATCCTTTTAAGGCATGAAAGACCGTTAGCTAAGACGAGTGATCCGTAACGCCACGGCCTGGGGTAAAAAAAAACCGACAAATACAAAACCAGAAAAAATAAATAGGAAGAAACAAAACACTTCGTCGCTGTGTGAAGTGATGCCAAAATGAAAAAAAAAATGCACCTCACTCTTAGTTCAAAGAAGTTGCATCGTGATCGTTATTGCTGCACTTGACTCATCCAATATCACACGCCGGGGCTTTAAGAAAGTTTCGGGGCTGGTATTAGTCAAATCCATATGATGATAATGATAACGTCAACCCAAAAGTACAAGCATTTAGAGCACTCAAGTGAGCCTATTTTTGACATTTCCAAAGGCTTTAAATATTAAACGGTGATGTGCAAAACAAGGAGGTCTCACACGGCATAGCTACGTCTGGGGAATGATGAGCGCGTTGCTGTAGCCCCTACCGTTGTTCGTATCCCCTAACGTTGTTTGTGTAGGTCTACATGTGCTTTTCCCTTCGCGGTAAAACACGCGACGCCCCGCCCTCGATGACAATCTGCCGCAGTGCGCGTTTAGCCGTATTACCCCTTCAGCCATAAAACAGCTGTGAGCCGAACCCCACATTTATTCGTGATGCAGCTCTGAGTCGTTGCACATTTATCTGTATGAAAGCTGACGACATTGACGACACTTTATGGCGTGTAGCACGCCTTGCCGTAATAGGACTGTCCGCCGTAATGCGGGTGTACCTTTGAAGCTCTGGAGGCCCCAAACAAACAACTCAAGAGAGCACTTCTTATACGAGAGCAGTACTTTAGCTACTTATTCCATCAAATTGAAAGCACTGAAATAAATGAGATAATCGGAAAATTAGTAAGCAGGCCGAGCGAGGATAGGAGTCTAAAACAGTGATCATTTAAAAGCGGCAGTACTGCGGGAGAAAAAGAAAGGAAACACAACTAAGTAAAAACTCGTCTAATATCTCAGCATAAAAAAAGGCGGACCCATTTATGCCCTTGCGTAATAGAGTTAATTATCTTCGGTAGTGATGTAATAAGTAATACACATCGGGCTTATTTGCATTCGATTCCGAGGCGTGCAACTCTGTCTAAAATTAGTCAATCACGAGGCGAGGTCACCTTTCGCAGGCTTTCCGAGAAAATGTTTTACCAATTACCGAGTATGTTGCCAAGTGCCAAAGATGTAGCCATAAGGGCCCTCCCCCTCTTTCTCCCCGCATACAACGTGGCTCAAGCCTCAGTCACGTTTTACGAAAGCAGCCGGTAGGCAGTGCTATTGCTTTTCCTTTTTCCTTTACCTGGATGGTCCGCGTGGCGGTTCAGCGGCATCGGCGACACGCAACAGTTTGTTGCAATACTGCCAGAAAGCAACAATAATTGGGGCTTTCCCGCCCGCAGGAGAAGCCGCTCCTTGCGTACGCACCGCGACCTTGTAAAAGATGCCGATGGCTGGAAACGGCCGCGCACGTTTGTGCGTCACTGGGATAGAGCGCGGCGCTATATAAATGCAGCGCCACCAGCAATGGAGCACACAATTCTCTCGGACATACAAGTGGACACTAAAAGAAAACGTGAGTTGAAATGGCGGGTAGTGCGTGATGCTAGACAATAGAGAATGCTCATATGTCTTCACCTGTGGTAGCTACGTTTTGATGATAAACGGAATTTGTATTTTAAATGAAATAATTTGCTCCATCTTGCTTTCCGAACATTTTGCCTGTGAAGTATGTTATTGGCATCACGTTCTTCGCTTGCAATACAATATCAAGATGCGTACTTGAAACCAACGTTCATGGTTTTGGTCGTCTACCTAGTATAGTCGTACCACCCTTTCATTCGTTAACACGATTTTCATCGACATTTTATGGATTTTAGAAACGTATCTACAATATTCGATCGGTATTCTTTTCGGTTCCGAATTTGTCCCCAAAGTTGTTTTGAGCAGAGAGCAGTACATCAACCTATCGTTAGAAGCACTCGTCTTTGGTGCATTTCTTGTAAGCTATGCAATTCCAGTACATCCAATGACGCCTTCCGGTATTCGACTGCTGCGCTCCACCTCACGGTGTTCAAATGATACCAACTTGACTAAATGTCCATTATTCTGATGTTTTACTGCGTCAGAAAGTACAGATTTACTAAAAAGCATCAAATAACTGGAATGCGCGCTAAGTAGCTTGCTGCGTTTATGACACGCGCAGAAAAGCGCTGCTTAAAAGTAGTAGATAGTCCACACTTCTAAAAATTCTCTGTAGCTTGCCCTCAACTTCGGAGCACTTCGTTAAAAGAAATCTTGAAGACAGCCCTCACCTTCACTGGAGTCAAAAGATTACTTCGGTGGAATAACAATGATGCCACTTTTAACGCCAGCCCTAATTAAGCAAGTGATATATCCAACAAAATAAAATAAAATGTGGTAGCCGATCAAGTGATTTTCGCCGTTTAACTTGCGGTATGATTCCTGTACTTATGGTGGTGGGTTGATGCGAACGAAAATGACCGGTTATTGAAATGGCTTTGTAAAATTGCGGCAGAAAGTAAAAAATAACCATCTGAGGGAATCAGGCCGATGAAAAGGATACCGTAAGATACCCAAAGAGAAATCCAGGCATACCGGACTGAAACTGTACGAGTGTCTTTACTAGCCGCAGTTTGACAGCGCCATTTTTTTAGTTGATCTTGGAATAGCATGATACCGCTTAAGGTAAAAAATAGAAAATATACAGACGGATGTCTTTTAAGCAGAACTGAGGCCTCAGGGAAGCTCAAGTAGTCGAAATATAATTGCTCTAAAGCCCGGAGCGTGAGTGCAGTCTATGGTTACGCCATTACGAAGAATTGACAATATGACGGCACTCAAACGCCGCACCATGGGCTACTGGGTTTGGCAGCGGTTTCCAATTTCAGGTTTGTTTACGACGTCGCGGGTTCGTCCTACTGTATGTACACTCTTCGGATGCGTCTTTGAACAACGTAAGGGCACGTTTGACATGCAGCCTTGTTGTGCAGGTAGAGTAATTTTAAAAATCACCATTTAATGTAATTTTAAAATGACGGCAGCAACGTTTTTCGAGATTTTTAATTTCGGCGTGGTGTGACCTTCCAGTCTTGCGATGGGGAAAAGAGCATTTTTTCTTTATGGCACCTTTGTATACGACTCAAAGCAACAGAAACCCAGAATACCAGCAGGGTAGGGCCGACGGGAGTTCGGAATAAGCTCCGAACGTACAATTAGACAAAAGACAAAGAAGAGATTCTTAGCTTCTTACAGTAACGGTGATAGCACGGCTTTCCAGCTACTTATTACTGCAATGGAAGCAATATTGATATCATAGCATGGTGGAATTTGTGTGTTCAAGAGATGCGAATGCTGTATATTGTAAGCGGTGTTTAGGATAGTTCCCTCCTAATTATCATAAATAAAGTATAGCACATACTCTGTTAGCTGGAGAAAAATTTGTTCATTTTTGGTAGTGGTTGTTTCCATCCGCTACAAAATTTATTATTTTTGAGTGCAAGCGTTCTATTTTGGCATGTTAATTGCGCAAAATGCCTGAGAAATAACCTGCCTTTATAAGTTACCACCAGAATCAGTTTCATGAGGACCACACACTTCGCCCAAGACACTGTCAAACAAGAGCTGTTTCATTTGAGTGTTGTGGGATCAGGTTCGTAGTCAATTCGACTCGCAGAGTGCAGCATTTCAAATAATTTTGCCTTTCGTGGATAGCGTGCACATGCACATTTTGTGCGTTTAATCTGACGTCTTGTTTCTTCACGCAGGTGAAAGTCAGCCATGATTTCTGTTAACGCCAAGACCATTCTCGTGGCCCTCGTGGTTCTGGCCGCCCTGTGCAGCCTGGCAGCCGCCCAATTCGGAGGCGGCTATGGCCGAGGCTTTGGCGGTGGCCGTGGATTTGGTGGCGGACGTGGATTCGGAGGAGGCCGTGGGTTCGGGGGAGGCCGAGGATTCGGAGGAGGCCGAGGATTTGGCGGCGGACGTGGATTCTACGGATAAACCGACCTTCCATTACAGAAGCCAAACGCCAGCTCCTCTTGAATAACCAAAAATCGCCACGGGCATTCTCACCGCCTTCATGGAATAAATTATTATTGTTACCTCCGAAATTAGTTTCCGGGACTGTTCTATCTCCGATTAAACGCTGTTGTAGCAGGTGTTTAATCAGGACAAAAACCGACGCTCCGAATTATCGCACTTGTATTCATGCATGGGAATGATTCATCACGTATTAACCCTTTCTACAAAGCAACAAAATATTCCTGAGTGAAGACTTCAAGAAAGTCGGTTTGAAGCTCACAGGACACTAGTGGCAAATTTCTATATTGGTTGATGAAATGGTTTTCATGTACTAACAGGTGTATACGCCATAAATTACCTGACATTACCCATAGGATTTTATTTTAGTAAAAATAGTGCTGCGTAGCAACGTGCAGTGTGATCAAGCTGCTTTCATTTTAATATGAAACAGACAATAATATTTCACACTCCTAATTTGTTAATCCTAGACATTTTTAGTTGTTCGCTGTTTTAGTGTTTAGAGGTACTATGTGCTGTGCCATGTAGTTTTGTACGTTTCTGCTTCTATAGTTAGTGAAGTCTGGCCTTCAACTTTGCGTGAGCCAGCAGGCTAAATTGCTTTAAAAATATTCACGTTACCCTCACCGGCAGAAGTTACTGACACCACTCACGCAAATTGCTGTAGCTTTAGAGAAAGCCATCGAGATAATGTTGGCTTAGCTGGTCATGCAACAACGCTTGAAACGTTCACCCGGAATGGCCGTTCGAGGCTCAGTAGGCGCATTTGAGGGGTACTTATTATTTTCATAACGTTATAAAACAGGCCCCTAAAAGAGAACTATAGTCAGATGGTAGTATTTCATTAGTGGTGTGTTTATGAGCTAATCCGCATAAACTGAATAACTGTGTATGCCATTATTATGGTTCTCCGCAGTGAAAAAAAACACCGTTCTGCAAAACAATAAACTTTCTCAACACTGCTGTGAAACTATTTTATTCAGAGATAGTGCTTTGCAGTAGATACAAAAAAAAAGAGGCAAGATCCAAGATTCCTTTCCTTTTAAGTGATTAGGCAGGCTATTGCTTTCGCCAAGATGGTACTCGGATATTTCATGCGGCCGTTCACTGTTCAGTTTAGCAATAGGCATTATCTAAGAAATGTGAGTGCTAAGCATATCGATATAGAAACGAAATACTTTCTTTGAATACGGATGCTGTTGCATCAAAGGTATATATAACTCTGTAACGCAGCGAGCCTCCATGTCGTTCCTTCATCAAGGAAAGCTATGGCCTGGCCCTAGCCAGATTATGCGATCGACACATGTGGGGAAGTGACTGTATTCACAGTGCTAGACATATCGCCGCCTCTGTCCTAAACTCCTTAAATAATGACTGGATGAACCACGTCTTGCAGCAGTGGTTAATCTCATGCCGTTACCTTCATGTTTGTATGGGAGTGTGTTAAGCCCAGCGCTTTATTATCACTTCCAAACTGTTTTGCTGCAAAAGTGATGGTTAATTAAGTGTTTTAAGTGACTATTGTTATAAGTGTTAAGGGCCATGTAAGTATGCTTCAGCATAGCGTTCGAGGATTGGTTGTTTCACACAAGAAGTAAATTCAATAGCTCACATTCAAAAGTACGGTTGCGGTCTGCCTCTCTTGCTGCTCGTTCTCGCACCGGAGGACGATGTTGCTTGGTTCTGCTCTGTGTCGCACATTTCTTAATTTAGTGTGGAAACGTTGAGGCCGATGTCGGACCGTAAAAAAACCGACCAAGGCGTCGCACTCTTAAAAGACATCGCTCGGTCAAAAGAAAATTTCGACAGGGATACGGCAATGAAGCTGAAATACAGTCAAAGAACCGTTGCCGACATTAAAAGACGGCTCCGTGTAGTCGAAGACAAACTAAGTGCAATAGCCAACCTTCGCCACGATGTCACCACATTTCGCACAGCCCTTCAGGACTCTCAAGCTCAGCTGTAGACCATTACGACTAAACAATTAGAATAGGCTGAGTTTGTACTAGGCAACTTGAATAACCGAATTGAAATAAACTAACTCATGTTCGAAGGAATTCCGTAGGAACCAGATGAAAGATGCGCCGTTACGGAACGCATGAACATGGAATTTATGCCGATAAATCTAGGTACCCGAGGCAACGAAAATAGAACGAGCACAGAGGTTAGGCCGGCTCAAATCGGAACGAAGTCACCCAATTGAGGTAACATCCTTAACTTCAAAGATAAAAATAACATTCCAACAAACACCCGTAAGCTAGAGAAGTTAAAAGAACCCCGCCTATAGGTTGAAAAACCTTTCTTTCCCCAAATCGAGCTCGTTAGGAAAAAAACTAGATTTTGCAAAGAACAAATTTATCTAAGACAAAAACTGAAAGGATCTTTTTGGCAAACTTCTCGGAAAAAAATCCTGGCCATCTCCACCAATTGGAAACCTGGGAGGAGCGAAGCATGCAGTGTAGAAGTGCATTTTTGGTGCCCTGGAGCTTTTGCCCACCGAGAAAAACCGCAACGAGAAACCTGAAGAGGAGCGAAGCATGCAATGTACAAGGGTATTTTTGGAGTCTTGGCGTTTTTGCCAACGGCGGTGAAACCGTTGAACGGTAGCGGTATACAGCTTTGCTCTAAGTCTCGTGTCTTTGAAGCACAAAGGTTTAGGACGAGGCGTTGGAAAGTAAGTGACCAGGTGTATTTTTAGCACGCGTTTTTCCTACGAAGATGAAATATTCTAGCGCGAGGTGCTAGAATAGGACTTTACCGGTGTAATCTTTTAGTACTCGTTACATTCTTGCGCGAAGCGTTAGAAAACAAGTGTTCCGGTGTTTTAGTACCGTGACTGCATAATACTACGACGACATCAGACGCCGACAGCCCGAGACCCTAAGGAACTTCGCCCCTAACAAGTGGTATATATTCGAATCGGCATAAAACGAGATAATCTATCTTACAAGACACGAAGAAGCTACGGCTGGTCTGCCACCTAGAAAAGCAGTGTTATCAGTTGAATTGTAACATTTGTAACCAAGCGCTACCAATACGTCTGAGTAAATAATCACAGTTCCTTTTTAACATAAACTAAATCAGGAGTGCCTTAAAGCTCTGTACTGCGACCAATTGTATTTTTAGTTTATTGCTCACCACTTTTGAATTAACAGGAAGAAGACGCGTTCAGCCGGCTACATTTGTCTATCCCTGCTGTTTAATTTAAAATGTTTTGACGCTTTGTGTGTTGAATTTGGTACGTCAAATCAGCTAAGAACATGCGTCCTGCGGAGGGCGGAGCACTGTCGGGGCTGCCTCTGGGCTGGCCACCTAATCAGTTGTCGGGTGCTACGTCTGGATGTGACCTCTCTGTCTCCGTTCTTGGGGATGGTACCGGTGATCCCCTCTCATCAGACAACCTCCGAAACAGCTTTTGAACACGCTCATAGCGCCTCGGAAGACGCTCCTCACGCCTCCTTTCTGGAATGGTCGCCAATACCAGTTAGCCAGGCAAGTCCGCTCTCATCCTGTTTCCCTTCTGATCAACCACTGCCTGAAGAAGAGGACGCCTTCCCAGACATGTCAGCTGGAACCCTTGCTACAATTATTTGTTCTCAAGGAAACTCGAGGAAGACGGACGAACAGGAGCATTTCCGACCGCGATGCCTCCTAAATGGCGACGTGGCTCTAAGAGACTGTATCTGACCTTCAGCAGCTAGCCTATAATATGCAATTTCCCAAGCACAAGCGTGTCGTAATCAGCAAACCCAGAAAGGCGGAGAACGTACATTACCCGTTTCAACCAAATGCCCGTTTCAACCTATCTGCCCCTTTGGAACACCTTGTCCTTGAATTAAAACTTGCCTTACTTATTTCATTCGGCGGTAGCAGCTTTGGCAAAGCCAGAAAAGAAACTTACTCCCTCATCCATCAATTCACCATATCCATCAAAATACTCCTGTGTTAATCCGTATTTTTCTTTGTCATCCACCGCCACTATGGAGTGGCTGTGGTTCTACCCATCATGGGTTTTCAATTCAAAATTACGCCCATTTAACGAATTATTCCATTCTTATACCTGGGCCAATCCTCCTCAGTTAGTACACGCCATTGAATGAAGGGAGAAGAAAGCAAGACGAGGGTAATTGCTTCACGTGTTTATTTCGGACACCGGAAGACTCCTTTGTTGAAGCAATTATTTTTACCGTCTCCCCGTCAACACGGAGTGTATCTGGTCATAGTTCTTTTTTAACTGCTATATTTAGCACTTCATCACCTAGCTCAATGACCTCCGCTTACAAGCCCTGGCCAAACGCCATCTGGGTACGAGCCACTTCACTAAAAAGAAGAAGGAGGAGAAATTAAAATCAGCGGTTTAGCCCTGGTCAGTGCCCCCTGTAGGTACGAGGAAAAAATCGCCAGGACAATCGTCATTATTATCACCAGAAGCAGCAACACCATCAGCATCACCATATCAGAGGCAACAGCCGTCGTTCCTTTCGGCGCCTTAACCGCTGCAAGCAGGGAAGTCCTACTACCCATCGTACACGAACCAACAGGACCTGCTGCCCATCGGTGTGGTAGCTCACCAGCAACAAAGGCGAGCAGAAAGCAGCGTTCAGTCGCGTACCTCACTGACTAAGTCTCCTGCGAAGGCAAATCTTGCGGCAGCTTTACAAGCAGTTCGGATGGGAAATCGACCAGCGGGGCTCCTGCACCGATTGAGCGACTTCTAGGTGTTAGTGGGTGCGTGAATGCACGCTTGGTGTTCGGTTCGGCAGCCACGTCTGAGCGAAGGAGTAATTCTAGTGACGTCGTGGTGAAATTTCTCAAGGACGAGTAGGGTCAAAACAGAGAATTCCGCTTCAGAAGCTTACTACCCACCTTTAACAACTCCCGCATGAAATGGGAACGAAGTACGGCTGCTCGGTGAGGTCCCTCAAGGTTTCCCTCCAGTAGTCTGCAAAGGTGTTCGTCTTAAGTAAGGCCTCCAATAGGTACGTGCGCAACAAAAGCTGCCACGCGACTTCGTCGCTCGACGGCAATGTCGACAGCTTCGCTGCTTCAACGTCGGACCGCGGTATGAAGGAGGACATCACCTGCCTCACTGACGCCACGGGTACCGCATACAGCTCATTCAGCCTATACGGGTTCATCTCTGCCGTATACCCCGTCAAGACGAGCATGTAGTTCGACCTGCCGTCACTTGAGGATACCCTACGCACCTGCCTGCCATCGTGCGGGTTGTGTCCTCTTCGACGCTAATGTGGGACCCATGGATTGCAAAGCCAGGCTCCGAGCCACCCGCGTCAGCTGTTTCTCCATGAAAAAGCTCTCGCAGTCACCTGGTCTTTCATTTTGCGGTCCAAAATGACGACCTCGCTCATCATTACCGTGTTTGGGTATGCCGCGGTTTTTACGAGATAACACGAGCCTAATAAGAAGACATAGGAAATTCGATGAAAGCGACATCACAGGTCTAATAAGGCCAGCTTGTTTTGCACGGGGGTTGGCATGCTAGCTGAGGAGCCACGGGCCGTCACGTATTCCGAGCCTTGCGCATGAGCTTTCCTGGTGCTCCCTTGTAAGCACTGGCAGGCGGAACAAACATTTTCCCATGGAAGATTTTGGGCAACCTTTGTCCTATCGAAATAAAAATCTTATGATGCGAAACCTGGATCTTGTGTTCGCTCTGCCTGGGCCTTTCATGCTTTCTTGTCAAATTCGCAAAGATGCCGCTAGACGTCACAAAAAGATATTATACCATTTACCCCCAGAACGGGCCATCCAACTGTACACAGATGCCGCTCACTTTCAACAAGGCGCCGTCATAGCTTGCCACGATTCTGAGGTCGACATCGACCCTAGTTCAGCGGCTTTCCGGGGAGAACACTGTCAATAACGTCGATCTTACTGCCATACGCCTTGCCATCGGTCGGATAGGAGAGAGACGAGATCCGCCTTGCACCTATGTATACACTGACTCACAAGCAGAGTACACCGCTTGCCATGCAGGGACAGCCGACTACTTCTATCTCGGCACTCTTAGGAATGAAGTCCTTCGTATGCGAGAGGAGGGCTACAAAGTCGCCATAAAATGGATTTCCGCACATGAAGGAATTTCTGGAAACACAAAATTGCTGGTGGTTTAGGTTTGGTTACCCTAGCTGATAGTGAAAGCTTCACTGCCCTGGCTAGGCCCATTGACGAGGTGTGGTTTCGCAGTGATATTCAAACATGTTTGCAATGAACACACTGCTTATTCATAATCTATTTTCTCCTCACAGCGTTACTTAAGCCTCACCGCTGTACGAGTGACCACAGCTGGATGTTCCTCTTCCTCCATCGCACAGGGTTCTGTGCCGCACGTATCTTCCTGGCCTTCCTTTGTGGGACGCGCTTATCACTGCGGAAGCGGCCTCCTCTCCTTCCTCCGCCAGGTGGCGACACGGGTTCCTCGCACGTCTCCGCTCCCTGCTTGCCTGCCTCTCCGCTGTCGCATATCTATCCCCGCTATCGGGCCGCTGCTTTGTGCAGGGAACTCCGCCAGGTGGCGACAGGGGTCCCGCGCACATCTCCGTTCCCTCCTCGCCTATCGCGCGGCAAAAGGGTGGTAATCTTGGCTAGTTGGAAGACATATTAGCGGATGAAACCAAGACGAACTTAAAGAAACACAAAGGAAGTGGAACACAAGTTGCATCAACGAGCATTTGAGATAGCATGAATTGTCTATAAAGGACCCCCATCATCCCATCTTTGTTCACATTGTAATAAGTGCAGCCGATGTAAACCTAATTTTCCTGGCACTGACATTTTCTTTATGCTCCGTGAACCAGCGCACCGTGAAATTCTATAAGTGTTCCGCATAGAAGAAGGAGAGAACAATTGTGTCAGCCAAGCAAGCGTGTGCCTTCATTCCAAAGAGATTGCATATCTGGGTGGGCCTTGACTGTAGCCGGTGTGTATCTAGTTGCCTTATCACCATGGCTTCTGTAAACTCGTTTTGCTAATGCGCAGCGATTTTTTTATTGCTTTGTGTTACGTGGCTATATTCAACCATCTCGATATTGAACTTTATAGTTTTTAGACCAGCGGCTGTCCTTTTGTTCCACTTCCTTTGTCTTCGTTTAAGTTCCCGGTGGTTTCATCCAAGAATAAGCCTATCTCTACCCAGCCACCTATCTCTTACCCGCCATCAGAGCACTGCTTTGTGCCGTGTGCTTGCGGAATGGGGTGCGGTTTGACCTCCAACTCTTAAGGTCAAAGCTGGTCACCCCGCGAAGACTGTCCCGAGGTAGCGTAGTGTAGCTTTCGCTACCAAAAGGCACACCAGGCAGCACGGGCTGCAGCTCTCTTCGCACCTTTGCCTGGATGCACTGTCGTTTCTATTTCTTGGGACCCTGCCGACGTGTCACATCCGCCATGGCCTCCTATGAATAGGGCCGAAGCATGGCATCGCGCTCAAAGATAACGCCGCAGCCTTTTTAGGCACTTGGCTAACCCTTTGAAGCTGTATTGTCGTCCGCGCGGCCAGTACACACCTGAGCCTTGAGGCGGTACTTCTTCGTCGAACCCAAACTGGTCAACTTCTTTCACCACATGGTTGCACCTCATTAGCCTGCCTCCCTCCCCCCTCCCCTCCTAGTGCAAATAATGCCCTGCAAGAGGCGCTACCGAGCATGTTCCTGTGGAGCTGCCCTTCTTTTACAACGCTCCCGGTAAGAGCACTTAAGTCCCTCGGCGGGCATCGACCTTGAACCTTCCAAGAGTGGATCGATCAGGCATCACACTTCGGCCCTTCTGAAGCCTCTGGCAGACGTTTCTTATGTACTTTAAGGAAGAGGGAGAACCCGGACGTTTCTTCGCAGAGCCGGCCTCGACACCATTCCACCTCAAAGAAGAAGTAAAACACCGGTATCCCTCCCCCATTACCTTAACCCACCTTATTTCTGCCGGCCATGGTTTTAAACGGATACACAGAAATATAAACGTACAGAAAAATGAATGCGGTTCCGAGTTGATTTCTGTATTTAGGCCATTTTTGCCCTGAATATCACCTAAATTAAACAATTATTGTACTGAATTGAAACTGAGATAGCTCGGCAAGATGTGTTGGGTTTTATTATTTAAAAATGGCCTGAATCTGCTTAATTTGCAGCAAATGTCGTTGAAAGACGAGAGTTGTGGGCCGCCGCTGCCTTGTAAGTACCTCTTTGCTCGCTCCCGTAAACCTCTCACGCTCTTTACCTCACGTCTATCCTCTCCCACAATAGGCACGGTTGAGGTTTGCTCAAGTCAATTCAATTTTAGCGCGTTCCACTGCTCGTGTGCCAACTACTGGAACCTTTAGTTACTTCTGGGTTTCTTAGGAAGTCACCGCTGGTGTCGCGCGTGAACGTGTTTTGTATTTTTGGATCAAAGCATTTCTTTGAAGCCACATCTTATTTGTTATAAAGAAAATTAAGGACCCATATATTGTAGCAAAAAACACTGCATGTACGACTTACGTATTGATGTTTTGCCTCAAACAAATGCACTTTTAAGCGACCCATCCGCCGTATCCGCGCTCCTCCTCCTCTCCCCTAGCAACGGCGCGAGGAGCGGAGAGGAGCGTCTGTAGCACTGGCGCAGCGACGTCACACCCCACGTGACCCGCGCGCGCTCCGCCTTCCGCGCCGTGGCTGCGCGCGCCCGCGCCGGCTCCCGCACCGCTCCTCGCGCCGTGACGTCACACTCCCACGTGACCGCGCGCTGGCGCCTTTGCGTCTGCTCCCCCTCTCCTCGCGCCGTGACGTCACATGCTCTGCAGCTGGCGCGCCTCTCCCCCCGTTAGGTTTGCACTCACCCTCGGCGCGCGCCTCTCCCCTCGCCTGACAGCTCCCCCTCGCCGGTACTGCGCCTCTCAAGGCGATGGCAGAATTACTACGCCGTGTACTCTCGGCGCAAGAAATGCATTCGCACTTCCTCACGATTCCCTTCGGGGAGGTGGGGGCAATTTTGTGCTCAAATATGTTAATAAGTAGGAACGTCGCCTCCAGTTTGCTTAGTTAAAAATTTTTTGCCCATATAAACGTCCCGTTCAAGAAATCTTTTAGCTTTTGGCCGGGCGGCTGAATCGAGGGGCCGACAGACACACGGACAGACCGACAGAGCAAAACTATTGCTTCGAAGTAGCGCAAGAAAGACTATCGCCTTTTTAAGCAATCACGAAAATCCCAGCCCCGGCTCGTGCGGGTCCGGGCAAAGCAAGGAGCAAAAGAAATAGTTGTCCGCTATCCCCCAAAAATGGCTCGCGAGCAGTTCGAAGGCCGAAAATTTATTTGCATTGCACAATCCGTCAATGCAAAAGGCGTTATGGGGGAGAGGTAGAGAATGAGATGTGGGAGCGGAGAGTGAAGAAGCAGCTACGTCCTTCGAAGACATTTGCAGTGAAGCAAGAAGATACCCCGGCAATTTTTCAATGCCGTTGTAGTATTTATAACTGTGATTGTAATTACCTGATCCACCGGAATAGTGCGTTCGCGTACACAATAACACACCCTGTTGACACGGTTTGATTGCGGTCACGTTCTGGCCCAACACAGAGGGACTATTATCCCACACCACTGCAGGTTGAAATCCTTGTGCGGTTCTCTATAATCGCACAATAGTGCCGATTTGCGAACGGATATGCCAGAGCTGTTACTGTACCGAGCAAAACAAATTCAAATAGTAGTTTTGCAGTATAGAATATCGCACGTTGGCTAGGTGTGCATTGCATTGAATGCAAAGATGTCTTCTGTTTAATTGTAACATTCAGAAATTTTTTAACGCGTGCGGCACGATCATAAAAAACATGCAATTTTTGTAGTATTCTTCTTGGCCTTCTTCAATAAAATATCATCCTTGAACGGGGACTCCACCTAACCTGCGCTCACTTTCGAAAGAACTTGAATACTGGGCCATGGCACCCGTAATATAAACACCTGACTTGAGAGAAGCTGTTGGGAACAAAATTGAGCTTTCGAAAGTGATTACAATAAATGTGCTCCTAGCCGCATAGCCGAAGCTGAAAACAAAGAGCAGTTCAACAGAATGAGCCACCGTGACGTGTAATAGGTTTAGCAATAGTATTGAATGCTTTTTTTTTTTCCAAAAGGGATGTTTCGTTTATTTACCTATTTATTCATACTGTTAGCCCAGGGGCCAGTACAGGGTGGAACAACAGAGAACTTATAGGCAGTAACTGTCGCCTGAGGACACTGAGACCAACGTGAGTGTATGCGGTATATGCAATGCACAGGTAAGTATACGCCATATTGTGCACCGGTACGAAATGCAAGCGTACAAAACGCAGGGGCACAAAACATTAGACAACTCCTTCACAAGCGCAATTCAGCCAAACTGCCTATGAGACATAGCTTGGTTACAGGCGCGGACCGGACAATAGGGTCAAATTATGAAGAAGAGACAGCACTGTCAGCTTCAATTTACTCTAACAATGATTTCTCAAAGTGTTCTTAGCGGATCTGATTTAGTCAATTTTTGGCGGAAAATTGTCCCAGTCTTCAATCTGTATTGGGAAGGAATAAATGTTTAACCATATTTAAACGAGTCAATAGAGGCATAATTGGTTTCGGTGACTGGTTGTAAGTGGACGAGACCTTCGAGATTGTAAATATTGCATTGTTATGTTACTTACGGGTGGTAATACAGAACGTTTAATCTCACTACTTCGCTGCCGCGTTGTGAGAGGTGACATGTTTATTTTATTCATCAAGGCAATAACCGAATGTGATGAACTGTATCTGGATAGAATAAATGTCGCGGCCCTCCTTTGAATATGTTCACTTTTTTCGATTTCGTATTTGTTCGAAGGGTCCCATACGATGAAGGCGTATTCTAATAGTGGACCGACAGTGGTTGTGTAGACAGTCTCAATTTAGCTTCCGTGGTTGCAAGTTTGAGGTTCCTTCTAAAGAACCACAATTTCAGTTCAGCAGTACAATATATTTTATTTATATTTGCTTTCCAATGTAAGTCTTCAGAAATGGTGACCTCTAGATACTTGAAGTAAGTTACGTGTTTTAAACCCTTTCCATCGGGCCCGTAATTGAAGGAGAGGGCGTTTTTGGTTTTGTTTGCTATCTTTGCGAATACTGTTTTGTCATAATTAATTTCCATGCCCCATGTACAGGTTATTTGTAAACAAGTTCATCGCGATGGCTTGACGCTGAAGCTGTACCAGAATCCCGAACATATAAACTTCGTTATTGTGCTCTTTATGTAGTGAGTCATTCCCATCCCGTTCTTTCTTGTCATTCAGTCAGTATTACCGCTCTACAATATCGTTTCTTTGTTCCAACGAATGGTCTTATTGCCCGATGCTAGGCATGACACGAAGTGGTAAAATTAAAAACTGGATGGCGTTATCACTCTAGATTTTCAGTGTACATATATTTGACATAAAAGATGCCCTGTTTTAAAACCGACATGGGAACCCAACACTGTTTCATATGCAATCTCAGAAAGTGTATATTTGCGTCAAGTCATCACTGATGAAGCTTTTGTTTCGCTACGTAGTGCTTTAAAACTGAGAGTCATTCTTATGTCCAGCAGTCATGTCCTTGGGACTGTCCGCTTTCGGATTAAGTAGTCACTAGATTCTAACACTAGTGTACCAACGGTGAAGAAGTCCTAAAACTCATCTCGATAGAAACAAAATTTATTTCACAAAGGCGAGTGTCGACTCTTGCTGGTCCATTGCAGTCAATGTTTTTCTCCGTCCGTTCTCGTTCTACACAGTTCGGTTTATCTGTAAGACCCTCCTCCGCCACCATATCCTCCTTGGCTGCCACCATACTGCCCTCCGTATTCTTTGCTTCCTCCGTATTGACCTCCTTGGTCGTAGCCGCCGTATCCGCTGGATCCGCCGTAACTTCCGCCGTAACTGCCACCACCGTACATGCCCCCACCACCGTACATGCCCCCATAGCTGCCGCCATACTGAGCCGCTGTCAGGTTGCACAAGGCGGCGAGAACCGCGAGGGCTACAAGCATGTTCTTGGCGTTGACGGAAATCATGGCTTTATATTCACCTGCGTGAGGGGAAAAAACCGATATTAGGTTGCGAAACACAACTGGGTGGACACTCGTCACAGAGACATCTCATATTAGAAACATCTCATTAGAGACATCTCATATCTACTCCGTCAATCACGTGAGCTCCAGGCAGTTAGAGGACTTCGACATGGTAAAAGGCGCGACAAAATGGGGACAAAGGAAGGTTCAGTTACACGGGACGAGCGCTAGACATCAACTGGGGCTTTAGCGACAAGAAAGGAAACATACATATAGCTTTCACAGAGGACGTGGTCTACAATACGCAAGAAATCAAGAACTTATTCGAAATAGTTTGAGATGGAGTGCATGTCAACGTGATGAAAAGTGGTAGTGAAGCTACGTTTTAAAGTGGGAGTTGTTTAATATATTCCCCTATTCCCGCCTATTCAGCTTTGTAATATAATGCAATGGTATGCGTGCAAGAGAGCAAGAACACCCAAGCTGTTAGAAACACCAAAATTACAGTTATAACCTAGCTCATTTACACTTCTTCAGTTTTCTAATAAAAATGCCCGGGGGCGTTTACTTTATTTAAAAATTGTATGAGTGGGCCCATTGTTTACTGGAGTTTGAACCACCGTTAAAATCTCGGATTCGCACGGTTTATACGCTTCTTCGGCATTTTGTTACGATATAAAAAGTCACACCACTCTAGTGATTGACTACTGGAATTTCCTGCTTTCACGTTGAATATCAACAGCTCGTCTCTTCTTATCCGACGGCCTAAAAAACGCTCACAAACTTTCTTTCAAAATTCTTCTCGTTGTTACGCCGCTGGTGTTTCTCCCTGTCGCCAGGAGGATGGTTGTTTTCGCGTCATCATGAGGAGCCCAGGAAGACAGCAAGAGAGGTGGCTTTATTAGCCATATTGGTCAGCTAAGATCCCGTAAAAAGTTTGAACGCGTCTAGACACGTGACATCGACTACTCAAAAATTAGCGTTGAAGTAGTAGATTTAAAATTACTCGTTATCTGGATCATTTGACACTTTACGAGCCAAAATTGCGGCGTAGCGATAAACGCCCGGCATGTCTGCTGCCTTCAGGCCACCGTAAAAAAAAATGCAATTTTCCAACCGCTGATGACACCTTGCAGCATATAGCCTGGCGTTCAAGCGTGCTTTGAGCAATAAACTGATACATAATTCTATCATGTGAGCTCACGTGAACCTTCAAACCCTGTCTAGATAACGGAAACCGCAGTTTTCGTAATTTTTTCTAGCTTGAAAGCTATTACGTCGTTGTTTTCAAAACCACGCTGGAAAGTAAAACTTTTAATTCCGCTTTTATTATTCGCGTCTGAATTGCTTATTTTACCTCAGCCATTCCTGGTCCTCAGTAGCAATAAAATGGAATTTTAAACAATCAGCTGCAGTGGCAATCTCGCTAAGCCACTTCAGTAATTGGTAAGTGAATTACATCGGCGGCCACCGAGCACGCAAACACACGCTTCGTGCCAGGGGTTCCGGTCGAGAAAAACAGTTGGCATTCACCACCTTTTTTTTTTAAATTTGTTTAAAACTCAACTGATAGGAGCCCTGTTCAGCTTAAAAACACGCATTCGAGTCGTTCCGCCGAGGCAGTATTTTGACTACGTGGGTGTTATATGTCGTATTCACGATCATCTTTAACGGCAACGCTTCTTTGCTACAGACAAGCACGGGAGAATGTTTTAAATGCTGTCAACTGCTACTTATAACTAACGTTTTTATGTACTTGTCACTAACCTGCAGTGGTAAACTGCACGCGTTTACGGTATTCAACACGGTTTATCATAAATTTTGTGGCTTTTTGCCGCGATAATATATACGAAAGCTCTTCCTGAACATACTAAAATTACACTCTATAAGCAGCGGTAAAAAGATATGGCAGCTAGATGGCGGCTAGATCCACAGTACCCAGCTTCGAAATAATTTCTTGAATTATTAGCTGGGAACTGACCAGAATTTGATGGAATATTAAAAGACCCCCCTGGCACGCTCTTTGCAGTTGACGAATGTTTATAGCTCAGTAATAAGAAAAATATAGCGTGGGTTTCTTTATGCACAATAGTTCATTATGCTCGCAAATACGCTCAGTAGAGCTATGTTTCCAGTTACTGCTTCGAGTGGCGCGCACTTCGAAAGGGAGTTCATCTCGCAGTTTGAATTTGTGGTGCAAGGAAGCATCTTTACCTGTCAAGCTCAAATAGGAAGAAAAACACAAAATCTTTAAATTGGGCTGCGCACATGGTTAAAGCAAAATATTTCGAGGGTGTTTTGCAGGGACGAAAACACCAGTGAAGGGCCTCGAAATTTGTAGTTATTTGATCCATACGCCGCAGAGAAGAACAAAAGATCGATAACCGTTATGTACACACAACTTTTTTTTTCGGATACTACGCGCGTGGAGTTTGCAGGCTGTTCGAGCGTGTAATTAAAAAGTTATTAGACAAAGCACAATTATTAGCCGGTATTTCGAAATGTCCACGTGTTGCTGCTTTGTACTTGTAACGGTTATTACGTGACGGCTACGTGCCTTCTATTACCCTGCAAAAAAAGGCAGGCGAAAAATTTATACTAATAAGTTTCTGGTAGGAACGAATAATGCTTTCTATGTCGGCTATGAGGCACGTTGAGTTCGAATTTACTGCGGTGATTGACGCATATGGTCGTCTGTGTTTTAAGCCAAAGATTAAGGTACGCGCTCAATTATCCCCCGCGAGTTTGAGATAAAGTAATTGATTGACGGCCTATGTACTTCGGAATAATGTTTAGACCGCCTTGTTGAAGCTTAGAGGAAAAGACTGCCAAATTTTTCAAAATAACTATTTGCAGGTCTCCTGCCCTCCTCGCCTACATATCTCGATACGCGCACACATACACTGTTAAGAGGGTAACGTAGCAGTACGGTGTGTTGGAGTAGTAGTAACTTTTTGGGGTACGGTTAACTTTTTTAGATAATATTCACTACATTCTTGTACAATTCACACAGCGGTATGCTTTCGTTTTTCAGCTTGCTTTATTCCCGTACACTAAACTCCAAAATGTTCGCTACATGTAACACTTATTAGACTCAGCGGATGCAGCAAACAAAAACGCCTGAAGGGGTGAAAATGCGAGCAAATGAATAGAAAGAAGGCTTGAATATCTGACATCCCTCCGTGGTTGTCATTAAGGATCCTGAGATGAAATTGCGAGCGAAGAAAGCGCTATTGTAGAACCTCTTCACACGTTTTTTTTTCAGGAAAAATAATGTAATTGCGAACCGCATACACAAAAACGGGTATTGTTTAACTTAGCTACGGTGATGCGAAAATTATCAGGATTCTCTCATCTCTAGCATCATTTACGATCCGGCGTTGCAACTCACGTTTCCTTTGGGGTACACTTTGGGTTCCAAGAGGGTTGTTTGTGCTCCATGGCTGACGGCAGCGAGTTTATATAGCGCATCGTTGCGGACGAACAAGCAACATCCTTATGCGTTGCTTCAAGTGATCAGCGTCTTTCACAAGGTCACGCGGGGTATGCAGAAGCTTCCTACTCCGTCGGGAGTGGAGGCCCACAATTTTGTTGTGTACCGCTTGTATAGCGGCAAACTGTTCAGGTCACCGGTGCCGCAGAATCCGCGCAGGAACAGCCCATGAGAAGAAATCGGAAGAAACTACAGGGGTTACACTCTGGCTGGTTTCGTCAGACATCCCTGACCAAATAGACGACGCGGAGGGAAACCGAGGGCCTTATAAGTAAATTTATCTATTTATTTAACACGTACTGCGGACACAATTTGGTTCAAGCAGGATGGCACGGTACAATGCAAAGGACAGTACCATAAAACATACACGACGAACAACGCTCAGTTGCCCAGTATCATTGAAAATTGGCGAAGTTTAGCATAAGAATGTTATCCCAAGGCGCACACGCCACTCAAAGCGGCATTACTTCATGAATGACCATTCTGTGATATTTTAGAGCGTGTTTGCATATATCACCAAAAAAGTGATCTGAATTCACCTTGACGCGCTTTGCGATTTAGAACAAAAAGACTTACATTGAAAGTACCCACTGATGTTATTAAGTTTCACATTTTCTATGTTTAAAAAATTAGGCAAATCTTTTACTTTATCCTGTAGGTACTGAGTTTTATCTGCAAACGACATTTGCTTTTCACTAGCGAGAAATTGCAGCAGGAGGCCTGAGGCTCGATATGCAGGAGGCCTCCTACATTTATTTCAGGTGATCGAGCTGGGATTGATGCGGGGGCGACGACGGCATGCCAACATTCAGGGGCATGGTCTGGTTCGTTCTGGTCGGTCGCGTTACACAGCTCGTGCAACGGGCCAATCACAAGTGATGATGAGTGCGCCGGGATGCCCTTAATAATGATGGTGGTGGTACACGGCGATGACGCGCATGATGCAGGGCTCCCTCTCTTAACTCGTAATGCCTTAAAAGCGAAGTACAGATGAGACAAGCGCTACGTGAACATGTACAGGCGGGCATAGAGTTCCTTAGTAAGTACACTAGAGATGAAACTGCGCCTTGTAAGCCATGTCGTCGTGGTGGTTCATGGGAAGACCCCCCTTTCTGGCTTGGCCTTAGCATGACAATTGGATTCTTAAGCGGTTATGGGGATTTGCTTTCTTCAATATACATTAACGCGTTTACGAGCTACAAGGAAGCCGAAATCCTCCCTGTTGTGTGGTAGCCGTGTTCGGTGAAACAGCAGGCAGTTTGTGATCGCACCTGACGTTGCTCATGCTGCAGTGGAAGGACGCATGGCTGAGCGGGTAATATGCCGCCGCGAAATTTGTAGCCGACGAAAAGAAGAAACAAAACGTACTTCGACGAAGCCAACGTACGACCACGGGGATACGACCGATACGGGCGCTTGTATGCGTCCTATCTTGTCATCGTGCACGACTGTTTAACGCCACGTTTTCTTTTTTCTTGTTGAACTAGTTGGCGGTTGGTGGACCGGTTCACCACAAAGGCAACGTTTTAATAGGCACGCTCAAAAAAACTTTCCAAACTCTTCAAGCAACTTATTATTTGCAATAATGGTAAAATAATAAAATCACAGTCTCTAATGAGTTTTTCCTCAAATATTAACCTTGTTCGTAAATACAACCTTGGCCTGCGGAATAGCAGGCACACCTTTCCTGCAAAAAACGCTTTACTTCCTTTTTCCTTAGTTTTAAAACAGCGTTTTTATTTTTAACTTAAAATTGCACACTATTTGCGTTTTTTGGCACTTTGTTTACATTTGCGGTCACTAAAACGTTTCAATCCAAGCCAATGATGAAACTAAGGCGAGCGCAAAGTATAATGGCGGTCCATAACGACACAGACAGCCTTGATTGAGCCGCAAACGCTAGCGCCAGCTCCTAGTGTATATTGTAAGAAACTCTTGCAGGCGGGGTCTTAATTTGCGGACCACGCAGCGCGTTGCGAAAGCCACCGGTGCGCACAGGCCTGGCGCCTGTTTTCGAGACCATCGCGGCGCTCATGCGCGTTCTTTTTGCACACTATTTCCGCGTCCGTTTTGCCCTCTCCCCTACTTCTTCTCCCGGCTACCTTCTAGCTCTGTTCACACCCCTCCCCCTACACTATATAAAAAAATAATAGTTATCGGCGCCTGGTTTCGATCCCACGACCCTTGGGCGGAACGCGAGGTACATGGGCTCTTCACTAAAACGTTTCAATCAGTTGCAATCTCGTCCAAGTTGCTGATAAAGACCCCTTAACAGTAACTAGCGACCACGAAGCCGCGAGCGCAAAGTATAATGGCGGCCCACGACGACACAGACGGCCTTGATGAGTGAGTACCGCATAGACGCTAGCGTACCAGATGAGTCCTCTCTGAGTGAGTATATGAGTACACAGTAAGTACAAGTACTCTATGTACAATACTCATGAATACTGTTTTTGCGAGTGCTTGCACTCGGGGACTTAATATTGCTCCCACCCGAAGACACCACAGCGAGCGTTAATCCCCGCTCCCCTGAGCCCGACCCGGCTGCAAAAGCCAACCGAGTGACGTTCCGTTTCGCTTTCTCACATGTACTCGCGCTGGAGGCCTGGCGCCTGTTTTTTTTCGTTTTTCAGACCAGCTAACGCGGCGCATGAGTCATGAGTACTCGCAGAATGAGTAGTCCAGAATTCATGAGTTTACTCAGTAGTACTCATTGAGGAGTACATTGAGTACTCATGATTTCACAGTACAGATTGAGTACGTACTTCGTGAGACTGAGCAAGTGAGTAGATTACAAATGGTGATGAGTGAGTACGAGTGATTTTGTGAACAGACGAACTTTTTGAGTCTGAGTTTGATTGAGTACAGCGTGAATAAAAAAATTGTCATTGAGTTTGAGTGAGTTCTTTCTGTTTGCCGACCTATGCTTACAACAACCTACTCCTTGCCTTCACTTCTTGCGTCACGAAAAAACAAGAAAAAGTGGGCCCATCTCTCCACGAGGGGGGACTCGAGTCGCAAAATCACGAAAGTAATATTTAATATATGAAAGACATAATAATATTAACAGTATAAGCAATAATAGTTAACACATTCACTTCCAGCCCCCCCCAAACACTACGTTAACGCAATACACCCATCCCCTACGCGACGCATTTACTCGAGTCCCCCCTCGTTGGGAGATGGGCCCAATTTTTTACTCGCAGGAACGCTGATTTTCTGGCTTCCTGCAGCGGTATTGCGATGGTCACTGAAGCACAGAAAAGTGACGCCTTTGTAGCATTTCCTTCATCTCGATGACACATTTGTGGCCTAATGTGACGATTGCGCCGCCTTTGGCGCAAACGCTCCTCGCATCCTGATAAATGCTTACACGGAATGTTTTGTCTGGTATTTTTTTTTTGTGGTTCATCGTTTATACACGATGAGGCTAGCGGCTTCCGTACGGCGTCGCCGAATGAAGCGCGTATGCAGCAGAACCGCCGGGTGCCGTGCTATCAACAACGAAATGTCGGCGAGATAACTCACGAGCATTAATTCAACGTCTTTATTTGTATGCTACTTAGCAACTGAACTTTTATTTCAAGACGTTTTCCGCTGCCGCTGAAGTAGGCATTTCGAAAGGTTCGTAAAAGAAATTGTTTTTTGTGGTTGTATCCTTACTGAAAATTGTTCGAAAGAAATACTCCTATATATTTTCTGTTCGCTCGGCGTTTAGGTATCTGTCAAATGGCACCTCGGGTTCCCATCGAAGAGCGCCGTCAAATTATTGGGTTAAGGCCACCCGAATTTATTTGGCACTAAGTAGCAGGTCTTCAAACTCTGCAGCAACAATTACTTGTCCTTCTCTTCTGTTTTGAACCGTTGTCCTTCCGCTCTGCTGGCCATCTGCAAGCCGGCCTTCTTAATCCCTGCTAGGCATGAACTGCTCGGGTAACATAATCCCTCGACCTATTAGTAAGCCCGCAAATTTACGTCTCAGTAATGCCTTCTAGAAGTAGCGAACAATCTCAGGACGTTTTGCGATTGGTATGCGATGCGCCATTTTGAAGAATGCTGGCGTGCAGAGCGCAAAGACAAAAAAATGAGTGTGTCTTTGGATCATTTTTAAGCAAGAAAGTAGACAGCAAAAAACGAAATCGAGATAATTTCTTTTAATACATTTGAAAATTGCCTACTTTATCGGCAGCGGAAAGCGAGCTGAAAAACAAGTTGATTGGTCGAATAGTATACACAATAAAGAAACTGAATAAAGGTTCGCGATTCATCTCGCTGGCATGTCGTTGTCGATAGCGCAGCAGCATCCTGTGGTTGTACTTACCACACGGGTCATTTGACGACGCCTTTCGCGACACGCTAGTCTCAGCGTGTATACACGATAAAGCCGAAAACAAAAAATATCAAACAAAACAATCCCCGAAAACAGGACTCGAGGAAACCTAGCGCCAAAGCCGGCGCAATCGTCATAATAGGCCGCAAATGGTCCATCGGGACAAAAGATATGCTACAGAAGCGTCGCTCCAAGGTGCTTCAGTGACCATCGAAGCACGGCTGCAGGAAGCGAGAAAATCAGCGTGCCTGCGAGTAAAAAAGTTCGCGCATGCACGCCGCGCTGATCCCGACAACAGGCGCCAGGCCTCCAGAGTGCGCATCGGTGGCTTTTGCCACGCGCTCCCCTGGTCTGGAGTATTGTCCCCGCCTGTACACATGAATGTGAGAGAAGCTGTCTACATGTATGTACAGAGGAATGGGAAGTTGTTCAACGTTCAATGTCTCCACAGTGTCCAGGTCAAGTCACGTGTGAACTATGGTAGCAGTCCAGGCGAGTCCGTTTATTCTCCTTGAGCGTGATAGCATTCAGGTGGCCTTGGATGTGAGTGGCGACGCAGGCGCACGCGGCATCAAATGTCCTGCGCTACAGGAAGGGGCCAAAAACGACCAGAGGGAGGGGAAATGACATACAAAACTGAGGCGCCATGTCTGTGCAGCAAGGCTAGATAAGGAACCGTGAGGATTTGACGTACGAGTGTTGCGCGTTTCCGCCAAGCAAGCAGCTGTCTCGTCGCACGGGGTACGGAATACATATGCTGCGTAGTTGGCGCGATCGGGTCCGTGTTCCTCTCATTCCCCAAAACTGACGAAGTGACACTGACTCTCCCACTGTTTTTTTCCAGTGACGGATCCAAGCACGTATGAAGGAACATAAGAACGGAGGCATGAGTGAAACGTCCGGTGAACTCGAAAGGATGGTTTGGACAGAGACGGGCTAAAAGTTGTCTTCGTTGAACTTGCAATTCCAGCATTGCCATGTAACGGCCTGGTACATGCGGAACGACGAGTCCGCAGAAAGGTGGACAACGATTCCGTTCTATTTTGCAGCATTGATGGTGCAAGGCAGTAGAATGCAACGTCATTAACCAAGCACCGGGCGAATGCGGAGATGGATAGCTTAGGGACGAGAACGTCTTTCGGGTTCTGCTTCACTGGACCTGTCGGAGCTTTGCGCGTAGCCAGTTGGGGGACATCCACATTGCTCGCTCAGTGTTCGAGCCCACATGGTTCCTTGTTGGTGAGCAGGTCACTCGGAGGGATGGTTGTTGTGTTCATAATGTGGTTGTTTCTGAGGCCGACATGCTCGTAAAAGTCGCGGAGCTGCTGCGGCTTCACTAAGGTGGGGAACAAATTTCTAAGACTGTATATGGCGGTGCGTCTCATCTGCGGTCCATTGGGTCCGCCGTGATGCCTGGCATCAAGGCGCCTTTATTGTGGCGCGCAGGTCGTGGCGTAGGTCTCCCGCATTCGTAGGACCGCTTGGTACTGTTCTGCTTTTAGAAACAACTGATACACAAGTAGATGGCGTTGCCAGGACAAAGAATACAGTTGAAATAGATGTCGGGGTAGTTGTCAACCGGTGTGGAAGAGTACTGTGTAGCTCACTGGTGCAGTCGTATAGCGTGGCGGAGCGGCTAGGGCGGATGGTACAATGTGGGCTTTCGCCTCGATCTCTGTGGCCCGGGCAGCCGGATAGGTTGCGTGTGCCGCGCCAGATATAGAGGCCTAGGGGCCGACGTTAAGGGCAAGTAACGACGTCGTGATGGATTTCATGGATGCGAGATCCATCACAGATTTCACGGATTTGGCCGTGTGCGACGGTCAGGCGTGTGCGGGTCCAATTCGTGGGTCCCACGCCTCTGTTGTGGTGTGCCGCTGACGGAGTCCATAGCGCGAAACTTGCGGGTGATCAACTAAGTGGCCATGAATCGGAATGCTGTGGCCTCCTCCTCTTATTTCAGGCGCGCAAGTACGCTGCATCTGGGAGCAGTGAAGACATACCAACGCTCAGGTGCGCGGTCTTGTTCGTTGTGATCCGTGCATCTCATGTTCTGGGCAATGTACCAGTGATGGCGATTGTGACGGGCTGTCGTCTATGATGATGGTGGCGCTGCCCCACGATGATGCGGCTGCTACAAACTGCTAAAGACACGCCTAGAAAGAATTCATTGATTGTACTGACGTTAACAAAGATTGGCCTCTATACGGCACCGGTAATAAATTGCTTGTTTTTCTGGAACTTTTGATATGCCAGGTCGGAACAGTTACGTTATTTATATTACAAGAGTTTGATTTGGTTTCTTTTTTATGCCTGCCTAAGTATTAAAAAACACTTTTGCAAAAAAAAATATTGCCCCCTAGAGCCATAGAAGGCTCAAATTAGCAGTTTTTTCTGCACGCGATGGCTGCCCGAAGATTCAGCGTTTCTCAGTTGGGCTCATAAAGCATTAGCGGGAAGACGGTCAACACTGCCAACCGGATACTATGACGGCGACGGCCAGAAGCGAGCGCCCGCCTCCAAATGAATGTCGGGCGCAGCGGCAGCTCAAGGGTGGGAAAGAAAAAGCAGTCTGGTACGCTTGGCGATAATTTCACTATGACGAAAAAAATTCACTGCAGCGTGCATTTACGCACAAGACTGGAGTGGCGGAGCTGTTGTAAGGGAACGTTGCAGGGCACATAGTTAAGTTTCAGTATAATTGTTAATTTGCATAGTTGCGGTGCTGGTAATCGTCGTCATATGCATCGAAGAGGTCGTCTTCTTTGCGGAGAGTGGTGGATGCAAAGTTATCCTCAGCATTGTATTCTTCCACCAGCTCAACTGGCCAAGCTGGCATTAAGTCGCGCAAGGCTTGAACCATAGCGAAGCTCCGGGATTTCTTTATTTGTTGACCACTGAAGTACACATCACTACGTATTGCACAAGTTTGAAATTGTTTATTTACATGTTCCGTCATTGCTTTGCACTGTGTTAGCAGTAGTCATCGTCATATGCATCGATATCGTCGCGTTCCTCATGCCAAACAATACATGCGCGGTAACGGTTAACGACAGCGCTGGAGTTCTTCCTTTTTTTGTGTGCTAAAGCCACTTCTAAAGCCACTTGCTAAAGCCACTGCGCGATCCAGGAACCTCGGCGGTCGCCGCGAGGCACGCGCTCTCGAGCGCCCAGCATTTTCTCGTTCCTCGCGGTTTTTGCTAGTTTTTTTTTTTTTTTGCTAAAGCCACTCCGCGTCCTGGGACCGCTCGGCGGTCGCCTGAGGCACGCGCTCACGAGTGCTTCGCATTTTCCTTTCTATATTTTCTGCAATGATGAACTTATGATTTGTAAAACAGCTCCGATGTTTAAAGGGGACCTAAATAGGGTGGCGAAGGCTATAAGGCTTGGAGCTTTCATCGTTTCCTCGCACCTCACAGCACTGTGGATGCTACGAGCTGATAAGCTGGAGCAAAACAACCTAGATACACTTGTCAGGGCCGCTTGTGTTCCGAGGTACGCGCAGCCATTGGCTGTACTGAGCGGTTTGTCCGGCTGTTTATATTTAGCAGCCGGTGCGCATGCGCCACCTGCTACTGGCTGCGTGGAACGGCTTTTCGCGTCGGCCGTGCTAGCGATGGCACGTCGGTTCTATCATATGGGGAATGCCAGATAGAAGGGCTCCAAAAACAACATGCTCGTTCACGATAATAATTGAAGATTTCAACCTAATACTAGTCGCCCGCTTGGGTTTCTTGCATGCGGCGCTGTCACGGCGAACAGGTCTCTCCGAGGCTGGGTCGCGCAAACACTTAGCATCGCCGCAGTTATTCGGTCCCGACTTTATGAAGCCGTGACGACAATGATACCCAGCACAATTCCACCGAAATATAATTTCCCTTCCATGCATTTGTAAACTTACTTTCAGCAATAGCCCAGATCTTGCAGGTAGTTTTAGCTGCTGCGGTGTGTCCGATTCGTGCGCGGTCTATGTCCACCTTGAACGCAGATTGTTTCCGCGGTCACGTGGGTAGCGTTTCTGCCTGTAGAAGACGCGCCGTGCTTGTCAGGGTTATTCATATCTCGTAAACGACGCACTATATCAATAAGCTAAGCTAAGCTCGTGTGACGGATGGCGACGACCGACATTCTTCCTTACAAAGATACGCTCTGCCAGAACGTCACTCTCGTAGACGCTGCCCCGAGCCGCGAAGTCACCTGTGGCTTCATTTGATGGAACCCGCCAATAGCGCCGCTGTTGCCTTCAGCGCTAGAGGCGTCATAGAGGCTACGTAAGAGGCAAAAAAAGTTACGTCAAAGCTAAGTTTAATGGTGGCAAGACTTCACATGTAAACAAGGACAGAAAACAACGCTGATCTAGCGATAGCGCGCTTGAAATCGCGACCTGTTTAGGGCCCCTTTAAAGAGAAATGATCCGTGATGTCAGCAATTGCTTCGTCTGCGCAGGGAAGTTCGTTCGCCACCCGTCGGTGCTCGCCAGCTGCTCGGCTGATGTGTTCGCAATTCTTGCCTTGAGCCACAGGGTTTTTATTTTTCAATGAAATCCCCGCTGCCTCAATACATTTCATTCATTTTGTTTTCTGTGAAGTCGAAAAAAAGTGTCGGCTGGTTGAGCTTCGCCCACCGGCGGTATCTTGCCAAAGAAGCCTATACGCTTCTTTGGCAAGATAAATTTATAAATTCATGCTCATTGAGTTGTTATTACTGCTCACCGGGAATGCGCTGCAATTTCCGCATTGAACGCTTCGGCACGCTTCAGGATACGGAGACATGATTCAGAGTACGGGCCCATATTCCTTGTGGCTGACCCTCGTAGTGCTTGCGCTCAAAGCACCTGACCGATTCTGATTTAGTAGTAAATTACTGGGAGCATTCCGCTCCATGCGCCAAGCTTGTCAAGCGTTGTCGCATACACAATTACTGGTATGTGCTGCTCTGTGGGTGTGTATTATTTGACAGGATAACATCCCTACTCTTCGTTATCTGCCGTCTTAGGCCTCAAGTTTTGCTTATGAGGTCTGATGACGCCAACCCCTTCCGGAATCTTGACGTACAATGACTTCTTTTTCTTGTGGGTGCCGGTTGACGACGGAAGATCTCAAAGTGTGGTGGTGTACTTCAAGGCCCAAGATTCAGTTTAACTCTAAGAGACTTTCAAATTTGATCTTTAAGACGTGCCGAGCAACACTATACTTATTATAAATGGAGCTCCAGATACCGGTTCGCGACGTTAAACATCAAAGCGTCACCTTAGGCCCATAGCATCAGAACCCCGAGTCACCCTCTTCTACAGCGCATCAGCTTCTGCGCAACCTATTTATAGGCACGTTGCACCGGACAGAGGCCGCTGTGAGCGCAGCACTTTTCCTACTAAAGTTGTCTGTAGCGCACGCGAGGGCCTCGGTAAAGGAGTGGCACTTCCTCGACCCGTTATCGCCCACTGCCTGCAGCATGCCACGCCAGTGATCTATAGGGTTGACACTGAGACACGGGGTAAAGAAAGACGGCCGTGATGAATGCATCGGTTCCTCCCTGCCATTTGCATTGTCTGCAATCTGACTGGTCGGCTGCAATATCAACAGCCAGCGTATTTTCGTGTGCGCCACTTAAACTGTTCGCTATTCTCGGCCTTGTTATGATGACGTTACCTTAGATGCCTTCTTTGTGTGGGCGCCCGTGCGTGACTCGTGCTAATCCCAGCTGCTGCTGTATAGGACAGGGCGCCGACACTTAGTTAATATGAATGCTACGAACCGAGCCTGTGATATGCGTGGATCTTTCCTACGAGAAATGACCCCCGAACCACCAGGATATAGAAAACGGCGGTGCGGCTTGCGAGGCAAACATCAGCGCAACGTGCCTATAGACTGGAAGTACGGCCGGCTTCCTAGAAGAGGCTTCATAAAACACGTTTATTAAAACAGGCTTCGCTATTTTCATTTTACACTAAAAAGCTCTCCTTTGATATTGAAAATGAATGCCACAACGGGTTAACGACTTTGTCGCTAGGAAACCGCTCTCCGCGGTGTGACTTCTTCAGAAATGGCAATAGTGAGTAATTCAAGGGAACCAGATCATGGCGACATGGTGGACGATTGAACCGCTCGCACCCATATTTTCCGATGTCATCCCCAGGGTGGCTCGGGATGTGTACTGGTGCACTGTGTGAAGGAGCAGAACACCTGGCGTGAGCTTTCTTTGTCTCCTTTCGTGGACGCACGCTTGGCGATCTTAATATTCACTTAGCTCTCCCGAGTCATGGATGTCTTCCGGGGCTTGAACTCCAACAGCAGGAACTCGAGCGGATTACTTTTACCTACTTTCTGTATTCATGTTTTTTATATAAAATGAAGATTTTCCCATTTTGCATTTGCGACCATGGAACATCCGAGAAAGCCGTCTCGATGGCTTTGCTCGGTATTTCGAAGCATTGAATGTTTTGGAAAATTCGGCTGCTGACCTGCACTGCAATTGTGAAGAATGGTACTTTGGACTCGGTGTCTGCATATTAGATTTAAGTATATTCTCCGGTGACCAAACGACGAGAAAATAATCGCTGTCTTCACAGAGCAAAGCCTAGTCATCTTGAAAGCACTGCATTCTAGTGATCGTGTGACATGGCGTCACCTCTCTGGGGACCCATCTTGCACAACGTCGAACGTCCTTCATTGTTAATTAATTATTTCGCTTGCTGAACCTTCCAAGCTAATCTGCGAAATATATGTCTGCGCATATTTTTACCGATACCTATTTTGACTATAGGAATGGTAGAACTGCACTCAGCTAGCTGTGTTGTGTCGATGAATGAACTGCTGCCATGGAATAAGAGAAAAGATTCCCAAAAATTCGACTTTTTCTCAGTTTAGTCTGAAGACAGCAGCGCATTTCTCGCAGAAAATTTTGGCCATGCTATTTACACCTAACGGCCGTGAGATTGGGCATTACATCATTGCCCTACACCAGAAAAAAAGACTTCCTGTGTAATGTATGTCCATATTTGAAATTATATTGATCGCACTTTGGTTCCTAACGACAACTGCAGTAAACATCATAAAGGTATAATATCTGCCATCTTACTTTCCTCGAATGCTTCAGACGCGTTGTTGCTTCCTCCCCGATGTTAATGGAATACCCGATGAGGACCATCATGGCGTAATTCGCAGTGAAAATAATGGAATGATAAAGTGTCTTACGTTAGTGTTGACAAATACACGGAAGTTTGATCATGCGACACAAATGTGCGCATCAGGCAGACTTCTATCTGACATTGAACGGCGCTGTGCGGCTATGAAAGGTAAAGTAAATGTGAGCACTTACAGAGTTACGTCGCGGCTCAATCTAGGCTCCTGGTGGTACTAAGGCGCCAGTCGTAACGACATGTAGAGAAGCAGTTTTTGCCGTCGAAGCGGCATTTGACTTCCCCTTAGAAGCAATGACAATAACCATTAATATACGGCAATGTAACATGCTGAAAGAGACGCCAACTACCTCTTAAACAACGTTCCGAAATACGAGGCGTACGCTATGAACATTGACCAACCTAGCGTCCACTTCAAGAACCATTTTTTCCAAGCCGAAACTGCCCGCTATTTCTAGGACAACATTCAATATTCCAGCAGCATTTTAGATGCGGAGTACCTTAGGACCTCACAAACGTCCGTCCTCATCCGTGCCCATAGGCAATTTGCAAATCGCAAAAAAATCACACAGGCAGCGGCAGGATTCGAGCCTGATTCGAGACCAGGCAGACTTAGTGTCAGTCGTCTATTAGCCACTGGGGCTACGACCATGAGTTAGTACTTCAAGAGTCAAACGGCTTACTCCCCTCGCCTGTAATTGTGCGGAGTATCTAGGACCTCTCAATGTCCGTCCGCTACCATCCGGGCACACACCACCATCAAGCGATTTAAGGAATAATCAAGGTGTAACTCACGGCTCAAATCGAATGACACTCTAGGCGCAACTTGGACGTCATTTATAGTCCCCGTACTCCGCACCCTCGCCATCATCCATGGAGTGGAGATGCTGCCAATTTTTTGTTCTATAAGTTAGCTGTGTGTCATATTTTTCTATGTGGCCGATTTGAAGGTAGACGTGTCGGAAACTCTAGCCGTTTTCTCCTCATACTAAGCCACCAACTCAGTCCCATTCGCCTCTTAAGAGTTTGGATAAAATCGCTTAAATAAACTTAAACGACGCTTGCGTATTGAGCTTTGCTGGGCACGTGGGAAAACGCAAGACGGAAACAAAAAAAAAATGGACGCCAATCCCGCCCTACGAAACATAATGTCCAGCGGAGATGTTGCAAACCACTCCACATGCTCATCACAGAGGGTATGAAATGTTCCTCACTGTCTCTCTGGGCTTGTCGCTTGCACTGGGCTTCTCTGGTGGCAAGTGCTAGGTGCTGACTCATGCGCTCGACGTCTTGGGCGACAACTGCTTGCTCCTCCTCGCTAGCCCTTACTCATACGTAAGACGTCAACCCCCCTTCCCTTTCTTCCGAGAGCAGGTGCAAACCTCAACCTCACCAGAACACATGGGGGGTGTTACATTGTTCATGGGCGCGTTATCATCCATCGTGCGGTTTCGATGCTTGTTTGGTGTTTTTTTTTCTTTGAACGAATACTGAGCTCTATGCTGCAACATCATGATTAGCCTGACGCATGCGCTCGGCGTCTAGGGCGAGAACTGCTGGGTCGTGGCTGGGTTTTTTGTTACTACACGATATTTTCCGACCCAACGATAGACGGACAGGTTCGCGGTAAAAGGTTGTTGGCGCAACGCTTATTGAGAAAAGTATGTTGCGTAACACACAAGAAACAAAGCAAGAAAGTGACACTTTCTATATTTTTACGTTTACGCAAACCGCGAAAAGTACCACTAGCATGAGCTAATGCTTAAACAAACGCAATGGCATCAGTGAGTAGCAGAATTAGGAAATGTGAAGTGAAGTGCGCCTTACTATGAGTAAGGTGAAGCCCAAATTACAGAACAGGATAGTCCCGTGAGGGATAACTAGTGTCGGCTGTTTAAGATTGTGTAATTTTATGCCGCCAATTTATAGCTGTGATTTCCGTCGTGCTATTCCTATCAATATTCCAATTGTATCTTTTGATATTGAATTTCCACTCCTTCCGCTACTTCATGGTCTTTCTCCAGTGCCGCACACCGACGTCCTGGGCGTTGCCTTGCTTGGCGTTTTCTTGCTGGTGCGATCTTTATCACCCTCTGTGACGTTTATTGAGCGGCTGCCCACTCCGCCACATCCACGCTGCCTATAAACCCTTATTCGATTCATAGCATTCTTTGCTGAGTGCACCCACAGCCAGGACCGTGTAGCTACCTGCATTTACAAAAAAATTCTATTTGACGGAAGTTACGATTAGCGTAAATTGAGATGATTGGTCGGACTCGAATTTGGAAAACCCAAAAAAATAAGAAAAAAAGATTCGCTAACTGGAACTGATAAAATAAAAAATATGCTTCTCATAGATTTCCATCCCAAAACCGAAAGCTAAAGGAAAAAACCCCGCTAAAGAACATTACAATACAAAAAAAAACCCTCTAAACGAACGAACTCTTTTGCATCTCCGAGAAAAGGAACATACATAGCTATGTAAAGGCACTTCATCGCTAGAATCATGCATAACATCATTGGCGAAAAGAAATCAAAGAAAATTTTAAAAAGAACAATGTAATTCAATGTCTTTCCCTACTCATAGCCGTATTTGACTGTAAGAACCCACAATCTAGACAACTACACAAAGGCCATAAGAATGCTACGCATTACTACACAATCGTCTGAATATCTGCAGATTTTCTTGTTCTCCCTGCCTTGCGCTCGGTGACCTTTATTGACAGGCTTCACACATGACAGACGCAATTTTACGAAATGCAGCACCGAGTGCGGTATTGATGGCAGACATTCCGGACTCATAAAGCATTCAGGAACATTATTCAGACAGTGGACTGCGTTGGATGCTATAGAACAACCTAGTATATGAATTTATGCGCGGACCTTCTCAGTGAAAGGGCTAGTTTGTTAGAAAAAAAATTTTTCACAAGAGCCCACACGGCTCAACTTCCACAATTTGGTCAACGAAATGTTTATTCTCTCTCTCACAAAACCCCACAAATGCTCATAACTGCTGACCATTCACACTGACAAATATTTGACAGCGAACTACGTAAACGTGACTCTAAGCCTCACAAAAGCACTGCATTCATTCTGAAAAGATGCCGTGGCTAATGAGTGCAAACATTGTGCAAAGATGCGGTACACATAGCGGTATTTGGTTGACGGGAGCATTGCCTTAACCAAACCACCCCTTGAAGTTCTTTTCTACGGTTATGAAATTACCCAGGAACAGGTTCTTTCACTTTATCCTTCGGTAACGTCTGAATTATGCCTATGCAATACGCACCTGTCCCAACACATGATATTACACGTGTGACGGCTCCATTAAATTTCATTTTTTTTTAGCGCAGGGCATTTTACAGACTGTTCATTACTCAGGTATAATTTAATTCTGCCGTCTACGCTACAGTCTTCATCGTATGTCAGTTGTTGATACGCGAGCCGGACATCGCTATTTAGGACGACAGTTTGAATAGATTTGATGTTGCCATCTTTAGGTGTTTTCGTTATCCGAAAGGGCCTGTCACCGTATGGATATCGCTTTATGCATGAAGACATGAGGATATTCATGAGGACATCTACACGTGTCCTTGCGCATACCTCAAGGCCAATGCGCATGCGCTGCCGGGCAGAGATATAAAACCCTAAACCAGTTCTACCCTGTGTGAAATCTTCTGAAACAGCGGAGCTGTGGGTGTGGATGTCTTTACGAAGATTCTGTTTAGCTTCGTCTTCTTTAGAATTTTCGGGCTATCTTGTTTGCGCTGTCGCGCTTAGCTTCTGCCACGTGCTTGCGTACACAGCTCGAGATGGCTTATAGTCGCGGTTATTTCTCTTCAGCTGCTTTCTTCTGTAACTTTGGGTAAGCTCCCCATCGCTGCCATTTCGCTGCCGATTCCTTGGCCTGGACTGTCGAATTTGCTCGCCGAGAACTCTGACGCTCTCGGACGAGTGCGCGTTGACGTTCTCGTCGAGCGGCATCCGTGGTGGGAAAGGACGTGTGGCAGCCCGCCCCGTGCGAGCTCTTCCGACATGTGTGGGTGGGTTTAAAACCGTTTTTCGTGCGGAGTCGAAGCCTGCTCCAGAGAGAGCGTGACACGATACCAGCATAGAGTGTCGTATACGGGCCAGCCCTAAGACAGCTCCGCTGAAAAAGCTATATTATTGCCACTTTGGAAATGGAAGTGGAACCTGAAATGTAGAGGTAGCCATATTGTCGCAAAAAGCTTAGTAACGGCCGCTAATGCGCTCCGGAATCCGTACATAAAGGTTTTGGGGGTGACATGGAGGATGCACCCAGTGAAGACTGTGTAATTGCCGGATGGCACAGACGCGCATGAGTTCATATCATTTGTGCTTTGTCGAACTCCTGAAGAGACAGGTAGAGGTGGCACGACATATGATCAAAGGGGGAGGGGGGAGGGTATGAATCCTCTCGCCATGTTCTAGTGAACGCTGGGCTGCGTGCGACACTTACCCTCAACCTCTGAAGCGGTATTTATTTTTAGAGTGCGAAGCCACAGATAAGTCGGTACACACGTCGGAAAAAGCACTGTGCGTCGATTTTCTTTCTCAGTTAACGCATTAATGCTTGATTCAATGTGAGGCCGATTGGAGATTATCGAAATGTGCGTCGGTGTGGTAAGCTGCATCATTACGCGACGTACGAATGGCTCGTCGGGTCCAGTAGACTCGGGCGATGCATGGAATACAATCCAAAAGTATTCGAATCACTGGAATCAACACAAAGGTGGTTGTTGCTCCACAGAAAGTAGACGTTCTGATCACGGGAAAAATTAGCTCGAACGTAAAAAAAGAAAGTACGGCAGAAACGACTACACTGACGCAATGCTTGCGTATTCTTTTCGGCCGCCATTCGCTTTCTTGCGTTCAAGATGAAATTTCCATTGGTCATAATACCAACTCACCGAATCCTATTAAATTTTTCCGAAAGTGAAAAATAAGGAGGACTCGGTTAACGTGTCAGTGCAACTCCGAAAGGGGGGAAGATAGGGTCTGAATACCAGCACCGCGTCCCGAACGGCTGTCACTTCGTTTGTGTAGAAGGCCAAACAAAGGGACAGGCGTAGAAACATTTGTTTAATATTTTGATAGTACAGTTCCGACCATAGACGTAGTGACAGCGTCTTGTTCCTACTTTCGAGGCATGGCGCCTGTAAGCAGAGAGTCTACACGCCCCGCAAATTTAGATATTTTCGACGTCGCCGGAGTGCGCAAGGCTTTAAGCACTACACATGGCCTCTTTATTCCAGCGAGACAAAAAAATCAAAATTAAAATGGAGAATGACGTCTTTGGTGTTTTCTGTCACGTACTCGACCGGAAGATTTAAAGTTTGGCATCAGTCGATAAGCAAACAAGCAGCCAAGCCAAAAAACACGCTAACGTTTTGTGCCTAAATGACCCCTAAACAACGTTTGCCTTGCTGCATAGAATTTTGGGAGGACTCAGGACAGACCTATAAGGGATCCGAAGGTAAAATGGCTTAGCTGTGAAAATGTTGTATTCAAACAGGGTCGTGTTTCTGCCAGGGATAGAACCTGGGACCTTCCGTGTGATAACCGCTACACGAGAATTTGTTTTGTTCATTACATGGGAGAATACGCTAAACGTGACAGTACGAGGACTACATAGTCAACCACACTAAGAAATACACTCAAGTTAGGAAAAGCACAATTATATCAAAATTCAGACAAACACGCGCAAACGTTCAAAAGAAGGAACCAGTCAGGTGGTTGGTCCAGCGCATTGTACACACTATGTACGAATGCCACAGTTTCTAGAAATATGACTTTGTTGATCTAGGTGGCTCAGCATGCCTATCACATAAGCGACATCGCCACAGACTGTACAAACCAACCAACACAAACATGTCATAGGGTGGCTCACCAGGATAGCCGAATGGCAAAAATCGGATTGAGAAAGGCGTGATGAGCGTTCGCTGCAACGTGTCCGAGAAAAAGACAGCATCTCGGCAATCTACAAAACAGTGATCAATTGCCTCTGGTCGAGAACAGAGCCGGCAGTCTGTCGACCAAGCTATAAACAGACCCCGTTTTTATCCAAGTTTTAAGAGGGAGCTTACCAGTGTGTAATTTGAAGAAAAATATTTAACACCTGGCGGAACACACAATTTACACACTCTATTCAGGACATCCTCGTTCGGACACTGGAGGTACGGGACACGATATAAAAACATGGGAAAAAGCCCAGAAACCAGGGCATCGGAAATAGACTCGTGCAAAGCCTAAAATATGTACTCAAGGCTAAACCGAGTCTGTAAGAAGCGAAGC
This sequence comes from Haemaphysalis longicornis, assembly GCA_013339765.2. Taxonomy (NCBI): domain Eukaryota; kingdom Metazoa; phylum Arthropoda; class Arachnida; order Ixodida; family Ixodidae; genus Haemaphysalis; species Haemaphysalis longicornis. The sequence goes on from CM023451.1 coordinate 38,783,285, forward strand.
GTGTCAACCACTTCTTTAAGGAAACCCCTGCGGACTTCGGACTGCTTCCACAGACACCGTAGACACCACATTATCACAGAAAAATTTCCAAGACGAGTTGCAGTTACAGATTTCAAAAACGGATGTGAACATCTCGAAGTAGAATAAACCAGAAACAAGCTGCCCAAACAAAAAGATGAACAATCACAAAACCCCGTCGCAACCGCTGGAAGAAAAACATTATCGCGACGCATTGGCTCACTACGCGACCACCAAGTGAAGGTAGCAAACATTCGGTGAAAAGCCTGTATCTGAGTCGTGAGAAATGTAACCCCTGTACGACATAAGGAGGAGCGGGTCACAAGTGATGTGTTACACGCCAGAACACGACAAAAGATGGACAGCTGCCGTCGCCGTCAGTCATTCACTTGGCGCTGTAACCTCACCTCCTGCCTCCGACCAATGCGAGTCAGTATTGCGAAACGCGCGAGGTCGGTAATTCTAAATACGTTAGGCTCACTAGTTTCCCAATTGATTCCGGCGAAGAATTCGGGCGTCATTTTTCTGCGGCCATGCTGCTACTGAACGCAATAGTTACATCAGAGCTGTGCGACACAGCTGGATAGACATAATTGACTTTGGTAACGGTAAAAAGAAAGGTTGGTGAGCTTCCGAGATGAAACATGCATAGCGTTAAGGAATTTACAATTTTTAAGAAGTATGGGTACATGAGTGAGGCTCGTGGAGGCTTCTACTACATTCGCTGCTTGGCCAATGAGGTTGGCGCACTGTTGTTTGTTTTCATTCCAGCTTAGCACAACACTACACCGCAATAACACTTCATTCATTCACGCAGGTTGTTCGAGTCACAACTTGCTACCTCACTGAGCGCGGAAAGCTCTATCATCCGAGCTATCAACATGGAATGTGAGCATACATACGGCGCTTACGCATACCTCCATGGTATTTTGAGATATACCATATTTATGTTTTTGCACAGGTTTTTCTAGTTTTCCACCTAATTTACCTTTTAGGGGAGCAACTTAACTGCCCACTAGGCTTACCTCTTATATGTCGGCCCGCGCGTCCAACTGGAATTTCAGGTTCCAACCTGTCTTATGCGTTGTCTGCCGTTTACTGTTCTGCACATATCGCGGGTCATTGACGAGCCATCTAGATAGAAAAATCGACAGTCCCTTTACAGCAAGAGGCAGGCTCGTACAGTGCGGAGGTTCGCTTGGAACCATGCCAAGGCATTCAAAGGCCTTCTTGGAAGGAGCAACGTTGATCGTATCAGCGGCAATGAGAGAATGATAGCCTGATCCGAGATCGTGATGGGAGAGTTCGACGAACATACGAGTATTCAGTAAGCCACAAAAGAAGAACCTGGCTTCATTCAGGTCGCCTCCTTGAAAACACCTTCAGTATAGTCGCTAGATCTCATAAGCTCGGCAGGTGTTTTTATTGCGAACTCCCTGCGTCGTGACTCTAACGGTTCAGTGGCGAAGGCGGCCTGCTGAATGTCTGTTTGAGCAAAGACAGGTTAAACTGAGGGGAAAATATTTTCTTTGAAGCGTACTTTTCGGGGCGCAAGATCTACGCTATCGTTCTTGACGCGCTTACGTCCTGAGCATTTAAACAGGGCGAGCTGCTTTACCGCCTAACAGCTGTGAATTCCCTGTGCTAATTTGTGCCTTGCCCTATTTCTTGTACGATTTTTGTGATGTAAAGGAAACAGGCTGCTCAACGTAAACGTGACAAGCGCTTCTTGGAACGCCACCCATCGTCGAGGCTGATCGTTGCGCATTGGGATTTGGCGTCCGTCACATAAAACAAATAAAATAAGTCCAAAAAAGGTTTCAAACGGTGTACAAAGAGGTACCTCTGCCAAAGATGGCCGAGAGTTGTGCCATCAACACTCCGTAAATTTTCAAGTTAGGTGTAAGGCATGGCGTACGAGTATAAGCTGACAGACGACTGCGAGTATGCAGAGCTGGGCTGTCGAAGCAGCACAATCACTAGTGTTTATGTTGTAAAATAATGTACCCTATTTTCCTTTGAATTGCTTGGCGAATGCTTTGCGGTGGAATCATTGCCGCCTCGGCAAATGATGCAAGTTCTGACTTTTACAGCTTCTGAAAATGTACTAAACGTGATTCTGAGCATACAGAAGAGGTATGCAACTTATACCCAAAAGGGCACAGTCGGGTTGTCTACTTGGGAAAAAGAAGGTGTCAAAAGAAAGCATTAAAGCAGACGAATAGTCCCTGCTGGGACATCGAACTCCGCAACTGGGACCATGGTGACAGTTCCTTATTTTCTGGCGTCAGCCTGTTTCTACAAAAAATGTTTGTGATGAAGTAATTTCATTTTGTAGCCAAAATTTTACAAGTTATTCTTTAATGGGCGAATAAAATTTACTTCCCCACACGAGGCACCATGAGTATTTACGGTAACTGTGAGTGGCAAGACCGCGGACCCCGAGCCTCCACACAAACGGCGGGGACTAACCGGTCCAAAGGGATTAAAAGGAAGGGTAGAAGCCTCAAACGGTAGCCCTGGGAGCCCTGGTCAAGCACCGCCCGATGGGCTCCATGTCTGCCTATCAAGAAGAGAGCTTCGGGACATTGCTGGGTACCAGGATAACGTCGCTGAACAGTACGTTAGTCTTCTTAATTGATGCTGTGACCCATAGTATACCAAAAATGAATAAAAGGAACAGCAGATAACCTGTTACATTCTTTACCACAGATCAACAGCAAATAAAAAAATTCCCCGCATTTCCCCGAGGGGGAGAGAATGTGAAAGTGCGAATGCACGGTTGTCGGCCCGCTTGCGGCGCTTGCGCTCGGCCCCCGCAGCCCCCGCCGCCCACCGCCTCGCCGCCTTCTCTTCCATCTCTTCCATCGGGTTTGTAGTATCACGTGTACACACGCAGTTATCAAGCCGCTATAACGCCGCTGAGTCGCCAACGCACGCCGCTGACGACGTAGTTTGGAATGCGTTAAAGATATAATTGCGCGTTACTGACGACGCGATCGATATCAGCGTCGCGTCCGTGGCTTATTCGTAGAGCGTCGAGCTGCGGCCCGCAAAGTCCTCGGATCGAAACCTGGCGCCGGATGCTGTTTCTTTTTTAAATATAGGGAGCACTGCGGACGCCGACGCCGCCGCGCCGCCGCCGGCGGTGGATGGTTTGGGGTCGCTTATAAAGTGCATTCGCACTTAAAAGACATCCCCCTCGCGAGGGGCACGATCAAATGCACAGCATTTCCGAGGGGGTGCGCCGGCAAGTCGTATCTCTCGATCGCGGGACCCGTGTCGCCATCTTTCGGAGGCGCGGGACAACTTGTGGCGCTTTCGAAACAAACCAGAAATGAGAAGTCGTATCGCGGCATTCCATTCTGTGGTCGTCGTCGTAATCTTTTGGACCGAGCGCGGTTCCGACCCTTGCTGGCGCTTTCGAAAAAAACCAGATATAGGTTTAAGGCGCGTTCGGTGCATTGAAATCTGTGTCGGTTTCGTGGCTCGGTCGGTAGTGCGCCGGGCACCTTGCGTTCCGCCCGCGGCGTCATGGGTTCGAAACCGGGCGCCGGAAACTGTTATTTCTTTTATAGTGTAGTGGCCTGGCTGCGGACTACGACAAGGCGCGCCTGCGGACTACGACAAGGCACGCCAACGCCGCGTGACATTGTGAGTTACTAAAATGCTATGCATTTAAACTACTATTTTCGAATGGTCTGGCCCAAGAAACGGCCCGCTGGAAGCAATTTTCTGCCTTTTGTAAACCACGTCACGGGGCGGCCTCTGCAGCATCCAGCGTGGTCCCGCGTAATTCGCGCAAGCAGCGCCAAATCCTCCACTAGTGGCACGTGGCGTCTGAAAAAAAGCGCGAAGGTTCATGGGTACATTGTTTTCTCCAGCGGAGTGCCGCCAATTCCGGTTAGGGAGCTTTCCTGGCCTCCCGTACTCTGTCGGCTTTCACGCGCGTGTGTGCTTGTTGTTTATCGGTTTCCACCGTAGAAAAAACGCGCATGCATCGGGAATTTCACAAATAACAACGATTTACCCTAATAGGGTTGATCTCACAGGTAAGCACCCTGTGACAAATAAACAACACGCACTCGCGCGCCTGAAAACCGCCGGCGTACGTGAGGGCAGGAGGGATTTCGAACCGGAAGCGGGGGGAGCAGACGGCCCACCCGTGAGCCTTTGCGCTTTTTACCGGTCACCTATTGGACGGGCGAGATGATACACAGAATGAAGTGCAGCGGCATGTCCTAAAGAGGAGGAGCAGGACTATTAATTGTAGGGAAGGCTATAGGGTCGTTCGGAGAGAACCGGGAGATCAGGAGGGAGTGGTGGCTGCGTGGTAGGCTGTGGTGGCTGGATGTGTGCCCCGTGGAGGGTGGTGGGCCGGGAGGGTGGGATGAGTTGCTATGCGGAGCAGGCTGGCAGCTCTAGACAGCTCGCGCAAGACCGCTATCTGTGGAGAGTTGTGAAATCATGGCCGACGTCCCTACTCTGTCCTAATGCAAATCTATATCCTGGCTAGCGCCACACCTCGCGCCTCTCTCCTTACAGCTGACACGCTCGGCCACAGAGCGAGTCAGCGACCACAAGCCATACTCCCTTGAATTTCAACATTGTCAAAAATGTGCCGCAGGTGTACGCTGCAAGAGCTGCTGTGTGTTGAGGGGAATTTCATCCTGGGCCTCTTGTAATACCACTTATGATGCGGTTGCTCCTTCGGCGATTAACTACAGGAGTGCTAATTTGTTTAACCAAGCCGCATACATCGGAAGTGATAGTTTACATGCCTTATTTTTCAAAGAAAGTACGCCTACGTGAATAGTCCTGAGCTAATGCTATGAAGCACAGCGCTTTGCTGCTGCGCTAATCTACGGTTATTAACGCCAACTGATTGGCGCTTTACTTTAGTTGTTTGAGAATATTAGTGCGAGCGCACGCACGTACACACGCACACGCACCACTGATGTGCACACACACACATCTGTGCTTGGAAAACCAAAAATAAGCGACTTCACAGTATACGCACCAATAACCGTCTCCAAAAGCCCCAGAAATGTTCCAGCATTTGAAATTTCATTCACCGCGTCCGAAAAATGGTACCGAAAAAAACATCCCCCTCGCGAGGGGCACGATCAAATGCAGAGCATTTCTGCGGGGGGGGGGGGGGGGGGGGGGGCGCCTGCAAGTCGTATGGATTACGTATTGGTTGTTGTTGTTGTAATTGTTGTCTTCCAGCGTAGACATTGTCGATGAGGTCGCTGGTGAAACGTGCCGTGAACCCCCTGCCGCGGCTATGACGCAATGTGGAGCGGCTATGACGCAAACGTGGCGCGGCTAGACGCAACACAATCCACACAATCCATTTAATCCAATCCAATCCAAGCCAATCCAATCGAATCCAATCCAATGCCCCTCGCGAGAGAGTGTTATAGCGCCGAAATCGCCACCACGCGAACGCGTGATGCTGACGTCACGATCACGCCACAGATGTTAGCGACCGCAGCGCGCGCGAACGATATGTGGTTTAAGCGCGAACCGACCGCGGCGAGAGAGCGCGATGCGAGCGCCCCACCTGTTCTTGCGCGCGAACCTAACGCGGCGAGAGAGGGTGTTGCGCACGTCCCCACCTGTTGTGGCGCCCGAACCGAACGCGACGAGAGAGGGTGTTGCGAGCGGAGAGAAGGCGAGGAGGACGCGGGGGAGAGGGCGCACCTCTGGCCGACGGTTGAATGAGTGCACCAAGAATATAAGGCACGTTCGTAACCTTCCGTTCTGTGTCGGCTTTGTGGCTCAGTTGGTAGAGTACCGTGCACCTTGCGTTCCGCCCGCAGAGTCGTAGGATCGAAACCTGGCGCCGGCAAGTATTATTTTTTTTATATAGTGTAGGGGGAGCGAGCGGACGCGGACTACGGGACGCCGACGCGGGTGACATCGTGAGTTACTGAAATGCTCTGCATTTAAAACGTTGCATTAGTCGTCACGGCAACAGGTGGCGAGGGGACAAGGGAGGTTGGTTATGTCGAGGGCACTGCTGACGTCATTTTTCCGCGGCAGCTGGACCGGGCCGCCGTGCGCCGGCCACCGGAACCGACGCTTGCCCAATTTTCGCGCCTGCCTCCAGTCGCTGCCTCGTCCGCTGCCCGGGAATGGCACCAGGCGCGACATTTGGGTGAGCGGTGTGCAGTAACGTGTTTAATAATTGAAAAAAGAAAACATGCAGGTAGTAGTGTGGTTTCTGGTGTCGAACTGTTGTCTTTGTCAAGCTAGCTATTAATTCGACCGTTCCACAAACATACTTTTTGCTATTCCTTTATTCAAAATTCACATTACGACGTCTCTGATTAAAAGGCATAAAAACACAGGTATTACACTCATACATTGTTTATACATTTTATGTACACACAATTCAAGCTCTAGCAAATCAATGAAATACGGAAATTTCGGCATACAATATTGCGCAATAGGAAAAAAACGGGCTACTTACCCATTTAGGTACACAATAATTGATTACGAAAGAAGAACATTGAAATTTCTAGTCACTACTCAGATTTCTTTCTCGCACACGCTTCGGCGGGACAAGCAAAGAACTTGAAATTTCGCTCAATCTATTCTTGTTTTTTGGGCACGCCTCGAGACAAGAATGTTCTTTATACGTTAATAACTCCGTTTCAATTATAAGGCACAATGATAGGGAACCTATATTTAAAAAAACGCCTGCACAGGTGTGCTTGAAGGCCTGCCTTTGGGCCATTTTAGACAAACTCTAAAAGAAATCGTTCATTTTATCATTACACTTGACCATTATACACTTCCATTTGACCATTATACACTTCCGAAAAACCATGTGTGCACCAACAAAATGCAGCGAGAAAAGTGTTGCAACACAATACCGGCACTATTGACCGTTCATGCTGGATTCTATCTACGTACAAAAATAATGCGAAACCACGTCGTATTCTCGCACACCACAAATCGAACGCACACGCCCTTTTTTTTTTTTTTATGGAACGTGAACAGTCTGCTTACCGGGGGGCTGGGTATGGAAAAGGTCAGAAAAAAAAGCGCTCTTGTATTGGAAGGTGGATCTACCGTGCTCATTACATGCAGATACTGGCTAGGTTGTCACAAACTACCCTCTAGTTCGTGTCTGGGCAGCACCTCGAATTTCACCCAGTCCGATACGGCATGATGGTTCTAACCTTAAAACTGTGGAATAAGATGACAAGGCGCGGGCGCGCAGGTTAGATTGAGCTGCAAAGCCGGAAGTGTTACTTTTTTGTTTTTTTTAATGAGTGAAACAATTTCGATTGCGGCTGAAGACAATGCACGCTTTTCGGGTTGGCCTTCCACTGCTCCCTGTTGAAACGACTGTCATTGATTGATTGCAGCGTTTAACGCGCGGACGCAACAAAGGCGATGAGGCGCGCCGTAGTGGAGGGCTCCGGGTTAATCTTGAGCCCCTGGGGATCTTTAACGTGCGCCGAAATCTCGCACACACGGGTGTTTTCTCTTTTCGCTTCCATCATAAAAGCGGCCGCCACGGCTGGGAATCGAACCCGCGACTTCGTGCTCAGCAGCACAACGCCTTGCCGCTCAGGCACCCCGGCGGGTAAATCGACTGGCATTGAACACTGCGGTATAGCGTCAGATTTTTCGGGGCACTGAAACATCACTTGGGAGCAGTTTTGTTTGCAAATATACGTTTTGGAGCAAGATGGCGCAGGAAAAAATTGGTTTAGGGCGCAGCACCTCCACGCCACCCGTCACCGTGGTAGTACGTGCGCAGTGAACGGCACGAAGCGCGTACAGTTGAGCTTGCCTTCTTTGTGAGCAGGTGCGCCGTGATGACTTCAGAGGGGTTCAGCAGAGTCACCGGAGAAAAGTCCAATGAAGGCGCAAAACCGTCCTCGACTTGGGGCCCTAACCAAGCCTCAAACATGCTGCACGAGACAAAAAAAATACATTTGATGAGAAACGTGAATCGACGCGTAAGCAGTTAATACGGCAACCATAAAACGACAATGCTGTCACAAATTCACCTTACGAACAAGAGTGTGCCCGCCGAAGGCGCGTTCACTTTTGTTAGAACTTCGCGCACCTGCACTAGCTGGGATATATTTGGACATTGGTTTTCACTCCAGGACAATTGACATGTCTCATTACTTTACGTTACATGCGCGAAGTCATTTTGAAAACAGAAGAGTGCCGTAGGGCGGCATTTTTTTAATTCACTATAACTTGTAACAAGCCAATTTGCTTACGTGTCACCTTTGGGAAGACGAAAAACTTCGACGAACTGCTTCGACATGTCTTGACGCACCACGGAGCTGTGCAGGACTGGCGACGCTCCTCCCGCCACGGCCCCATGTTTAAAATGCATTCGAATGTATTTTATAATGCAGCGAAACTTTCAGCCCGCGGAGGCGTTTAGGCAACCCGCGTAACCCTTCGCAAGCCGGCTCGCTGCCGTACGCACCGAACTGGCCCGTCGTGCACGCCCAGAGAGCGAAAAAAAAATCAGTGCCGGTGAGCTGTTGCGCATGCGTCAAGAGGCGCAGAAGCATGGCCGCTGGAGAAAGAAAGAAACGCTGAAGAAAATGAAAAGAAGGGCCACGCCACAGCACCCTGCCGCTAGGATCACCCCAATTTTCGAAACCGAAACTAGCCAAAGTCGCCCACCAGTGACCACGTCTTCACGAACCCGGACAACTTCTCACGCTTCCTAATAATGCACTCAGCCAGTAGCGCAACTCCCATTCCCCGCAGATTTTGTTTTTTAGTAGCAAATTTCATGAATGTCCGGTCAGCTAGAACTATCCAGCGAGACAACTAATCTCTGCAGGCGTGTTTATCAAACCGCACCTAATAAGAAACAGTACATCAGTCTTCTCCAGGAAATTATTTTAGCTTACCTTGAAAGTACTCTTATCAGCTGTCGCAATGCCATATCACAAGCAAAACTGATAAATGAAAAAGACCCGGACCTTCTTGAAGTGTTTCGCGAGCAGGGGATAACCGCTGTTTGCCCCATCACAGTGAGGCGGGATGGAAAGCAAATAATGAAAAAAAAGAACAATATATTATCCGAGAACCGTCGCACTCTGACAGCATCTGTGAACGCTATGTACGCTCTGGTTTTACAGGGAATAATGCTTTCGTGACCAGAGAGTATATAGGTTTCGATATTCGCTCTGCGCTGGAATAAGTGAAAGGGGAAAAGAACTAGGTTCCCTCTTCGTCCATGCCAACCGGTCTCAAGTGGGCTAGAACTTACGCAGGTGCATGAGTTAAACGATTCACCAGCAGATGATGGGGTGGGCAGGGAGAGAAATCGTCCTACAGAGTAATTCCATTTTTCAGGACGTTTGGCTCACATTCGTGTTGCAAAGAATAAATACTTCACCTACGTTTTAAAGGTTAAATTTCCTGTTTTGAAATTTTGGGTGGCTTGCTGAAATTCACCCAAGCAGAAAACAGCGGTTTCTAACGCGTATAAGCATAAGGAAATGGGAGATCCACCGTGCATACAATTTAAAAAAAAATGGTAAAGGTTCACAACACTGGGGAACGAATCTGTAAATCTTTTGAATCTCGTTACACACAAGAAGTACGAGTAAAAGGATGAAACCGGGCGCAAGCACACGTTTTCGTAGCGCCATTTTTCCCCCTAAAGATCAGCACACATCCGCTGTACCTCACCCAACATAAAATACATAATCTTATGCCCGAGTTAATTTTTCCCTACGTAACGCGGAGTTCACAGCCTTGGATTTCACCGCTGAGTCACCGTATGTGGTGAATACTGAGTGTTGACTTTAAAATCCTCAGGTTGCTGGGTTACTGAATGCTTCCTCATTTCTCGCTACCCGTCTGCTCGCAAGGAAGACGGCTACATGGCTACCTGGTACCATGGCAGTGGCACTCGATATACGTTGCTGCTACACGTGTAAATTACTCCCCCCAGGCTTATATCCACAGTTGGTGACCGCTTTCGTAAAGCCACTTAAATGTATTTGAAGTCTACCGCCTATTGTGTCGTTAGAACTATACAGCCACCTTTTATTTGAGGCACGAGTCCTTCTGATGAGCCATGGGGGGTTACTACTGGTCGACATAATAAGCAGACAATGTCAGACTAAGATAGTAAGTTTCAGGAAAGTGCCGGTTTTAATAGAGACACGTTGCCTGGGGGCGTGCCTGGAATATATATGGCGCCAGCTCTAAATAGCACCGTGATCGTATCGGCGCCAGACCAAAGATATGGAGTGATTCTAGTGTCATCATACTGGGTTTCGACGAACAGCGCATGTGGATTTCAGTATGCCGCAAAGCGACAACTTAGTTTCCGTCAGGTCACTCGTTTTCTGTCCTATCTTGTCACCAGATCTTGCAAGCTATGCAGATGATTGTAGCCCGGATCACAGTGAATAGCGTCGAAATAATCCAGTGACTAACACGGCGTCCTTACTTGTGTTAATCCACCTGCATTGAACTGAACAAAGGACAACTTTTTTATCCTGTTTTAAGCCGCGTAACGTGTTCCCTTTATTACGTTCACGCTTACGTTCCGAGAATCTGCACAACAAGAGTTAGCGTCAAAAACCAGCAAATCCCCGCCAAAACATTTTTGGAGGTGCCCTATTCCTTCTACTAACTGCCTAGTCTACATGAAAAAGTGTAGGTGTATCACAAGAGATGTCCTCCTCAATTCTTGAAGCAGAAAAAAACGCCCATCAACTATACAGGGCGGTCGTCTTTGTGTCGCTGAAAAAAATAGCAAACTGGTGTATAAGTGAGAAATGTTTTTCAGAGGAAGCCCTGCTCCTACCGATGACTAAAGCTTCCTCCTCCAATTGCGTTCGCAATGTGTACATTTGTACCTAGTACCGCACCGAGCTATGCTGGCAGAGCAAGCATGTTTACGTACTGATATTGCGACATAAAAACGTAGAAATAGTTCTACATCTCTGCAGGCAGCGGACGTGCGACTTGGTGCTTTTTTCGCGTTCTTTAATTGCGCTTAATTTGTTTATTTGACGATATTGACTCACCTATTCTCTAGTATACATGTACCCTGCCTTCGTAAATCATGTGGCGCAAAAATGTTAAAGATGAATAATTTAGCTTGCGAAAATACACAACAAAATTTCCACTCGTTTTCAAGGTGGTGCCAGGCCAGCAGTGTTAGCAGAGTCGGCTGCGCTTCTCTCGTGCGCTTGCATGCTCCCGCTGAAGCTACGATTTGCCATTATCTTAGGTTTTTGGACGAGCAGCGTTCTGTGTTTATACTACGTGCGAACCGTTCATTCGTCGACCGTACTCAAGAAAAACGAACGATAGTTATCGTCGGGAAGTTAGACCTTCCTACCTCGCGATACTGTCCCACGTCGCGACGATCACGACGATTCACTCAAAAGAAAGCAAATAAATTGGCTTGTCTGTTGCCTACATTATTTTGCTTAGCCTGTGCAACAACTTTAAGGGCTTTTTATTTAGTATGCAGTCATTTAAATGCACCACAACGTGTTTATATTGCCGCGAACCATACATCGGTTTTTGTTTATTTGTGTTTTGCTTTTACCGCCCGGCTGCGCCGGTCTGCGTTATCTCTGCGCCAAGGGAAGCGCGTGTTCCATTCTTTCTTTCTGTGCCGCATGTGTTATCTGTTGTGATAGGGAGAGCATTCCGATCTTACGTGAACAGCCCAGAATAATCTTCTTGGATCTACTATGTTCTCGATGCGAATCGACGTTTCGAGAACCACGCGCGCCGAAAGATAAAAAGCCTGCAGTGCGGACGCCGGGGCATTCGATTCTGCGACGCTCGCCGACGCACGTACGTCACTTTGTTGACCGCTGCTTCGCCGCCTCTGTATTCTTTTCAGTTGTTAGGGGAGCACAAGTTCGCTCCAATAAACTTGTTTCTTTTCCAAACAACTGCGTCGTCCTTGGCTACGTGACATCTGGTGGAGGTGCTGGGTACGCACCCTTCATGCCCACTACAACCTCGGGAAGCCGCCAAGCCAGTCCAACAAGAGCCAGCCTCCGCGTGCAAGATTTACCACCCGAGTTCGGTCTACTACCGGAGAAGACGAAGAAGAAAAACGTCGCAACCAGCACCATGCTCAACCAAGCCAACCCTCCTGTCGTCTGCAGCAGCCACGGGAACCGCCATCATTCCGAGGAGCCCCCGCAGAAGACCCAGAAGAATGGTTGAGAAACTGGAGCGCGTCCGGAAATTCAACAGGTGGGACGACGCAGAAACGTTCCGGCACGTTTTCTTTTACTTGGAAGATTCGGCTCGCACTTGGTTCGAGAACCACGAGAGCTCCTTGACAAACTGGGCTCAGTTCAAACGCGAGTTCACTAAGACCTTCACTACCATCGTGCGAAAGAAAGAAAGAGCCGCCCTTTTGTTGGAAACGCGCACGCAACACCCCAACGAAGGCGTCGTGATCTTCGTTGAGGAGAGAAGCAGCTATTTCGCCGCGCGGACCCCGAAATGACGGAAGAAAAGAAGTTGCGCTTCTTAATGCGCGGAGTGAAGGAGGAACTGTTTGCTGGACTTGTCCGAAATCCGCCCAAAACCGTCGCCGAATTCGTGACCGAAGCCAGCACCATTGAGAAAGCCCTCGAAATGCGTGCTAAGCAGTATGACCGCAACTTTGTTGGCGCGGCCAATGCGAACGACTTTGGCAGCACGCGGATCCCGGCCGACAGCCTACGCGAGACTATCCGCGAAATAGTGAGAGAGGAGCTGCGGAAACTTCTCCCAACGCCGCCGCAGCCCCAAGTCGCTTCCCTCACCGACGTGATTAGAGAAGAAGTGCAACAAGCGTTGGGAACTTCTACGCCATCCGAGGTACCCCGAGAGCCACAAGCTATGACATACTCCGCGGCTGTTCGTCGACCCCGCCCTGCTCCAACACGCCGTCAAGAGGCCCCGCCGTACCGCCGCCCACTGTCACCCGCCCGACCCCCGGTAGCCCGAAACCAGACGCCGAGGAAGACGGACGTATGGCGAACCCCGATAATCGTCCTCTGTGCTACCACTGCGGAGAGGCCGACCACATCTACCGTCGCTGCCCATACAAGAGACTCGGACTGCGTGGTTTCTCCGTCGACGCACCTCGCCCTCTCCCTGGCCAACGACCACGTGAGATCGACGAGTATCTATCTGAAACCAGCCGTGGCCCAGCCGTTTCAACCGTTCGCCGTCGCCCTACCCCTACCAATCGCCGAACCGCCGTAGCAACGCTGACTTCGCCCGTGGAAGGTCCCCCAGCCCACGCGAGGGGAAACTAAAGGCGGCAACTTCTGGAGGTGAAGTTGCTCTACGGCGAAAAACTAGAAACCCTCCAACGACGCAAGGACGCGCTGAAGACAGTGATTCACGACATGCCCTCATCCCGACGACGACCTAACCCTGACGAGACTCCCGAACACGACGACAGCTACACGGCGCGACGCGTACCCGACCTGACCGAGACGTCCGTTGAGAAGACGACGACAACGACGATGCACAGTGCCCGACCATCAACACGTACAAGCAGAGATACGACGCCCCGACGAACCCGGAACTCGAGGAAGACTGCATCTGACGTCAAGGTGTCCATCGACGGCTTTGACGTAGTCGCCCTCGTAGACACGGGAGCTGACTATTCGGTAATGAGCGGACATTTGCGTCTAAACTGAAGAAAGTTATGACCAGATGGGACGGTCCGCACATACGCACAGCAGGAGGCCACCTCGTGACGCCAAGTGGAACGTGCACATCGCGCGTCACCATAGACGGCACAACGTACCCTGCGGCGTTCGTCGTTTCTGCCTAACTGCTCCCGCGACGTGATTCTCGGAATGGACTTTTTGACGGACAACGGCGCAATAATTGATCTGCAGACCAAGTCGATAACATTTTCCTCCAATCACTCCACGACGCCGCAGCCGAACCCCGATCACCGTGCTGCTGTCAGGATCGCCGACGATCACATCACCCTGCCACCCCGCGCAAGCTTGATGATCGCCGTCTACTGTGAGGATGCTGCTTCTGACATCGACGCTATCGTAGAAGTGATCGAAGGTTGCTTCTCGACCGCGGTGTCTCCGTCGCAAGAGGCATTGCGCACTTTAAGCAACGCCAATCTCACGTTTTGGTCACTAATTTCACCGAAGAGTACCAGCATTTAAACAAGGGAGCTGCAATTGCGTTCCTCGAAGAAACGCAAGAAGCAAGTGATGTGATCGCAGTCGCCGACTTTGAACGCACACCCGTAGAAACCTTCAAGCTTCCGCAGCCCTTCGACGTGAATCCGGCGCTACCGCAAGAACAACGGAACAAATTATTGGCTTTGCTGCGTCGCTATAGCGAATGTTTTTCGTCGAGCGCAAAACTACGTCAGACACCTCTAGCGAAGCACCGAATAATAACCGAAGATGGAGCCCGACCTACCCGACAGTCACCGTACCGCGTCTCTTCACACGAACGGGAAGCCATCCGGACTCAAGTCGACGACATGCTCAGCGACGACATTATACAGCCATCGAAAAGCCCCTGGGCTGCGCCCGTCGTACTCGTAAAGAAAAAAGACGGCACATTAAGGTTTTGTGTTGACTACCGGCGACTGAACAAAATCACAAAAAGGACGTGTACCCCCTCCCCCGAATCGACGACGCCCTCGACCACCTCTGCCACGCGAAGTACTTCTCATCGATGGATCTGAAGACCGGCTACTGGCAAATTGAAGTGGACGAGAGAGACCGAGAGAAGACCGCATTTATAACCCCAGACGGCCTATACGAGTTCAAGGTGATGCCGTTTGGGCTGTGCACAGCACCAGCGACGTTTCAAAGAGTCATGGACACTGTGCTAGCTGGCCTTAAGTGGCACACCTGCCTCGTATACCTCGACGACGTAGTGGTATTCGCCCGGACTTTCGACGAACACCTTGCAAGGTTGGAGTCTGTACTCGAGGCCATTCGTACGTCGGGGTTAACGCTGAACCTGAAAAGTGCCGTTTCGCATACGAGGAACTCAAGTTCTTGGGCCACGTCGTCAACGCCGCGGGAGTCCAACCTGACTCGGTAAAAACTTCAGTTATTGCGAACTTCCCAAGGCCGAAAGACAAGAAGGGCGTGCGAAGATTTCTCGGGCTGTGCGCATACTACCGGCGCTTCGTCGCAAACTTCGCACGCATTGCAGAGCCACTCACGCGCTTGACGAAAGATAGCACCCCTTTCAGCTGGGAAAACGACCAAGAAAAAGCATTCTGCGAGCTGCAAAAACGCCTGCAAAGCCCGCCCGTGCTCGCTCATTTCGACGAAAATGACGCCGAAAGGAAATGCACACGGACGCCAGTGATATAGGCTTGGGTGCCGTCCTTGTCCAAAAGCAAAGCGGCTGCGAGGGAAGGGTAATCGCCTATGCCAGCCGTGGTCTGTCGAAGGAGGAGAAAAACTATTCTGCCTCTGAGAAAGAGTGCCTGGCTATTATATGGGCGATTTCAAAATTTCGCCCATACGTGTATGGAAGGCCATTCAAGGTTGTAACAGACCACCATGCGCTGTGTTGGCTCGCCAATTTGAAGGACCCCTCTGGCCGTCTTGGGCGGTGGAGCTTGCGCCTGCAGGAGTTCGACGTTACAGTCGTTTATAAATCCGGCAGGAAACACTCCGACGCCGACTGCCTGTCCCGCGCCCCCGTCGACCCACCACCACAAGACTCTGATGAAGACAGCGCGTTCTTTGGAGTCGTGACGGAGAGCGACCTAGCCGCCCAGCAGCGTGCCAACCCCGAGTTACGCGACATAATCGAATACCTCGAGGGATGCAACGTTGCCGTTCCTAGGGCCTTCAAACGCAGCTTACCAGCATTCAGCCTGAGAAACTCCGTCCTCGTGAAGAAGAATTTCAGCCCCGGAACAAGAGCGAATTACCTTCTCGTCATCCCCGCGGACCTTCGTGACGAAATTTTGGAAGCGTGCCACGACGACCCGTCTTCCGGACATCTCGGCACAGCCCGCACTATTGGAAAAATCAAGGCGAGGTACTACTGGCCCGCCTTACCTCTGACGTCACCCACTACGTCCGGAGCTGCCGTGACTGCCAGCGACGAAAAACGCCGCCGACAAGACCCGCCGGACTTCTGCAACCGATCGCCGTCCCATCGAGACCATTTCACAACAGATTGGAATGGACCTTTTAGGCCCGTTCCCTACGTCACGATCACAGAACAAGTGGATTGTCGTAGCGACAGACTACATGACGCGCTACGCAGAGACCGCCGCTCTTCCGAGGGGGACTGCACAAGAAGTGGCGAAGTTCTTTATAAGCCAAGTTGTGCTGCGACATGGAGCCCCGGAAGTCCTAATCACAGACCGCGGAACGGCATTTACTGCGGAGCTGATGCAAGGAGTATTACGCTACAGCAACACGGATCACCGAAGAACGACGGCGTACCACCCCCAAACGAACGGACTAACAGAACGTCTGAACAAGACAATCGCAGATATGCTGTCAATGTACGTTGACGTTGAACATAAGACTTGGGACGAAGTGCTCCCGTATGTCACGTTTGCGTACAACACGGCTATCCAGGAGACGACGCAGCTGACGCCGTTCGAGCTTGTCTACGGTAGAAGGCCGACTACGATGCTCGACGCCATGCTTCCGCACGTAGAAGACGACGACCTCAACGCCGACGTCCACGAATATCTTCAACGTGCGGAGGAGGCCCGCCAGCTCGCTCGAGTTCGTATAACGGACCAGCAGCTGGTGGATGCGGCCGCTACAACCTCCGACGCCGAGACGCCGAGTACCAACCAGGGGATGTGTGTGGGTTTGGACTCCCATCCGACGACGCGGACTCAGTGAGAAGCTCCTGCGACGTATTTCGGACCCTACCAGATTCTACGACGTGTTGGCCAACTTACCTACGAAGTGATCCCCGATGGTGACTCCGGCACATCACGACAACGCACGCGGCCTGAAGTCGTCCACGTGGTTCGCTTAAAACCTTTTACGGACGATGACGAACTTTTATTTTCATTTGTTCGGACTGTCGCTTATGTTAGCATCGGGTCGATGCACTCTTAGAGGGGGGGTAATGCCGCGAACCATACATCGGGTTTGTTTATTTGTGTTTTGCTTTTACCGCCCGGCTGCGCCGGTCTGCGTTATCTCTGCGCCAAGGGAAGCGCGTGTTCCATTCTTTCTTTCTGTGCCGCATGTGTTATCTGTTGTGATAGGGAGAGCATTCCGATCTAACGTGAACAGCCCAGAATAATCTTCTTGGATCTACTATGTTCTCGATGCGAATCGACGTTTCGAGAACCACGCGCGCCGAAAGATAAAAAATCCCCCGCATTTCCCCGAGGGGGAGAATGTGAAAGTGCGAATGCACGGTCACGGTTGTCGGCCCGCTGCGGCGCTTGCGCTCGGCCCCGCAGCCCACTCGCCTCGCGCCTTCTCTTCCATCTCTTCCATCGGGTTTGTAGTATCACGTGTACACCACGAAGTTATCAAGCCGCTATAACGCGCCGCTGAGTCGCCAACGCACGCCGCTGACGACGTAGTTTAATGAGTTAAAGATATAAGGCGCGTCAACACTGATATCACCGTCGCGTCCGTGGCTGATCGGTAGAGCGTCGCGCTGCGGCCGCAAAGTCCGCGGATCGAAACCTGGCGCCGGATGGCTGTTTCTTTATAGAGGAGCAGCTGCGGACGGCCGACGCCGCCGCCGGCGGTGGATGGTTTGGGGTCGCTTATAAAGTGTATTCACACTTAAAAAGCCTGCAGGCGGACGCCGGGGAATTCGATTCTGCGACGCTCGCCGACGCACGTACGTCACTTTGTTGACCGCTGCTTCGCCCGCCTCTGTATTCTTTTCAGTTGTTAGGGGAGCACAAGTTCGCTCCAATAAACTTGTTTCTTTTCCAACAACTGCTTCGTCCTTGGCTACGTGACAATATTATGTACAACTAAATTTGTTGCACATATAAGGATTTATGTGCAACATAAATCCTTATATCTTCTACTTTCCTGCGTTAGGCAGTTTTATATCACCCCCATCCTATCGTTCATCTCTGGGTTGTATTGGCTATTTTAATAAAAGCAATGAATTTAAATTAGGTGATTCACCGCAAAAGCCGAAATATTACTTGTGTTTCGAAAGATAGTGTTTTGAGTCCCTTTCGGGCTCCCTTATGTTTCCTTGTTATTTTTTCTCGCGGAAAAACGTACCCAGAAGAAAAAATGGGATGTTAAATCTTGAACAGGGCCCTTCAGTTTGGCTTGGAATTCCGTTAATAAACTCGGCCACATTTCATACACAGTGCGTTTTTGTGAAGTTAAAATTTGGATCGTGTTAATTTGATTCCTCGCACATGGCGAAGGCAATGTACTCAGTTAAGA